>OZ014571.1:5316950-5916950 GCA_963966155.1 Clivina fossor
TATACACATTCACGCATAGCTCCAGACACGCACCGCAGAAGCACCAGCTTACGTTAATTGAAGTACACGCATCTTGAAAGCTCTCACAATCACTACACAATCGTACGCTGAATTGTAAGATATCTAACCGCATATTCATTACGGATCTGTACTACATTATATAAACGTAAGTCGCTTTTACATTATTCAGTATAATCGTGCAGTAATTGTGCTGACACTTGACTTGCTACAAGTTATTGGTTTAATTCACCTCGCCTACCGTCCCGCACTCCTATACCTCAGTTGTGGGCCAACCTCTTTCCTCATTTCTTCCTAGAGCTACCACTTCTTGTACAAGCCCTATCTATCGCTCGGATAGGTGAAGATCGTCTCTGATCCTTATCCATCCTCTTGCATATCATTTATTAGTTCTATTCAGCAAGTTACGCACGCTTATTCCATATTTACGCCGCAATACAGTCCACTAGCTCGCTACATCACCGCACACACGCCGCATCGCCTTTTTTAGGAACTCGAGCACTTGCCCACAGACACAACTAGTGTTTCGTGGTCGCCAAGCCAGCACCGGGTCCCAACATTTGGTCCTTCGAGCCGGATGGGCGGGTCACAACCCTAGTGACGTGTGCCCCATCATTTGGACCTACGATCATTGGATGGACAAGTCACAACCTGTTGACGTGTGCCCCATCATTTGGACCTACGATCACCAGATGGGCAGGTCACAACCTGTTGACGTGTGCCCCATCATTTGAATCTTTGCACCGAATGGGCAGGTTACAACCTACGCTACGTGTGCACCATCATTCGAACCTTCGATAGCCGCTAGTCAAGTCACAACTCGTTTGACGTGTCTTCATCATTGATCATTTGGGCTCTGAACATGATCAAACGCTATATTTACGCATTCTAAACGGAATTCGCTTCGCAGTCGCCACGCTGTGCACATACAATGCACATCAGCTGTCGCAACATTTGCTCATCAGCAGCAACCGCTATCTGACGTTCAACTAGAACTCGCTTCACTCGCTCATCAGTAGCAACCGCATATACTACGTTCAACAAGAACTGGTATCACTCGCTCATCAGCAGCAACCGCAAATACTACGTTCAACAAGAACTAGTATCATTCGCTCATCAGCAGCAACCGCATATCCTAAGTTCATCTAGAACACGCCTCATTCGCTCTTCAGTAGCAACCGCATATACTACGTTCAACAAGAACTGGTATCATTCGCTCATCAGCAGCAAACGCATTCACGTTCATCTAGAACTCGCTTCACTTGCTCATCAGCAGCAAACGCATTAATCACGTTCATCTAGAACACGCAACGCAAGCTCATCAGCAGCAAACGCATTAATCACGTTCACCACGAACACGCTTTATTCGCTCATCAGCAGCAACCGCAGATTCAAGTTCACCTAGAACTCGAATCATTAGCTCATCAGCAGCCAACGCATATACTACGTTCAACAAGAACTGGTATCACTTGCTCATCTGCAGCAAACGCAATCACGTTCATCTAGAACTCGCTTCACTCGCTCATCAGCAGCAAACGCATATTTAAGTTCATCTCGAACACGCCTCATTCGCTCATCTGCAGCAAACGCATTCACGTTCATCTAGAACTCGCATCACTTGCTCATCTGCAGCAAACGCATATATTCAAGTTCAACAAGAACTCGCATCGCACGCTCATACGAAGCCAACGCATCTATATTTCTATTTTCTTTTATTCAAACCGCAATTCGCATCACACTCTCATCATGACTGAGTTACTAGCTCCGTCTGTACGCCGCAAGTTTTGTCAACTGTTTCTAGACAATCTACAGTCTCTAATCGCACAGGCTGCAGATCCACAAAAGGTCATAGAAGCACGCTCCCAGTTTAAGTTGCTTCCGAAACGCATTCGTGAGTTTGAAGACCATCACACTCAAATCATGATCCATTCAAGTAACACTACCAAACAGGATCAGCTTTACGCTGAATATAATGACTTCATGGATTCTGTACGTGTCATACAAGCAGCATTCACGCAACCTCCATTCTACGAGCAACCGGCTCTGGATACCAGCGTTGCAAACACCGCATTCATATCGCAGACGTCGTCACAGTCATACACGCACGCAAAACTTCCGAAATTGGATTTACCTCAATTTTCTGGTGAGATCGCTAATTGGAACTCGTTTTTTGATATATTTTGCAGCTCCGTCCATGACAATGACAGTCTACGACCAGTTCAAAAATTCCAATATTTAAAATCTATTGTAAAAGAAGAACCGCTCGCTCTAATCAAGAACTTATCGCTCACAGATGATAATTACTCGATCGCTATTAAATTATTAACTGATCGCTACGCTCAGAGAAGATTAATATCATCTTATCATATTCAAGCGCTAATAGAATTGCCAAAGCCAATTCCAATGACTTATGATCACGCCACAACATTCATTGCTGCAATCAGAGAGCACACTGAAGCATTAAGGGCAAACCACGAACCTGTCGATGAATGGAGTCCAGTATTAACTTTTATTCTGCTCACTAAACTCGACACAAAAATTCGCAACAGCTTTGAACGCAATTTATCGAAAGATAATTTACCTAATCTCGCTGATTTCCTAGAATTTTTAGATAAATTTATACAATCTCAGCAGTGGCAATGTATTGACAAACCACTCACTCAAGCAGATACATCACGATCCTCCGATCAGACAAATCGCACGTCATTCCAGACAAATCGCACGACATTCAACACATCATCATTTGTATCAACTGCAAACACAAGTAAGTGTATTGCTTGTTTCAATCCGCATGCATTGTACAAATGTTTCAAGTTTCAATCTATGGAACCAATCAAGCGATTTGAGATGATACGCACCAACAATTGTTGCCGTAACTGCTTATCAGCAATACATGCTACGTCTACTTGCAAATCAAAATTCAACTGTCGCAAATGCAATAAACGACATCACACGCTCCTGCACTTTGAACGAGTTGAAAAGTCAACAAACGCTTTAAGTCAGCCGCAAGTTGCGGACAACGCAATCAACAACAGTCCGTCAACTTCTCCTATGCCTATGATAGCAGGTACAACTCGTACTTCATCACTTTCGCACAGCACGGCACTTTCAGCAGTTCTGTTAGGTACAGCTATTGTACGTATTCAAGATTCACTAGGATCATGGCAATCAGTACGTGCACTTTTAGATAGTGGAAGCGAATCTTCATACATTTCTGAAAATTGTTCCAATCGTCTACAATTACCAATACATTCTGCAAACATCGTCGTTTCAGGATTTGGAAACGCTACAGCTCTGAACAACGTTCGAGGCACTACAACAATTTGTCTATGCTCTTCGCACAACGCTTCATCAGCATACACGCTCTCCGCAGTCATTGTTTCGCAAATCATCCAAGATTTACCAAAGGCGCAACTTTCTTCCGATTTACTTCGCCAATTTCAACATCTACAGTTAGCTGATCCAGACTTTGTGACACCGGCGCCCATTGAATTGTTAATTGGTGCTGATCTATACTTCAATCTTCTCACTGGTCACAAGCAAACCACTGCGAATGGTCCGACCGCTATTGACACCTCATTGGGTTGGATTGTTTCTGGACCAATCTGTTCGCTAACCGCATCAACCGTTACCACATGTTTAACGGTTCAGAACTCGTTTTCGCCAGCATTATCGGAAATTTCGGAACGTGAAGACGCTGCCACGATCGCTACATTGTCAAGTTTAGATCATCTATCCAACAATATCTTTTCATCTCAGCATAGAAGATTAGAATCAGGACGCTATATGATTCCGCTTTCTCTTAAAGAATATTCTCCTAAGTTAGGAAATTCATACGCGAACGCACTTATATGTTTTAATATTTTTCAATGTCGCCTACCATCTGACAGTCACTTACAATTGGAATATTGCAAATATATTGCTGATTACTTAGAACAAAATCACTTGTTATTATCTCGCTTAATAAAATATTTGTTAGACACCGTAACATTGTCTTTCTTTAATATTTTAGCGTCGTCCGATTCTACAATCACTCTGTCATGGGTTCGGACACCACCATACAAATGGAAAACTTTTGTAACCAGCCAAGTTTCTGAAATTCAACAGAATCTTCTGCAAAATATGTGGCATCATATTTCGTCGGAAGACAATCCTGCTGACTATAAACTTCTACATCAATATTCCAACTTAAATCACCTGTTAAGTATTACTGCACTCTGCACCAGATTTTACAAAAGGTTAAAATTGAAGGAAGCAATATCATCGCCTGCACTATTAGCATCAGAACTCGATAACGCCTCAATCACATGGGTGAAAATTACGCAACTTGAAGCATTCGCTGATGACATCGCAAAATTTGAGAATGAAATTCGAAATTCCAGTCTAAGTGTTTCTCATAAACAACCTATACTGCTACCATTACGTCATCGCTTAACCGATCTTGTCATCGATTATTATCATCAGAAATATCTTCACTCATCGCCAACAACATTTCAAGCAATTTTAAATCGCCGATTTTGGATTGTAGGTGCTCGCCGTCTGATTCGCAGTTATTCTGTAAAATGCATCAAATCCTTCCGCTGTCATCCTATTGGAATCAATTCTAATATGGGCAACTTACCAGATCATGAATACCGGAAATCAAATACCAATCTTCTACGCCGCTGGCACCTGTTACAAAATGTCTTACAATCATTTTGGAACCTATGGCATGCCGAATCTCTCAACACACTTCAGCAAAGATTAAAATGGACACGCTCTACCGTTAATCTTCAACCTGATCAACTCGTGATCATCAAAACGATCTACTACTTCCCCTTCAGTGGAAGCTAGCTTGAATCATTAAGGTTCACCCAGGAAGATAACGTAGCTAGAGTAGCTCAAGTCCAAACAGCTTCTGGAGTATTAACAAGATCCGTTGTCAAACTGTGACCACTCTTGTGATCCTAAAAAACTCCGTTTTTGGCCGGCCGGCATGTTCGGACCAGGCATTGCCATCTGTTGGCAACTGGCTAATGTTCAAGTTTCGTTATCATGTTAAGACCGCTGTGCCATCTGTTGGCTACGAGCGCGTACAAATCGCAACACATTTCATATTCTTATCACGCTTCGTATGACGCCCGCTTTCAGTACTAGTTTCGCTTTGCATTGAGCACGCATTCATTCAGACAAGAGTCCATATCCGGCCGTGAACGAGTCAATATCTCTACGCTGTGCTGTTAAACAAGAACGCACATTTCATCTCATCAAATATCATCCGCCGCAAGTATTATTTATTTTCTACGTCGTTTGTACTAAGCACACAAGTTATGCTACGTTATTCTCGCTTACGGACGACTTGTTGTGTGATTCTGTCAACACGTATTGAAATATTATCGCTCGCTTAAAACACGCATGGTTTTATATACGCTAGCTTGCATCACGCTACTTACTATATCAAATATATTCGCTTTTCATTCGCTATTCTACACATATTACGCAGAAGTATATTATTTCTACTATTAATTGTGATTAACTGATTGTAAATTACGAGATATCACATTTCCGCATATTTTACCAAACACGTGTTGGAACTAACCTCAAATATTCAGTTAAGTACAACATATTTTATTCTTTGTGATTTACATGTTATTATTTACAATTACAAACGCTTGTATACCTGTTACACATAGAATTATTCCAATTCTATGCATTTGCAGTATCATTATTCCGCATTTTATGTACTCTGCTCACATTATTGTCGCATCACTCGCATCTCTCATTCACGCTCGCATTCCTTTTGTTTGCAACATTTATTCTCATATTTAGTTGCAGATTCTTTTCTTTATTTGTGCTTTATTAATTGTTTTGGAAGCTTATTAACACTAATTCTCGCTCAACACTCGTTGAAGATTTGACGATATATACACATTCACGCATAGCTCCAGACACGCACCGCAGAAGCACCAGCTTACGTTAATTGAAGTACACGCATCTTGAAAGCTCTCACAATCACTACACAATCGTACGCTGAATTGTAAGATATCTAACCGCATATTCATTACGGATCTGTACTACATTATATAAACGTAAGTCGCTTTTACATTATTCAGTATAATCGTGCAGTAATTGTGCTGACACTTGACTTGCTACAAGTTATTGGTTTAATTCACCTCGCCTACCGTCCCGCACTCCTATACCTCAGTTGTGGGCCAACCTCTTTCCTCATTTCTTCCTAGAGCTACCACTTCTTGTACAAGCCCTATCTATCGCTCGGATAGGTGAAGATCGTCTCTGATCCTTATCCATCCTCTTGCATATCATTTATTAGTTCTATTCAGCAAGTTACGCACGCTTATTCCATATTTACGCCGCAATACAGTCCACTAGCTCGCTACATCACCGCACACACGCCGCATCGCCTTTTTTAGGAACTCGAGCACTTGCCCACAGACACAACTAGTGTTTCGTGGTCGCCAAGCCAGCACCGGGTCCCAACAGTTACTTATGTTATTAATTTACATTATATTTGTATTTGAATGTTTTATATATTTTTAATATTGTTTTGAGAACATACATTTATATTTTGTGCTGAAATTAATTAATAATAAATCAGATTAAAAATAGAATTCCGATTGATAACATATCACTATAATTTATTTTAAATAAACATGATTTTATTGTTTTATTTAATCTCGGGTAGATTTAAATTATTATCGAGATTTCTTTTTAAATTGTCTTTACTTTGAATCTATATAATAGAACTATAAAGTATAAATTCTAATGAACAAATGTTTAAGATATAAATTTTTTTGTATTTGACAAGTAAAACGTAATTTAATTCTATAAAATTAAACAATTATATATTTATTATACAGTTTTAGTGTTTAATAAGTTGATTGCATTTAATATGCCGTGACGTTGATTTTCTAATTGTAAATAGTAGAAAATATAGCTATTTATCTTATTTCTGACATTGTAATTTATGAATTGTATGTGCACTTTATATGCTTTTTATTACTTTTATTATAATAGTATAACGTGGTTATATCAAATAAATTTTTTTATACATTATACAAAGTTTTTTCTTCACATATTAATATATAGATTAAACCCTGGCTAATTTTGGTTTCAGTAATTTCATTACATATATTTTTTTTTACATTCAGGTAATCGAACCTACTTCTATTATGCCGCGACATAGAACATTGACTGGTCGGATTGAGAGACAAAGAAGAAGAGAAATATATTTGCGTACACATAATAATAGGCCACATGCAAATTTAAATAGTGTAAATAGTATACAAAATGTTGAAATTATTTTGATTGTCATTCTAAGAACTTTTAATGAGTTGATGGATTTACAATGCAGTTTTTGCAATGCAAAACATTTCGAATCTGAAGTCACTTTAGATGAAAGGTTTTTTGTTTTAATAAATAAAAAAATATGAAGCACGTATTCTTCATTTTATTTTTTCTATTAATTTTGTATCTAAATTTTATATAATTTGAAAAATATAGACAAATTAACTGTGTAGCTTTAACGAAATCTGGCCAGTATAGTAATAAAAAATCCAAGGAAATGTCAAAAAAACGCGTTATTGTTTTTTAAAAAATGGCTTAGCCAAGCTACACTGTTCGAAAAAAAATACCTTTATTAGTGCCTATATAAGTCCGTTCCCTAAAAAGGGTAAATATGATTACCCTAAATAGGTAAATTCAAAAGAGTACTTTATTTTTCCAGAAAAGGGTAAAAAGGCAGTTATAAACCCGTATTTTTCGTATTTATTGCCCTTTCATCAATAAGGCTACAAATTCAATTACCCTCGAAATTTTTTACTCTTTTACCCTATTATTTTGAACAGTGTATACCTCATTTTTCCTATCGGTCGTATTTTTCAAATACACACGCTAGCAGCTGATGTAATAGAACAAAATTCAAAAAAATATATATCCAATAATATAGGTATACTATTTGACAAAAGGGTATTTACAAATTCAATGAATTATGGTCGAATTTCGACCACTGGGCGACCACTAGTATATATAAATTCACTATAAATTATAGTGAACATTTATAAGCATATACGAAAGAATAATATCAGTGATGGAATTAATGTATATTTTATTTGAATAAGGATCGTGGATTTGGATCTCAAATTATCTGAGAATCGAATATTCAGATATCCGGAAATATTAGTAGCAGTAATTTATATTGATGTCAGTCGAGAGACATGTTTTAAAATAAGGATGAGGCTATTTATACATACGGTATGTATACGCAATTGGCTATTTATACATACTAAATATAATTTAAAAAAAAAAAACTAAACCAACCTAACCTAACCTAAATAGCCAATTACGTAATGTATAAATGTATGTATAAATAGCTAATTGCGTATACATACCGTATGTATAAATAGCCACTTTCTTAAAATAATTGTATTTACAAATTTTTATCCAAAATTCGTAGATATCAAATTTTTAAAATCGAAAATTTGATCTGTGTAGGAACGCGGTGCGGCTGTACACCGTGTCGCACCCAGTACCATCAAACTGGCCGACCTGGAGGATGTGGGTCGCGTCCGACCCGCAAGTGTGACGTTAGACCTGGATCTAGACAATCCTTCGCCTGCGCAGAAAAAACGTATTTCGCCTACGAAAGACGCTGAAACCATCACAGGTAACAAACACTTATTCTTTCATTCTTTTTTATCTTTTTTTCTTCTTTATATAAAGTATGATTAATAAACAGGGCATGAAACCGATAGAAATATTGGTTAAACGGTTAACCAGTATTAAGAACCATATTTTAATATCGGTTCTCGTACTTTAAACGGGTTTTTATATAGTAAATTGGTTGGTTGGTTAATTTTTTAGTCAATTTTATAAAATAAAACTTGTTTGTATAATATATTTATTTGTCAAACTGTAAGTTTATTTTTGTAATTTTTAAAAATATTTTTTATGTGACCAAATAGTCAAATTATTATGATGTATTTTCAAAGAAAATAAACGTTTGGTTAAAAAGATTTATTTGAATGATTTTTGATGGTATACGTTTGCGTGGACGTCCGATGACTAGTTGGAGTGGTATGATTGAGAGAGTGGCTTGCGTGAGCGAAAGTTTTCAAGTAGTAGGAATAAAAGAGCATGTATGAGAGGAATTATGAATGTGGATGAAGCGAAAGTTGCTTGTTTGGATAGGAATGTTTGGAGGCGACTGATTTTCGGGATGATGAAAAGAGTTTGTGCCATACCCTTTTGGGTACATGGCGTGATTGTGTATGTATGTATTTTTAAAGAATCAAATTTAATTATAGGTTACAAAATATCCTGTTTTTAGTTTAGAAATAAAGAACCAATTTTACTTTAAAATAGTAAAAATCTTTCAGAACTCATTATATTAGAATAAAATGGCTGTAGTTTTGTAATAGTTTATTAATAAATCAACGTTTCGACGAACTAAACATGGATCTTCATCAGGGAAAAAGATAGATCTGGTATTTGTATTCGCAAAATATTTACAAAAAGTATCGATTAATCGATTATTTTATCGGATTCATGCTCTGCTTATAACTAGTTCGATATAATTTTTACAATTATTATTATTAGTTACGTTACTAAAAATTTAAATATTATAAATATTTAAATCTAATAATATGAATAGTAGTTATTGTGTTTGTAGTGTAAAGTATTTTTTTTAAACTCTGTATTTCATAAGCGTATAGTTACAACTACATATATTTTTATTTATTTTCACATTGCAATTTTTGCAAATGTCGTTAGCGAAACGTAAATTTCAAATTTTAAGTTTTTTTTTTTGCAACAACATATACTGTAAAATACAATTTTTTTAAATAAACTTTTAGAAACACCTCCGCCAAAAAATGTCCACAATGTAGGCTACTGCTTTAACTCTTTTTACAACAACATAAACTGTAAAATACATTTTTTTTAAGATATACTTTTAGAGCACCTCCGCCAATAAATGCCCGCCATTTAAAATGCCTGCTACAAGTTTAGTTTTAGTTAATTATTTAGTCCTGATCTTATGACAATCTTAAAAACGATACTAGTTTATTGGTTGAAACTGAAATTGAAATTGAGCTTAAATTATTATTAATTTAGTTGCAAAATCGTAGTATTATTAAAATTAATATGCAAATATTGCTTTAAAAAGTGAAATTCTAGTAACACCAGATTATTGAAATCAATAAAACATTTATTTATTAAATATACAAACCAATGGGGTTGTTCCACATTTTTTGTAAAAATTAACGCCAGAATAGCACAATGTAGCAAACATTAAAGAAATTCGCAACCGTTATTTGATATGCACATTAAACTAGCTTATTAACCAATGAAACAATATAACAAATGAACTAAGGAATCTAATATTAATAAGTCGTCTTTTACTGAAGTGTATTTATTATATCTGGCGTTAATTTGCCTAACCTGACCGTGCAAATAGTTTAAATTGCAATTTTTATTGTTGGACATATTTAAATGTTCATTTATATATATTGAAAACTAAACAAAAATATAATTAAATAGGTCAGGATAGCTGTGCTTTTAAAAAAAAGTAATATATGTTTTAAAAATAATTTAATGATAGTTATTTGGCAGAGTATAAATAATTATACTTTTTATTTAGTTTATTATATAACACAACTTTGAACTGGCTTCAAGAACATAAAATACAGTTTATTTTTAGAAGAGTGACTTTTTATATAAGTTATATTTATCAATATAGTTTTTACGGTAATAAAATTACATTATATGTTTACGCGAATAAATACAATAAGATAAATTTAGATGAAAATGCGTAAATGTTAAATGTTTAAGTCTAGTGTCATGTCACGTACAATAAACTAATTTTATTTTATGCGTCACGAATTCTAAATTGACGACTAGATGTCTCTGTTTATTTATTTAATAGTTTGCTCTTTTTAAACTGCAAGGTTACTGTACTAACTTTGTACACACATACTGCTGCTAAATTTCTCATCTAAATCATTATTAATTCATTTTTGTTTTAATGTTAAATTATTTCAAAGAATTGGGAAAAATAGTGTTGCAAAACTTAGTTTACCGTTAATTTAGTTACATATACAATCACGTCATGTACCCAAAAAAGTATGGTACAAATTATCCATTATCTTTATTTATTTTTTCTGCAACGTTTTTCTATTTAACAATTTTTCAAAAATTTAAATTAAAAAACATACATGAAATTTGTGTACTACCTGTATAATTCTTGATAAATTATTCGTTCCGTAACCTATGTTAACCATTACCGTATTTGAATATCAAATTTATTCATCACATTATATGCGATATTATTTTTGTACAGTGGATTCCGATATATTTTTTTTTAAATCAATTAATGTGATAATTCGCTTAAGAATTATTTATCACAATTACGAAAAAGGTATATTTATAAAGAAAAAATTATATTTTTCAATGATTATTTAATGAATGTATTGATTTAATGATTGGTATCTTTACTAGTATTTTAACCTGTGTGATTTTCTGTAAATGAACTTGAGTGACATTTTCACATCAATTTTCTAAAACGGGATTTGAGTTCATTAATCTTCAAGATAAATGATCAATTACATTAATATATAAGTTACCTAAGTTTTCTCTCAAATAAGAATGAATCAAATCTTAACTAAATTGCATTAGTGATGAAAGATATTTACAATTGGTGTTGGGTTTTGGGAAAATTTTATTTAAAATCATTTGTGTTATTATTTTAACTTAAACAGAAAGAATAGTAAATAAAAAAATATTTCAGAGCTTATTGTATTAAAATAAAACGGCTTTAGGTTGTAGTTCTGTATTAATATTTATCAACGTACATCTTCAGCAGGAAGAAATGATACAGTAAATGAACAGGACATAGAAACATGTTACTGTGTAACAAAATAAGTAACTATAGAACATAAAATTTATATATTATTAATTAAAGGTAGCCAAATTTTATTTAAATCTGTTACTAATCACACTGATTTCTTTATAAATTTTAATTGTTTCTCTTATCAATCATCTGTTAATATTGATTGATTGATTGCTGTTAGTAAAATTTGGTTTTCTTTTATTTATGATCTAGTTACGTATTTTGTTACCTAGTAACTTGTGTTTATTTACTGTAAATGTTATTTATATTATTTTACCTGATGAGGATGTACGTTGAGTACTTGATTATTAATAAAAATTAATACAGAACTACAAATTACAATCTTTTTACTTAGAGAGAAATTATAGTGTGTACTGATCTTTTTACAAATAATCTTCAAACAGAATTTCCAAAACGAAATTATTGACCTAGAGGGTCAAACATAGCAAAACCAAAAAATCCATAGCACACTATCTAAATTTAGAAAACGAAACTACATATATACAAAAAAATAAATACTATTCGTCTGGCCTAAAGCCAGGGAGAGAAAGAACGCTGAAATAATATCCAATAAACTATCTCGCGTGCGTTATTTTCGTTCATGAGTGGGGCAAGCTAGACGCCCCCCGCGCTATTAAACCGTGTCGACGCCACTGGTTTTTTCCACTACTCTATTTCGCATTGATTGTCCACAATTACCGGTCACCGGCATTTTACATTTTCTTACAGTTTCATTCAAGTTTTTCGTTATTACGTTCGTAAGACGTGTTTTTGTTTTGACCCGTGGTGAAAAAGTGTGTGTATAAAAAGATTTTATTATTGAAAAAGTTCTTAGTTCGCTTATAGTTGGCTGTGATTTACTAATCGATGCTTATTTGTTAGTTTAAAATTGGGGTTATATAATAACTTGAATTAGTTGAAAGTTGAAATTATTTCGGATAAAATAGTTCGCGCGTGATTTAAATTTATTTTTTATTGACAATCACTAAGACTTGTGCTAATACTTAAGGATTACACTAAATCGACATTAATAATTACAATAACTAAGTGTGAAATTGAATAGATTTTTTTTATTTTAAATAAAGTGATTTAATTTTGAGAAAATAATAATTGAAGAGACGGAACAGTGATGCGTGTAAAAATAAGTTTTAAAATTGAGGGGTAGTTATTCTTTTTCGTATTGGATGAATGATAAAATGTTGAAACGTGGTCGACCAAGGGTGAGAGGGGGCCGATCAGTTGATTTACAAATTTACGAAAAAAGACACGCGATTTTGTCAGCCTGGAGGGATGGTATGTTTTTTTTTTCCATTGATAAATGTGTTTTAATTTTAAAAATATTTATATATTTATTTCCTATATCTATGCAGTGACGTGTTAGTGCATGGGCCTAAGGGGCCTACATTTCTCTGATTGGTTATCGTAGGGGGGCCCCTGACATTGCTTTGTCCAGGGGCCCATAATGCTATTAAGACGACTTTGTACTTATGTTAAAAATTAGCTAATATTCAATAAACTTTTTGACTGAGTGAAAATGGTAGATGCTTTTTCGTAAATAAGTCTATAAATTGAACATATAGTAAAAATAATATTATTCTTTGTGTAAACGTTTTTATATAAAACATTACGGGATTAGACTAATTTAAATTATAATTTTATATTTATGTGATTTTTTAAAAATATTAATCAATGATTTAAATCAATTTTAATTAATTACTTTTTCGAACTGAATTTGGTTTTTAGTAATTGTTTAATTAAAATATTTAGATATATCTAGCATAAAATAAATATTACAACATACAAATAAACATTTCTAGAACTGTTTTTACGCATGTCCTGCATTGTTTTGTCGCAAATTTTAATAATAAAAATAATCGTGGTCTTCTTATTGCGGTATATATTTAGGGTATATAATATTGTAAAATTTGTTTATACATGTATCTTAATATCCTATGCGTATTTAGCACAAGGAAGAAAAAATTCGTAAACAAACTGAAATAAATTTTTTAATTCAATTTTAAATCTAACATTTTAATATATATATATATATATATATATATATATATATATATATATATATATATATATATATATTTATGTCTCTGAGGATGATATGCTACTACGGATGCATTCAAATAGACAAAATTAAATATTACATTATTTTATTTACATTCACAATAAATACGTAAAAATAATTAATAAACTCTTAAAATAAAACTGCCTTAGGTTGTAGTTCTCTATTAATATTTATTAATAATTGACGTTTCGAAATACTCCAAGTACATCATTATCAGGAAAAAAATACACAAATAACATTTCAGTAAATAAACAAATTACTAGGTTAGGTAACAAAGTAACTAGATTATAAAATTTATAAATTTGTAATTAAAGGAAGCTAAATTTTATTGAAATCACATTGATTGATATTATTTTTTTCTTTATAAATTTCTATTGCTTCTTTTAACAATAAACTGTTAATATTGATATTCTGTTAAATAGTCTCAACAGAATATCTTATTTTTCAGATTTGAAAAATGTTTTTATAACAATTTGTAGAATACAGTTCTAATCTACTAAAATATATATTTTTAATTTTTTTTTTTTAAATAAGTTACATTTATGTTAATTTATTAGTGAAATCCATCTATTATATTAATAATTATTACGAAATGTGAATTTAGTAGACAACTTAGACAACTTCCATTTTTTTTTATTTAGATATTTTAGTATAAGATTTGTATACTGTTACTGGAGGTAATATGTGGTATATATTGATTTATGAGGCAAACTTTTTTGCGGTTTTCTTTGGAATAATATTTATATATACAGGGTGTTTCACAACTTAGAGCAAAAAATTAAAGGGTATATTCTGTACGACGTGCTGATCATGAAACAAAAAGAATTTTTTTAAAATTCGCAAAGTAAAGGGTAGTTTACTTGAAGTAGACATTTTTTGAACCACTGGAGTAGCATACGTCATAGAAAGAAATATTAAATGAAATTAATTATCAAAGAAACATTATGTAATGTTAGTTTTATTTAGAGACAATAATTGTTTTGAATACAAAATAATTTATAATATTAATGCATTGTATTATTTAATATCAAGATAATTTGGAAAATAACATACCTGAAGCGCAAAACTACAAATACTGTTCAAAATTTGCACCATTCATCCCTACACACATTGCAGCACGTTGAATTAATGACCTAGTACAGTCTTGACACGAATTTTGTTCTCGTATTATTTCTGCTGAATTTTCTATTCTCTGCCTAAGTTCTTCTTCGTTTTCCGGCGCATTTTGGTTGTCGTAGACGAGGGATTTAAAATGACCCCAAAAATAAAAATCCAGCGGATTTAGGTCAGGGGATCTAGCAGGCCAAGCTACAGGTCCACCGCGACCAATCCACCTGTCCTCAAACACTTGGTTTAAATGTTCTCTTACATTTAGAGCATAGTGTGATGGCGCACCATCGTGCTGAAACCATGTCTGCTGACGCACATTTAAAGGCACATTTTTAAGAAGTTCTGGCAAAGTATTTTGTAAAAACAATAAATAATTAGCTCCAGTCATCCGATTTGGTGGATTTACTTGACTCCCATAATGAGAGTTATGATAGTTATGAACTCCCTCCCTCGTAAAAGTAGCCTCATCAGAAAATATGATGTACGAGGGGAAATTCGGATTTTCAGTGTGTTTTTGTAAAAGCCAGTTGCAAAATCGTACTCTAAATTGATAGTCAGGTTCTGTTAGCCCTTGTACCCGTTGAAAATGGAATGGGTGGTAATTTTGATCTCTTAAAATTCGCCATACTAAACTATGTGATACTCCTAATTGTTGAGACGCTCTTCGGGTACTAATAGTTGGTTCAGCATGTACAGCATCTAAGATATCATTAACCATATTGTCGTGTTGATGCTGGCGGCCACCACCTCTCCCACGATTAGGTTGCACATATCCTGTGTCTCGAAGGCGCTGGACTATCCTCACAAACGAACGGGGAGTGGGTAATCGGCGTAAAGGATAACGTTCAGCATACAGACGTCGTGCCAATAACGAATTTTGCCGTGCTTCGCCATAAATTAACATCATGTCCACTAATTCACTGTTACTAAATGCATTCATTTTAACAAAAACTACACTACACTGCTATTCACTGTAAAATGAGAACAGTGCACCAGCAAAGATAATAATAATTAACAGCAATGTCGACGAAAGACTACCTACCCACTACCTATCAAATTAAATTAAATTATTAATTAAACTATTACACATTTTATTAGTATTAGATATTACGTATACAATTACTTTCATTGTAGACGATTTGAAAACAATTATTAAAAATAACTATCGACCAGTGGCAAAAAAAATGTTTGCTTGAAATACGATGCAATTTTTTTTGCAAATTTTAAAAAAATTCTTTTTGTTTCATGATCAGCACGTCGTACAGAATATACCTTTTAATTTTTTGCTCTAAGTTGTGAAACACCCTGTATATATATATATATATATATATATATATATATATATATATATATATATATATATACAGGGTGTTCGTTCGCTTGGTTGATATAGGGCAATAACATGGGATTTCGATAATATGCAGAATACTACTTTCTGAAGTAAAATTCGAAGAAATACTTAGAATACTTTTCGATAAGGAATAAAAAGTTATATAATTTGGTTTTAGTTTTAATTTGCTAGCATGTATCGTTTGGGCGCTAGAATTTTTTTAAAATGTTTTTTAGAATTTTCAATAATTTTTCCTGCTAAATCAATATGAGTTAGAGAAAAATGTTACTTAGCTATTATGTAGCTAATTTTTTTCTCTATTTTACTGAATTTTTTCAGATTTTTTTGAGCAAATTTTGAAGAAAGTCTTATTTTGAAAAAAAGACTTTTTTCAAAATTTGCTCAAAAAAATCTGAAAAAATTCAGTAAAATAGAGAAAAAAATTAGCTACATAATAGCTAAGTAACATTTTTCTCTAACTTATATTGATTTAGCAGGAAAAATTATTGAAAATTCTAAAAAACATTTAAAAAAAATTCTAGCGCCCAAACGGTACATGCTAGCAAATTAAAACTAAAACCAAATTATATAACTTTTTATTCCTTATCGAAAAGTATTCTAAGTATTTCTTCGAATTTTACTTCAGAAAGTAGTATTCTACATATTATCGAAATCCCTTGTTATTGCCCTATATCAACCAAGCGAACGAACACCCTGTACATATATATATATATATATGAAAGGATAACAATAGTTAAAAATAAAAAATAAAAATTCAAATACTATTCAAGCTTTCGATATATATTATATCATCACGGAGCTACAATAGCATATATGTAATTAATATAACATTCTGCAAATTGTAAGTTAAACGTGTGCTTTGATATTAACATAATTAACAAGTATCTTATATTAATTACATGTATGCTATTGTAGCTTCTTGATGATGATATAAATATATATATATATATATATATATATATATATATATATCGAAAACTTGGATAGTATTTCAATTGAGTAATATTTATTAAAAAAACAGACTGATTTTAACGAAAACGAAAATTTATATATATATATATATATATATATATATATATATATATTTATATATATATTTATATATATATTTATATATATATATATACCGGGTGACTTAAGAAAATGTTGTTATTAAGTGATTTTTATCGTATAACTATTAAATGTGTAGTATCTTATTGTGGTTCGTACAAAGCAAACACATATGCAAAAGAAAATTTTACTATTTTATGAAAAGAGTGATGAAACGATTCGATTTCCTATAATTTTGTTTGGTTTTTTATATCAGCCGGTGACCTAGGTTCGATTGTAATTTCAGGAATGGACGACTCAACACCAGTACCAATGGAAATTGAACAACAAGAACTAGTTCAGATTCAAGAAGCTGAATCGACAACAACTTCTTCAACAGACCTACAACCTGAAGCTGCACCATCTGAAATCACTACAGCGACAGAAATACCGCAAGAAACAGCTGAACAACCGCAGGAAACAGTTGAAGAACAACCACAAGAACCAGTTGAAGAACCAGCACAAGAAGAAACAGTCGAAGAACAACCACCTCCTGAACCAGAAGTACCTCCAACACCACCAAAACCGAAAATAACCATCATCATTAAAACGCTGAAAGAGAAGCAAACAATTGAAGTTGAAGAAGATGCATCTGTCAAGGATATTAAAACAATTGCCGCTGAAAAATTTGCGGCAGATCCCGATTATTTGTGTTTGATTTTCGCTGGTAAAATGATGGAAGATGATGATACATTAGAAACCCATAATATTCAAGATGGTATGTCAATTCATTTGATTATTAAAACGGCTCCTAGGCAATTTGAGCCTGGTTCACAACGACCACCGGCAGATATATCTCAAACACCATATGGTTTTGGTACCATTGGTGGTTTAGTAGGCTTAGAATCTCTCGGTTTAGGTTCTGCTAATTTTATGGAACTACAAAATCGAATGCAGACTGAACTATTAGGCAATCCGGAATTGCTAAGAAGAGTTTTAGAAAATCCATTGGTACAATCTCTGATGAATGATACCGATAATATGAAGGCACTCATTCAAAATAATCCTCAAATGAAGGATCTTATGTCTCGTCATCCTGAAATTAAATCAATGCTGAATAACACCGAGCTATTACAGCAGACTGCTGAATTGGCAAGAAATCCCGCAATGCTTCAAGAACTGATGCGGAACATAGATGGAAGCAATCCGATGGATGAATCTGCAACTACATTTGCAACACTTCCAAATATCTATAATAATCTTCAAGAACCTAATCTATCCGCTGCAGCAAAAGCCGTTCAAGAAGCGCAGAAACGAGCTGAGCAAGGATGCGTTTTTAATAATCCACAAATGAGTAGCTTACTTCAACAAATGTATGAGAAACCTCAGTTAATTCAAAATATGTTATCAGCTCCCTACACTCAAGTCATGTTACAAGCCCTATCCGCAGATCCTACAATGGCATCTGCAATTGTCAATGAGAATCCATTGTACAAGAACAATGAAGCACTTCAACAATATATCACTTCAATGATGCCACAAATGATTCAACAACTTCAAAATCCCGAAGTCTTAAACATGGTGGCGAATCCACAGGCGATAAATGCTCTATTGCAGATTCAAGAAGGATTGGATAATTTGAAAAATGTCGCTCCCGGTTTGGTTTCGAATTTGGGAATGGGATCATTTGGTGAATCAGCTGCTGCAGCAACTTCCTCGTCAGCTGCAAGTCCTGCAACTACAGGCGAAGCATCGTCGTCTTCAAGTCAAACGCCACAGAGCGCTAGTTTTTCCAAGTTCATGGCTCAGATGGTGACAAATATGTCCTATTCCGATATGAGACAACCACCTGAACATAGATACAAACAGCAAATGGCTCTGCTAAAAAGTATGGGTTTCGCGAATGAAGATATCAATTTGGAAACTTTGACGGCTTGTTTCGGAGATGTGAATGCAGCCGTGCAAAAATTATTAGCACAGAATGCTAAGATGGTCTAAATATAATAAGATTTTTTTGTATTTTTAGCTTAAGCAACTTTTATTTTCTATATTTTTAGTTTAAGTAATATTTTTTTCTATATTCTTAGTTTAAGCAGCGAATATTATTGCTTTGTCTTTTAAAAATAAAGATTTTTTTTCACTTTAAAACATTTTGTGTTTAATAATGATGTAATATGTTTCACAATAAACCTATAAACAATAATGGCACATTTAAGAAATATGTGTTTTTCGAATGAAAATGAAATTTAATAACTATCACTGCTTGTTTTGAAGTTGTAAAGGCAGCATTGCAAAAATTATTATCACAAAATGCTAAGATGATCTATATATGTAAGATTCAATATTATTTTTTTTTTTGTATTTCTATTTTAAACAACAAATAATGTACTTTGAATTTTAAAAATAAAGATTTTTTCACTCTAAAACATTGTGTTTTTATTTTATAATTCCGTAGTAAAAATCTTTCCAAATGTATTATATTAAAATAAAACGACTTTATGTTATAGTTTTGTATTAATATTTAGTAATAATTGACGTTTCGACGAACTCAATGTTCGTTTTCATAAGAAAATGATACAAATGACATTTACTGTAAATAAACAGAACATAAAATCAAGTTACTAGGTAATAAAATAACTAACTAGATCTTTTAATTTATTTAATTAATTTAAATCAGTTATTGATGTTTTTAAAATCTGTAGGTATTCATTTATTTTATGACAAGCAAAAAACATATATTGGATGGCGCACAAATTTATGTCTTCAAACAAGTCGACAAGGTAAGTTTTATTTTTTTGTAAATGAGCGCAGATTGGACGTAAAATTTTGTACACTTTTTCTCACATGACATTGGAAAGTTAATTTACGAATAAGCAATTCATTTGATTTCTGGTAATGACGAATTTCTCGAAGATCTACAGTTTTATGGTAAGAACAATGAAGAATTTCTTCATTTTTTCAGTTGTTTATGAGAAACTTTTCTTAACTGCAGATTTACGGACTGTTTGCTTTGTATGAGTTGTAGTGAGATATAACAAATTTAACAGTTACGCAATAAAAAATTATTTAATAACATCGATATTGTTCGTTTAGATCAGGATAAAAGCGGGAATTATTCTAGGAATTTTTTCGTTGTGCGTAAATTTTTAAAAAATCTGTAATATTTAAGGATTTAGAACGAAAGAAGCGATCGATAATGGAAGATCTTCATACAATTTCAGAAGAAATAAAGAAAAAGAAGATGCAATTATAATTTGATGATTGCGATAGTTTGTGTTCCACGCTGTAATTTTGATAAATAAATTATGCAATAAATAACTTCGATTTAACACTTCTATAACTTTCTTTATCGTTAAACTTGTATATTTACATAGGGAATTTTTTTTAAATATACAGGAAATTTATTTAATTTATTTCAACTTTTCGTTATACCACCCTGTATATTGCTTCGAAGAATGGTCACAATAAAAAATCAAAAATTTAATAAAACTATTTAAAAAATTTAATACTTGATTCATAAATTAATATATACTATATTTTAGGCTTATTACCGTAAAACTCAAATGTAACATATAACAAAAACACAACAGTAAAAAATTGTGATATGATTTTGCATAGATATTGAATATGAATAATTATATTTCTTTATATTTGTATAACAATCAATATCAATAAATTAATTTTGTTTATATATAAACAATAATCTATTAATATTCTTAAAAATCACATATGTCCTCAGCCTGTAATACATTTTTTTCACAGTAGAAAAAAAATCAATTATGAATATAAATAAAGTAATTGTATAAATTATTTATAAAGCTTGTGAATTTGTAAATAAAATTAGATGCATATATTTAAAGTGTATGACCCATGAGTTATGCAGGCAGACAGTACTCTACCTCGGTGCAGTGTGCAGTTTTTAATGTCATTTTTAAACCTATGCACTAAGCGACAGGAAATTCAAATGTAAATATGTTGTTTACGCTTTTAGTCTATAAGTATTGGAGAATGGAATGAATATGAGCTTTGTTTGAAAAGATTTTGTTACCAGAAAAGGTACTTATATATGTAGTTAATTGTTTTTTCTTGTAAATATATATAGAAAATTATTTAAATAAAACAAAAATTTAATATGCCATGTTTTTAACACAGACTAATAATTATAAAATAGTGTATGGGGGCTAGGAAAAATATATTGATATATGATATATTATTTTTTTAATTTTAATAATTATTATATAAGCATAAGTTTAATTTTAAGTGTATTAATTGAATTAGTCAAAATTGGCTTTGCGATAATAGCTTGTAAGTTTTAAAATATTTAAAAATAGTCAAAAAAAAATTGAAAACAATGCAGTAGTCAGACTATGTTTGCTTTCTTACATTTTTATTTATTTTAATTTTAAATTTTTTTAAAAGGATTTGAAAATTTAATGTTTTTAAAATAAAACGGTTTTCGATTGTAGTTCTGTATTAATATTCGACGTACTCTCAACGTACGTCTTCATCAGGAAAAAATAATACAAATGCCATTTACAGCAAATAAACAGAACATAGAAACAAGTTACTAGGTAACAAAATAAGTAACTAGCTCATAAATTTATTAATTAAAGGAAGTCAAATTTTATTGAAATAAGTATCTGATTGGCATTGATTGATGTTATCTTTTTCTTTATAAATTTCTATTGCTTCTCTTATCAATCTACTGTTAATATTGATTGTTCTTGCAATTATAACAGTATTTTCAAGATAAATTATGTTTACTGTAAAAGTCATTTGTATTATTTTTCCTGATGAAGACATACGTTGAATTCGTCGATTATTAATAAATATTGATACAGAACAACAATCTATAGCCGTTTTATTTTAATATAATGAATTCTGAAACATTTTTAACTATGTTATAATGTTTTTAATTTATATTTATTATAAAAAAATATAAGTAAAATTTAACTGACAATGAAATATACATTTAGTAGTGTAATTAATAATAGACGGAATTCAGTCAGTTATATATATATTTTATTATCTTCTAAGCCAACGTTTTAGAAATCACTGATGTCTTCTTCAGGGCTCTACAATTAATACAAATATGTGTATGTAGTAAAAAATTAGTATTTGTAGAAATAAGTATATAATTAAAAAAAAAAAATATTTTTATAAGTAATAAGCATATGATGTAAAATACATTATTACGAGTAGTACACATTGTGTGATGTCCTAATTTTTTCATTATTTTTAACTTTATTTACTTTCTAGCTGACATATATATTTGGCCTCTTCTATATATATTTTTTTTTTCATTGATCTAATTTTAATAAGGAAACGAAATATTTTTCCGTACAGTAAATTTTCGAATTTCGCTAAAGATTTGTTTCCTGATTAATCTGTAACTCTTATTTTGTGATTAATACAATCGCTTTTAACTCGGTGAGAGATAGACTTTGACTCTTCAAACAAATCGTATTTATAGCTGAAAATATTTATAATTACATGGAACAAATAGTTTTATTTTGTACGATTTTATTAAGATGTAAAAAATTATTGTAAATAAATCCTTTTATACCGATTTTAAAATCGCGCTGGTAGTATCAGTTTACGTTACGATATTTCTTTAATTTCCATTTTTTTTTCATCAAGTACTCAGTTAATTTGAAAATAATGTTCTTGTTTGCAAAATACTAATCAATATTTTTTTGTAATTTTCTTGGTAAAAATATAAACTGATTACTGATTTTATTATATAATTTGTAAATTTATTTTATACAGTTTTCAGAAAATTTAGTATGTAGTATTTTCTAGTGATTTTACATAAACATTAGAAATATATAAAAAAATTTCTGAACAATATTATTGTAATTATATTTTTTGTATATCTATAAAACATTTTCAATACAATGGTGAATGTCATTGAATATAATATTGCATATTAAAATGTGAACTTATATTGGAAAATATATTTAAATAAAAAACAATTGAAAAAATATACATTATTTGTAAACATTAGAACAATTCTAGAACAATATGAAATAAGTCAGTAAACAATATATCAACATGTATTATTTAAAAATATGTACATATATATGTAGTTTAATTACCAAAATTGCAAAATTTAACAATTTTTTTTGCAACAGTAGATTTTTTATTGTATATTGAGGTTTTAAGTATATATAATATAAATTTTAATGTTTCATTATGCATTTGAAAGGTAGAAATTTTAGAATGTATTTTTTAAGAAAATGTCAATTAAATACCAAATGTTTTTAATCAGGTTTTTTTGCTATGGTTTGTTTACATATTTTTGAAAATAGCAATACATTAGGTTGAAATTATTAATGCTGATATATTTTTTTTTATTTGTTTTTTTGCAGAGGTTTGCAGTGGAGGTGAATTACCAGAAGTAGAAATTATAAGTTTACTTGAAGAGCAAATTCCTCGATATAAACTTCGCGCTGACACCCTCACCGAATTTACAGGTCAGTATTGTTGAAATATATATATTAGTTCATAAATTAATTTTTTTTTTTTAATGTTTAATTGTAAGTTCAGACTTTTTATAACTTGAAAACATTTACTCTCGCAAAATTTTCTCAACCAGGACAAAACTTATTTACTGTACAATCAATAATTAATACGAGTATTATTTTCAAATAGAAATAATTAGATTAATTTAGGAATGAATACTGTCAAGTATTAAATATTTTATTTGTCTAATTTGATAACCATTTAAGATAATTTATAATTCAATCAGATATATTTATATATTTGAGAAATTTGTCGAAATTACTTTTTAGATTTAGTTTTTTTAACTGAAATTACCAAAAATAATAACTAACCTTGAAAATGTTTAAATATATAAAGTATAAATATTTTAGTCGGTAAAAACACTTAGACTTTATTATGTAAAAATAACAAACGAAAAAGTATTTTAAAAAATTTGAACTCTGTTTCTCGTTTTAAATAAATACAAGGCTATATGTTCACTTTACGAGAACTAGAAATAAACGTTATATTAACATATATGCATACACAATCACACTATGTACTCAGTATGATATGGCACAAACTCTACCGAAATCAGTTTCCAGTATAAAGAATAAGTTTTTCTCATAAAACTCATATTAAATTTTCTTTCCCTATAGGAAACTTCATCACTTTACACACTGTATATATATATATATATATATATATATATATATATATATATATATATATATATATATATATATATATTTGAAATAACAATTCATATTTTTATTTTATTCATCCATATTATATACCTGCCTGATACACACATTTATATAATTTTTTAATTCTAAGATATCAAGGTTGAAACTAAACGATATATCATTAACCAACAAATATAAAATCTAATAATAATGAAATACCATTCTTTGTTATACATACACGTACACGTGTATATCATATTATATGTACTATGAATGAATTAAGTTAGTTTATTTTGGTTAGCGAATTGGCTTACGCATGTTTGGTTATAGGATACGAAAATCAGGACTGGTTTATACCGAGTCCGGCCCTGAACATCCCAGAAGGTGATTTGAAACTATCGCCGGATCAAATCCGGGAGACTTTGAACTACTTTAGTGAGTACTTTTTTATCTTTTTTTATTTCGAGAGTTTCCGTAAATTTTAATGATTTGTAAATATATTTATAATTAGTGTAAGATCTAAGATCGAACATCACTTGGTAAGACCATAAAAATCTAATTCAAGATTGATAAAATTTAAACATGTATGTAAATGTGATATTACTCAATTTATCTATTTCATTACAATTTTTATATCTTTTTTTTTCATACGTAATATACAAAATCACGCTATGTTTCCGTTAGGGTATATCACCATTATTACAAGAAGTATAGTATTGAAATTTTGGATAATGCTTAACAAAGGATAATGTTAAGTATGTATAGAGTCCTTTTTATAAAACTTTTACAAATAACTACTACAAATATAATACAAATAACTTTTACAAAAACTATGAGGTGTAGGAAAATAAGCATGATATGGAAAAATGCGGAATAATAAGTGCTATAATTGAAAGTAGAAACTAGAAACCATTATTCTATTATGCATAGTTTAGTAGAAAAAAATTATAAACTGAATTTTTGAAAATCTCTCAATCCCTTGGGATTTTTTCAAAATAAGACTTTTTTTAAAATTTGCTGAAAAAAATCTGAAAAAATTCACTAAAATAGAAAAAAAAATTTGCTACACTTTTTTCTCTAGCTCATGCTATAATATAACAGTTATACAACCAATTACAGGACAAGATATATATAAATATATATATATATATATATATATATATATATATATATATGTAAAAAATAAATAAATAATGATATATACAGAATACATTTTTTGTATATATTCAGTAACAATAGATGTTTCAGTTAATTTATATTAAATTAAATATATAATCTACAAATCTACAATACTTATTAATATTATATGAAGTTAGGTAAAAATAAACAAAATAGCTAATAAATTGATCAAACTTTCCAAATAAATTTATAATAAGAGCCATCTTTCGGTAGATGTGATAATTCTACTATTTCGAACCGAGAAAGTTTAGAATGATTCAAACGTTTACCGCTGTATGTCGCTAGGTGAACGTTATCGGAAAATATATTACAATCTTTTTTTTTTAGCAATAATTATTACAGTTATTGATTATATTAATTTTAAATATAAACATCACGTGTTATCACGTTTGCATTGTTTTGTTTTTTAATTGTGTGAACTGATAAATAATGAAAATAAAATCTAAAATTTATAGCAAACTGAAAATATTTAAATAAAATAAAATAAAACATTTATAAAACGGATTAAAAAGTATAAAATAATTTCTCCTAGTCCTATACAGATTCCTGACAGATACAGATTGTCCTGAAAATTTGTGATTGTGAATTTTTACTAGCTATGACAATACTTGTAAGATTAAAAACGAAAAACATGAGACGCAACGACAGCTACTCCCTACACTCCTTATTATTATCTATTGCATGTGTCTCACGTTGTATTATTCATAGCTATTAAAAATTTACAGTCACAAATTTTCAGGACAATCGTTATGGGGTCAGGAATCTGTATGGGGCTGGGAGAAATTATTTTATACTTTTTCGTCCATTTTTAAAACGTTGTATATTAATTTTTTATTATTTAAATAATTATTGCTTTACATAATATACAATTATAATTAATTATAAAAATAATGAACGTGGTAAATTGAAATCCGGAACTACATATTAAATAATTTAATTAAATTATTTTAAATTTAAAACTACAATAGGAAATAGAATATTACGTAATATTTATTATTTTTTTTACATAATTTATAATTCAAAATTTATTTTTTTATTAAATAAAATTCGCATGTTATAAAACATGAAAATCAAATTTCTAATGACGAAATCGTTTCATAGTATCTGTAATATTTTATAATTTATGCAATAACATTGTTTTTTTAAAATACTTTATATATATATATATATATATATATATTTATATTTATATATAATATATTTAATAATATATATATATATATATATATATATATATATATATATATATATATACTGGGTGTCCCATTTTAATCCGCCACCTGCAATAACTTTAAAATCGTGCATCGAACAAAAAAATGTTTCGAATAAAAAGTAAATGGTTTCGAGGGGGACATCTGATGCAGAGACCCTTGCCCCCTCCGGACCCCCTGGGGGCGGGAAAGGGGGGCAACTTTAAAATCTTAAATGGAACACCCTATTTTTTATTGTAGATTCTGATAGGCCATTAAAAAGTATGTAAATTTTATTTTAAGACTTTTTGTTTATCTTTGATAGATGGCGCTGCAAACAGCATTTTTTTTCTCAGTTTATCAGTTTTTAATTTGAAAAAAAAGGTGTAACTAAGTACGATATTCAAGTTATTTTCAGTTCTGTGGGAAGAGGGGGGGGCAAGGGTCACTGAATCAGATATCCCCTCGAAGCCATTAACTTAAAGTTATACCCCTCGAAACCATTAACTTAAAGTTAATGGTTTCGAGGAAGATATTTGATGCAGTGACCCTTGCCCCCCCCCCCCTCTTTCCAAAGAACTGAAAAAATCTTGAATATCGTACTTAATTATACTTTTTTTTTCAAATTGAAGATTGATAAACTGAGAAAAAAAATGCTGTTTGCAGCGCCATCTATCAAAGATAAAAAAAAAGTCTTAAAATAAAATTTACATACTTTTTAATGGCCTATCAGAATCTACAATAAAAAATAGGGTGTTCCATTTAAGATTTCAAAGTTGCCCCCCTTTCCCGCCTCTCAGGGGGGTCCAGAGGGGGCAAGGGTCTCTGCATCAGATGTCCCCCTTGAAACCATTTACTTTTTATCCATAACATTTTTTTGTCCGATGCACGATTTTAAAGTTATTGCAGGTGGCGGATTAAAATGGGACACCCAGTATATATATATATATATATTGAATTGATAAATTTCGTTTCCAGCTTTTACACCATCTATAATTTTGTGTAATTGCCTTTCCGATTGTTTTTTTATTATTCATTTTACCTGAAATGAAATTTTTTTTTACAATGGATTTGAAATGATTTTATTGCCGATAAAAGTATGAGATTATGTTCTTTTTTTTTGTTGTTTTCTATTGTATTGAAAATTATATAACTTAATGGTGAATGTTGCTAGGAAGAAAGATAAAATTTCTGAAAAAATTTAAATTATTACTTGCAAATACGAAATAAAAATATGATTATATAATAATTTAGCTATCCATATATATTATATAACATTGACAGTAAAAATTTTTTCAGAACTTTATATATTAAAATAAAACGGCTTTAGGTTTTAGTTCTGTATTAATATTTATTAATAATTGATCTACTCAATGTACATATTGACCAGGAAAAAATGATAAATGACATTTACTAAAAAATATATTTTATATTTCTATAATTTTATCACAAACTTTCTATAACTGCTATATATTTGCAAATTCAATAGGCAATTTTATCTTCTAGATAAGGTTTAGTTAGAAACTCAATACGATGACAATTTAATTACCAGAACAATTATTACAATTTAGATTAATTGTTCTATTTTAATTTACAAACATAAACTTACATGTAACAACATACGTTTTAATAGAAAAACGTATTAGAAATTCACTTATACAATAATAATTCATATTAGCTTATCACTTGTAAAATCTGTACAAAACAAAAACGCAACTACGAAGAAAATGTAACAATAGACAATCTGTTTCATTCATTTAAAAATTTTCAAAGATCTTACGATATTAAATAATTGCACATCGTGAAAATGGTTGGTGTTAATAGCCATAGCTATCTTGATTTTCATTACTTTATAAATGATCGTCAACTTTTTTTGATCATTAAAGCGTGAACTTTTATTTAACCGGATATTTTTAATTTTCATATAGAATTAAACTTCTTATTTACTTGTATTTTTTTTCATATACACATTTATTTTTATAGTTTTTTGTATAGATTAACGGAAAGTCTTTAGCTTAATATTAGAAAATAATGAATAAATTATTTATAATTAATTTGTAAAAATGAATAATAAGTTATTTAAATTGGAACTTATATTTGGACTTTTTTTCGATCAATTTTATATTTAAAAATTGTGTTTTATTAATGAATTTCTGGAAGATCGGAAATGAATTTAATTCTCGTCAAATGATATTTAAAGATTTCAAATTTTAAATCGATAAATTCTTATACATTTAAAAAATGAAAACAAAAAACATTTTTCTTTTCCAGTATATTTGGTTTTCTTAATGTGTACGTGTTTATATCTATAAATAAAAATATTTGAGGAAATAGAAAATTCGCGCATAGTTCATAATTAAAAATAGCAAAAACAGCTGCAGAAACTCTATCTATGAATCATTGTTAAACTAATTTAATCTACTTACTATAAACATATTTTTCTTTTGCCATATGTGTTGTATTTAAGCGTATGATATTGCTAGCGTTTATATTTCGTACTGTGTTTTCTTGAAGAAGAAAACAATTTATTGCATCCGCTGAAACAAGAATAAACTCAACCCAAAAATGAAAGAAAAGAAACTTTTAACATGTTACAAATGTTTCGGTAAAAAATATAGTCAAGTATTTTTGCGTACAAAATTCGTTGAATAAATTTTTGTTTCAAATTCTATTGCTTTGTTTGGAGTTTAAAATAGTAGTAACTGAAATAGAACCACTTTAGGTTTGTAGTTCTGTATTATATTTATTAATAATCAACCCACTCTACGTACTCAACAGGAAAAATGATACAAATGACATTTACGGTAAATAAACAGAACATAGAAACAAGTTACTAATAACTTGATCTTGGAGTGACAGTCACAGATTAATGACAACTAATAAAATAATTATACAATTAACAATTGGCTATCTAGTTATTTTCGCTAGTTTTACAATACGGAATATTCGCATACATACATACACAATCACGCCATGTACCCAAAAGGGTGTGGCACAAACTCTTTTCATCATCTTGAAATCAGTCGCCTCCAAATATTCCTATCCAAACAAGCAACTTTTGCTTCATCCACATTCATAATTCCTCTCATACATGCTCTTCTATTCCTACTACTTGGAAACTTTCGCTCACGCAAGCCACTCTCTCAATCATACCACTCGCAATATACTTTAATAGAGTATTTTTTTTAAAATAAGTTTCTAATACTATTGTAGTTATTTTTAATTATGATAAACTATTAAAGTAGGAAAGCAAATATTTTGAAATAAATTTAGTACCATTTTACATGAGATAACATGTGCGCATAAATTTTCTTTTCATGTATATTTTACAATTATTAAGTCATCTGACAGCATTGTAAAATATTTATATTCCAAAAGTCAATATTTGAAATGAGATTTAAAATGTCTCTACTAACCTTCTTTCACCTTGGATGTTATATTTTTTTTATATTTATTTATCCATAATTTATTTTCTACTTAAACATCAGAATATAAAATTAATATTTATTTAATAACTTTTACGTACATATATTATATAAAATATACAAATAGTTTTTTCTTTTTTTATTTGCATACAGGGTGGTTCAGAATTATGTACCGTAATTGCTAGAGCTAGTACGTTCAAAAATAAGGGTACCTTTTTATATACACTTTTTTCCAAACCTCAATAATAAGGGGTGAAATAAATACCATTTTTCAACACTTAACACTTTAATCAAACTTAATGAAAACTTACAACTTTAAAAAGAATCATACAATACTTATATTAATTAGTCACCAGGACAATCTGTATGGGGCTGGGAGAATTTATTTTATAATTTTTAGTCCGCTTTAAAAACATGGTATATTAATTTTTTTAATTTAAATAATTATTAATATTCACATTCATTACAACTAACAAATAAAATCCGATTTTATTATAGTTATATTATATCATTTGAGCATAATTCTGTCGCAAAACAATCAAAGCAAAACATAAAAACAAAAATAAACCAGCTTCAGCATCAATATATTGATTCGGTAGTTGCGCGCGTTTCAAGTGCACTAGGCCAGTGGTGTGCCGTATAACCGACGCCTGGCATCCAGACACCAGTCGGCGTCGGTATTGCGACGTCCATATACCGTCGATTTTTTTCTGTCTCAATTCTAACCCGTCCGTGTCCATCCCGCTGTTAACATTTTTTGGAAATAATTATTTATTAAGATCATGTACCACGGCGATTTATCTAACAATAGAATTTACTACGTTTACTTACAGTTATTAGTTCGGTTTAGAGATCTTAAGTCGCTACGATGAACATTTGTATCTGTTTGAATGAATACAGATTTCATTTGATTAATAATAAAAATAATGTGACTTGAAAACTGTTTATATTATATTATTAATTTGAGTTAATGAGACGTTAAATCGTTGTGCTGTATTTAAATTAATATTAATAAATTACTTTTACATTAGATTCTAAAATTTGTTTCAGCAATATTTTTTTTTTTTTAATTTAATGTAATGTGTTTTATGAATTTAATATTTTATTTTTGATTTTTAATACTATAAAAAAAATAACGTAAATTTGAATAAAATTAATGTGCAATTTATGTATTGTTATGTAACAATTGTTAAAAAATGTTAAACAATAATTAATTATGTAGTGCATAGCTTTATAATAGAATCTGTGATATCTAATTTCATGTGTCAATTTAAATTTTAATTAAGAAATTAAATGCACAAATTATTGTATTCACTATTTTACAGTATTCTTATTGGTATGTATTTTTTAAACATATGTAATTTAAGTAGAAATTTGTAAGGCTTTGTTTTTAAAATTAATTTGAAAAAATTGTAATATTTTTTTACATATTTTTTTACTATTGGCGCTTAAGCAAATGTTTTACATATTATTTTTTACAAATAAACATTTTTAGACAACAAAAAATCTTTCAGAACTTATATTGCAATAAAAAGGCTTTAGGATTTAGTTCTGTATTAATTTTGTTATATATTTTATTCTATTGTATTGTATATATAGGTACCGGGTGTTCGTTCGTTAAGTTCGTATGGGCGTTTAACATGTATTTTCGATGATTTGCGATATATTTCTTTCTCGAGTAAAATTCGAAGAAATACTTAGAATACTTTTCGATAGGGCATAAGTTCTATTATTTGGTTTTAGTTTTAATTTACTAGCATATGCCGTTTGGGCGCTAGAATTTTTTTTCGATTTTTTGGTTTTTTTTTTCTCGAAAATTATGAGGTGTAAGAAAATAAGCATAGTATAGAAAAATGCGGAATAATGAGTACTATAATTGAGTGAAGAAACCATTATTCTAGGATGCATTGTTTAGTAGAAAAAAAAATTAAAATTGAATTTTTGAAAATATCTCAAGGGGGTACCGGTACCCCTGGGATTTTTTTCAAAATAAGATTGTTTTCAAAATTGCTCAAAAAATCAGAATAAAATCAACAAAATAGAGAAAAAAATTAGCTACATAATAACTAAGTTACTTTTTTCCCTAACTCACACTGATTTTACAGAAAAAATTATTGAAAATTCTAGAAAACATTTTAGAATTTTCAATAATTTTTTCTGGCAAACGAAGATATATATATATATATATATATATATATATATATATATATATATATATATATGTATGTAATATTATAGTTAATTAGATATCTTAATTTGTATTTTACGGTATTTAACTATCTAATATAGATATAAGTTTGTTTTTTCACGAAAAAAGAAAATTTTGGACAGGTAAATAATGAAGCATGTTAAATAGAGTGTTGGTTAGGTAGAATAAAAATGATTTTTAGGTCATAATTAGTAGTCCGTATTAACTCTTCAAATTGAAGAAGAAATTTCGTTTGTACAAGACATACATTACGGTTAATGACATAGGTATCACTCATTTAAAATGATATATTAATTTTTAAAATTAATAAGGTAATAAAAAAAAAATTAAAATCGAATGAACGATTTATTGATGTGAGTTTGTTTTTAAAAAAATGTTATTACATATTATCAATTTTCATATTTATTAAAAACGGATAAAATTTGTTTAAAAATAATACTTTTAATATGGGTAATACTGAAAAAAAGTGGAAAATTTGTTTATAATTATAAATTAAGCTAATATACATATGGATAAACCCATATATGACCACTTATGTGGGCACTAGAAGAATCTTTTGCAAAAATTTCATTAAAATCGGATTAATAATATTAATAAGTTACTAGGTAACAAAATAAGTAACTAGATTATACAATTTATAAATTTTTCATTAATGTAAGCTAAATCTTATTTAACTTAGTGCCTTTTTACAGTGATTGATTTATAAATTTCTATTGCTTCTTATCAATTTGTTACGTAATAACTTGTTTCTATATTCTGTTATTTACTGTAATGTCATTTATATTATTTATCCTGATAAAGACGAACGTTGAGTTCGTCGAAACGTCGATTTTAAATAAATATTAATACAGAACTTTAACCCAAAGCAGTTTTATTTCAATATGATGTTCTGAAAGATTTTTTACTATATTATATTGTATTTGATTTCTTCAAATTAAACTACAGTTTACTTGCTATCGGAAGTAAAATTTGTAACATAAAATATTTTTTCTTAAAATAGCCTTTTCAGTCAGCTTTATTACGTTACCTATAAAAAAAAAGTAAATCTACTTTCATTCAATTGAATTTGAATCAACAATAAAACAAGATAAAAACTATAATAAGCATCATTTTTAAAAACTGTTTGTTTATATAGAAAGTAAAAAAACAGGTCGAAATAATTCTAGTACATCAGCAAACACAATTGCAGCGCAAGTGCATTTAGCAGATAAAAGCTAGAGAAAGATTTTCGAAAAAAAAATAATAAAAAATAATAAGATAAAATGTGTAAAATTCACATAATTAGTGTGACCAACAAACCGGAGATCTCAACACCAGAATCATTGTTTATTTTTTCTCTGTTAATGTGTGTGTGTGTGTGTGTGTGTGATCAAATAATATCTAATGTCATCTAAATCTGAAGCACCATGACTGAGCCGATTTTTTTTTTGTTTTTGTTGAAAATAAGAGCTATTAGATGTCTGTAATTAGTTCTAGTATGTCAACAGTTGTATTAGGATATTTGTGCTGCTCTGTGCCTAACTTATTTTAACGACAAAATTCTCAGAATTACTATTGAATGTAACGAAATATTGTTTTGGCACTGATACTCGAGCTATTGCACATTGAATCTTAAGACCACTTTAGATAGTAATAATTTACGAATAACTATTTGAAATAAATATTTATTTTCACTAACTATTTGAGATAGATTTGTGAACTGATAGCAAATAATCACTATTGATTTACATTGCCAGTCAATCAGATTATAAGAAAATAGAAAAAATCGGCATTAAACTGAACACTCAATTAATTTTTTTAAATCTTTAGGCTTTCACGACCGATATCCATTGAATTTATAGAATTTTCTGGGCTGGTATGTCGTAGTCGATTTGCCATACATCGTATTCAGTCACCAAGCACTGAAGATGTCATCTACGATGTATGGCGAAACGTCTACGGCGAGGATAGATCGACCACGGCATATCAGCTTAGAAAATTCTATAAATTCAATGGGTACCGGCCGTGAAAACCTGTAGATTATCATTAAAATACGCTTGCTTAATTGAGTGTCTTATTTAATCTCAACTTTTTCTATTTTTTTATTATCTGGTGTTAGTGGTAAGTTTAGTCTTAAGAGACTTATTTTCCACTAATTTTCTCTCTCGAAATAAGATTAATTGATATTTTTTGTATGTTTTCGTACCAGAATTCTCGATATATAGATTTATAAACTAGATAGTATTCCATAAAATAAATTATTAGCAAAGTTTTGTAATTAATTAGGCTTTACAAAACGATATAATTTTGTTTCATTTATAGAATGTATTCATTTCTAGCAAATGAACAGAATTATCAACATAAAATAAAGAATTCTGTAATACGAATATTAATTTTTAAAATAAGTATAACAATAAAAAAAATATTAAATATTACTTTTTACTATGTATATCGTTAGTATTTTTTTTGTGAACCTTGAAAATAAAAAAGTTGAACAGAAGTTAGATACCAAATCATAATAATTCAACTACATTACAATATCAATCGGCATAAGTTATTCATACGAGGAGAAAGTACTCTATGTACATACAATTCAAAAATATATACATAATACATGTACATCCAGTTCAAATGGGGGGTAATACGGCCATTCAGAATCTCTACCAACACTAACTAACTTCACAGTTGTTCCTATTTCATTTTGTCTTGCTGCTGAAGTAACACTTTTCAGAATACTTCAGTTATACACTAACCGACCACACGCAGTCCGTTATTTGTTATTGAATTTCTGTTATTTTGTGACGTATTTTGTTATTGTTTTTTTTCTTCGATTGACATTTTTTTTAGTGAATTTTCAGTGGTAAAATTTTTGTGTTTTTAATTGTGATGTGATTAATTTTTAACGGTTTTATATCTATTAATTACAGTTAAATAGATTGGTGGGAAAAGTAATATTGAAAAAATTAAATATTAAAAATGGAATCTTTGCAATATGTTGTTGAAGGTAATAAGAATTATTAATATTCTAGATTGTTTTAAATAATTAATGACAAGGACATTGATAATGAAAACATATTTATACTTACTTGTAGTTTTGTATTAATATTAATATAAAATAAATAAGTTAAAAAGGCTATATACGTATTTTGAATGCTAAGCTTCCATCATCAGTAGCAAAAGATAAAGTTTTAATCAGTGATCTAAGATTACAGAGATATTCAACGTACCCATTGGTCAAAATTACTAGGTAACAAAATCAGTAACTAGATCATAAAATTTATAAATTTTTAATTAAAGGAAACCAAATTTTATTTAAATCAGTTTCTAATTCACATTGATTGATGTTATCTTTTTTTATTGCTTCTCTTACCAATTTATTGTTAATATTGATTGGTCTTGCAATTATTACAGTATGTTCTAATTTTACATCATAATGATTTTCTAACGCATGTTGAGCAATAGCAGATTTATCTGGATGATTTAGACGTATTGAACTTATGAACTTATTTATATTAAAAGTAATAACAAATTAATTTAATAATAATCAAAATCAAACAAAATATATCAAATTTTACAAGCTGTATTAATTATTTCATCTAAATGCGAAATAAGTATGCAACGACAATTATATACGATGTATCTAAAAGAATCATATATTCAATGTGCCTCAAAATTATATATATATACCTATACAATGTATCTCAAGAATTTTATATACAATATGTTTTTATATATAAAAATGTATTTCAGAAATAAAAGTGCTCAGCTATATACTAGATGTCTAACGGCCATTTCAATACAATACATTTTTCTTTATTTAAATTGTACTAATGTTAATTAGTTATTCTTCGTAATTAAATTAATAACGAATAATGCACAAATATTACTGTTAAAATATATCAATCGTTTAATTTAAATTTATAAAAATTATTTTATTATTAGAAGTTTGAAAAGTTGACAAAGAAGCATCGTTTTATTGTCAGCAATAATAATTATGCCGGTAGAATTTAAAATCGATGCTTTTTTGTCGGCTTAAACTTGACTTTAATTAATGTGTTTAATATGAAGCCGACTATAAGAATTTTATATATAATTGCTTATTACAAGCATGGTTTTAATTAATATCAGTTTTTAGATAATATAACTGTTATAACAGTTGAACTAAACAAGTGAATAAAAACACCCAAAAATCGAGCTTGTAATATCAGCCAATGTGTTTAAAGAATCATATATGCAATCTGTCTCAAAAGTCATATATACAATTTAAAATTCGGATATCGGATCTGAATCTTAGGTCCAAATATCGAATTCGAATCTCAGATTTAGATATTGATAGAACTAATAGATATTGATAGAACTAATCAATATTAATACAGAACTATAACTTAAAGCAGTTTTATTTAATTAAAAATATGTATATCTCTGTCCGTGTATACCATTTAAATAAATCTGACTGTATATACAATTGATATACAATATAATTAGCGTGATACCTGAACTAACCTAAAAATTCACAGTGTATTATTATACAAAGATGTCACTTAAAAATACATAATAGCTGTCGCAAATTTTTATATATAAAGAAGAAATAAAACACATATTACATGAAACCTGATCTAGTTTGGTAAAAGGTAGATATTCTTAGCCTAGATTTTTAGCTGAAACTATTTTTCGGTCAATAAATTCATTTTTGTATGTTACTCATACATGATGGAAATTTTCAATTTACTCACTAAATCTAATGGCATACTTAACCATTTCTTTAATGGTACATTAATAGCAACAGTTGAATTTTAATATTTAATTCAACAAACCACATCTTAAATAAGATTATTATTAATTAAGTTTTATCTAAATTAGATACAGATAAAAACATTAAATTTACACTTTCACATTTTTCTAATTACGATTGTTTATATTTTGTTAAATTAGATGCAAATCAACGTAAATAAAATGCAATTTATAATTTTTAAATGAACTTAGTTACAGCATTAATTTAGGTATAACATGAAAAATATCCTATATTTTTCTATAATCACTATAGAATCTTGTATCTCTTTTTGTTTGAAAATATAAGCATTTAGGGTAATTCTAGAAAACATATAAAATTTGTACTTTTTATATTTGAATGCGTGATTTGAAGAAAAATAATTTTATTATCAAGTGACTTAACAGGAATTTCAGTTTATGAATTTATGTAATAAAATAGTTAGTAAGAGATGTATATTATTTCCATAAAAATTTCAAACCTGGACAATATTGTGAATATTTTAGCTAATATTTCAGAAAAAGCTGATTAATTAGAATTATAAGCAAAGTAACAATTAGATAAATTTTTTGTGTTTTTGTCATTTTTGTCTGTTAGATATGTATAAGTTTCTGAACAAGATTAAATATTTGTTTTAATTGAAATTAAACAATAAAATAAATGCATGCATTTAATGTATAATTAATTATACTCTATATAATTAGTAGAACGTTAAATAAAGTGCAATAAATTGTAAAGCGTTTTTCACCAGAAAAAGAAATATAATGTAATTAAAAAGTTTGTTATTATTTTCATAAAATAGTAAAAAATCTTTCAGAACTCATTATATTAAAATAAAACTGCTTTACTATTTTCATGTTTATTGTGATTAGATTAAACTTTTTTCTATTATGTTTATTAAATTTTAGTTTTCTATTCTGTAATTTTACTTTACTATAAAAAACATTCTTAATATGGTAAAGTTTTATTGTCTAAATAATTAAAATATATTTAAAATTTATAGTAAATCTTGACAATTCAATTATAATTTAAAAGTGACTTTTCTTAATAAAAATACTTTTAATTATTATTTAAATCTCTTATTAAACCCTTTGAAATATAAAATTTATATTATTTATTTTGATGAAGAGTTGAGTTTCATCGAAACGTCGATTTTAAATAAATATTAATACAGAACTTTAAACTAAACACAAGACACAAGAATTAAAATATTGAAATACATATAATTTTAGTTTGTGTTACAACTTTTTGGGTACATGGCGTACTACCAAAAATTGCTGTATAGAGGATTAATGAAATATCACTTTATCGATAATTATGGTCTTGAAATTAATTTTGTTATAAATTTGCCAGAAATGAAAGTAGAAGTCTATAGTCAATATTTCGACATAAACTAGCAATATATCCCTCAATTCATATTTCATAAATTTACAAACAAAAAAACAAATAGAAACTCTTTAATAAAATTGTATTGTTTCAAATCAGGAACTAACATACTAAGCCAAGAAATTGTAGCCCACTTTTCTAAACAAATGGTAATTAACATTCTCGAAATTTATTTTCTCAAAAATAATATTGTAGTTTATAAATCTGAATTTGAAATTTTTGTAATAAAAACCTATAAGTTTTAATTTAGTTAATATATCTAATTATAAATTATGATTGGGTTATTCACCTCAAAAACAAAAAACTATCTATGCGATTACGACGTAAAATAGGAAATAATTTCTTACCTGAAGTATATTTAGTACGTATTGTGTTTATAATTAACTTTGTAATTGATTATTTTGTAAAATAAGTACGTTTTAACTTATCTTAAATACGATTTGAATACACAGTAAAAAAATTTCAGAACTTATTATATGAAAATAAAACTGCTTTAGGTTCTAGTTTGGTATTGATATTCATTAATAATCGACGTTTCGACGAACTCAACTGATATAAATGATATTTACAGTAAATAACAGAACATAGAAACAAGTTACTAGGTAACAAATAAGTAACAGTCGACAGGTTGTGAAGAGCTTTGAAGAAAGGGTTAGACAATTTCCAACAAATGTAAAAATAAAAATTCCTGAAAGAATTTCAAAGTCTATATTTTCATCCCTTATAAACCGTGGTTTGATATCTTCTATAGTTTCGCAGAAAAAAATTCATAAATTTAGTCTTACTGTAAATTCAGCTTACGTACGCAACTTGCATATACCCGTAGATATTTATAATAACTCTAATTTATATATGTATAACAAATTATGTACAAAAAAAAAAGTTTTAGTAGAATCATTACATCAAACATCTAATTTCATAGATGAAAAAAAGTCATCATGTATAGTTTTATCCAAGTGTTATTATCTAGTCATCATCATGCAACCATTTATGTTAGAAAACAATTTTTTTTAGAATATACCGACTTCTCGAGACATGGGAAAAAATTTTCGTATACAAACCCAACACATCTAATTTAATTTCATGTTATGTTAGTTGCACTTTTTCAATGTTTACTTGATCCTTTTTTTTGTTACTTATTTTATATAATTACACGAAGATTTTTTTTCAGTAACTTGTTTCTATGTTCTGTTTATTTACTGTAAATGTCATTTGTATCTATTTTTTCTGATGAAGACGTACATTGAGTCGTTTTATTTTAAAGTACAGATACTTTGGCCCGTATTCTCACCTCATATGAAAAAGTGCTCTTTCAAAAAAGTGCTCTTTCAAAAAAGTGCTTTTGACGTTCACTTAAAATCATTTATTAAGCATTTTAAAATAGTTTATTTAAATTTTATAATACCAAATATAATAAAAATGATCAAATATAGAAAAATTATTTATATTTGATGACAAACAGAAGCAAAAAGTTACTTTAAAATTAATGATAAAAGCACTTTTTCACGAAAAAGTGAGGTGAGAATACGGGCCTTTATCTTTATACGATACTAGATTTTTAAAGTGTTAGTCAATTTGGCAATAAATTGCTGCATAATATAATTAATATATGCATATAATTTGTCAATAAACTGAATTTCTACATTTACCAAATAGCAGTCAAGAGATATCTCTGTTATTCCACTGTTACAGGAATAGTACGCGGTAGAGTGTTTGTTTTTATTGAAATTTGCTCTCATACCGTGACTTTAGAATTTAGTTGGCTATGGTATCGTCTGACTTATTTTTGTTTCTGTTTCATTACTGCAATCTTATTGCATTGTTTTTAGAAGATAGATTTTGACAGCCTACAATAGTTTATTTCTTGTTTTGGAATTATTTCAGTTGGCATTTTATTGTTTTATAGTTGGCCTTGAAAGTAGTAGATTTTTTTTGCTACATGAAATTAGCGTACCTAATTGAATTTTACGTTTTGTTTTTGTTCGTTTGTAAATTGATTGTAAATTCTTATTGATTATTTTGCACTAAAAAATCAATCATTTATTTAATCAATATGTATAGTGAAATTTTTATTCAAATGGGATTCCAAAGCCAATTAGGAATTTTTAATAATTGACTTACGTCTCTACATACTAACTGCTTTTAATCCGTTCCGTTGAACGATGAAAACAAATTACGTGTTTCGTGGCTTGATTCAACCAAACTAGCTTGTTGCTTTCAACGTGCTACGTTTATGCATAGTTTTCCAACGTTTAAAAAATTATAACTGTCAATCAATATAAATGGTAAGTGTGCTTTTATTTTTTTTCCTATATCTGACAATCCTACACTCATATCCTAGCAACGAAACAAAAAATAAATAATGTTTGGTTTTTTCTAAACGTCAAAGCCGTCAAAGTTTCGAGTTTTTGTGCGATTTTGTGAGGTGAAAATTTTTACAGGGTATCATGTAACCGTAGTAAATGACTCATAGCTTTGGAATCCTATTTGAATAAAAATTTCACTATACATACTTATGTTAGTAATATGGTTTATAATTTACTCACTCCAAATTTCTTTAAGAAATTGTTAATTTTCGTAAAATAAAACAGCTTTAGGTTATAGTTCTGTATTAATATTTATTAATAATCAATGTTTCGACGAACTCAACCTACGTCGTCTTTTTTTACTATATTTATAATAATAATAATTATTATTATTATATATTATGAATTTTGTATTTTTAAATTACTTAATTGAAAAATGTAAATATTGATATAGAAATAATTTTACACAAATAAATTATTTTGAAGTAGTTATCAAAAATTGGCAAATCAATTTTTCTACACATATATTTAATTAATACAGCAAAGCGTGATTTCATCGCTGAGAAGTTAAAATTTCTCTTAAATAATATATTATTTAAATTTATGCAAATTTATGCACAGTGAAATTTGACTGTTTAATTATGTTGAAAATCGTAAACGATATGAAATTGAACGAAAGGAAATAATAATTTATCATTCTATATACATATATAGAAACACAACAATTACGGATATATATATATATATATATATATATATATATAAGGCTATTAAACTTTTAAATAAAATTTGGCTTCCTTTAAATTAAAATTTATAAATTTCATGATCTAGTTACTTATTTTATTACCTAGTAACTTGTTTCCATGTTCTGTTTATTGATTGTATCATTTTTTCTTAATGAAGACGTACTATGAGTTCGTCGAAACGTCGATTATTAATAAATATAAATATAGAGCTGCAGTCTAGAGCCGTTTTATTTTAATATAATGAGTTCTGAAAGATTTTTTACTATTTTAAAGTAAAAATAAGTTGCTTGTTATATATTATTCAACCAAATGAAATTAAATGTATACAAGTATTGTACATACATACATACATACACAATCACGCCATATACCCAAAAGGGTGTGGCACAAACTCTTTTCATTATCCCGAAATCAGTCGCCTCCAAACACTCCTATCCAAACAAGCAACTTTCGCTTCATCCACATTCATAATTCCTCTCATACATGCTCTTCTATTCCTACTACTTGGAAACTTTCGCTCACGCAAAACACTCTCAATCATATCACTCCAACTACTCATTGGACGTCCACGCAAACGTAAACCATCAAAATCATTCAAATAAATCTTTTTAACCAAACGTTCATTAGACATTCGCTCAACATGCCCGAACCATCTTAACTATTGTAGATTGCTTAATTTATTTAAAAGTCATTGACCATTGATTTATTTTTATTAGTAAATAGAAATGGGCTTGATCCAAGGGCCTTGAAATAATTGAAATCAGGCACTATGTTCCATTTATTGGTATCGTATATTTATCGATATTTATTTATTAACGGTTAAGTATAAATAACAATTTTCTTTCACTCACAATTCTAAATATCAATATGTATAAAATATTATTTTATTAGGTAAAATATTTGCTTTCAAAAAAATCAAATCAAATACTCTTGCATTAGAAATGACAGCTTTGATATCAGAATTTGAAATTGCTTTTAGTTTAAATGTCTTTTTAGATTTCAAAACCTTGAGACATTAGGCGATAAAATTTTATTACAAAATATTTCAAACTATACTTTATTCAGAAACAATTTTAATGTGGGTGTCACTGTAATAAACTTTCATATGTATTCTACAATTTAATTATTAATAAAGAATTACTTTATTTTTATAGAAAATTAACATAATTTAACACGGATAAAAATATTTGACCTATGAAAAAAACATATGATCTACCGAATAGTACCTATTAAAATAATAGTTTACCTATGTATTAAATAATTAATCTATGGTTTTAATTTTTGACCTATAGAATTAATTATTGATTTATAGATATATTTATCGACCTATGAAAATAATTATCGACCTATGGAAATAATCAAATACTTACTGACATAATTATCGATCTATAAAATTTGATCTATAAATTTTACGTAATTGGCTATTTAGGGTAGGTTAGGTTAGTAGGTTGGTTTAGGTTTTTTTTTTACTATAGATTATTTTTTAATTATTAATAGGTAAATGATTGATTTTTCTATAGGTAAAAATATAAAATTTTATAGGTAATATTATAGATCATAAAATTAGCATCCATTTAATACATAACATTAGTTGTGATCAGTTTAAATTTGGTTTATAATAACATAATTTTCAAATAAAATATAAAATAAAAGTTATATTAAAATTACCATTATTATAACATTTACAACTTATAAAACTAATAATAGATTATATTAATAATGTAATTACTAATTAGACAAAGTAAGTGCATCATATTTTTAATATTACCATAATAATACTAAAATATTTTAATAGTGACGTCAAAAATTATTAGTTAAGTCAAGGACGTTCATCAGTCAGTCACATGTCGAATCTTTATCGCATTCGTTCGCCGTCAGATAGCGCTAGCGTGCGGCCATTTGACTTTACTGCTTATACGGGTTTTAGTTTCAACGTGGTGTGATAGGTTGAACATGTTTCAAGCTATGCGTGCAGGATTGCTATTTGGTTTTTTGTTATTATTCCTGTTGCATGAATGAAAGTGAATAGTTTTATTAGTAATTTCATAGAAATCTTATACAATACTGTGAGTTTTGTGGTGTTACATATATATTTGTGTATTTATTTCATAATTTGGATGAAATTTTGAAGGTTGGATTCGTACGTTTAAATGTCAGTTGATACGAGTTTTGTTTGAGTTTTTTATCAACGAGATCATGTGAATTTTGGACTGTAATTATACGTTAAATATTTTTAAATGTATTATGTAAATTTTTGCGAATTTTACTAATATTTCTTTCAATAAGTTACTGAAATTTTACGTTATCTTGTTGATTAGATATTTCAAAAGGATTATTTAATTTCTTTGAAATATTTTGGTTACAATAATGTATTTTCATCGTTATTATCATCAGACAGTAATCAATTTCCGATAAATGGTTAATTAAATTAACAATAACTTTTGTCTATATCTTTTAATGTATATCTATAATTTTTTGTTATCAACAGAAAATTAAAACGTAAAATAATATATTTATTTGTAATTTTTATTAAATGCTTTGATACAATATTCTTATTTGGTATCTAATTAGACTGTTTATATTATGTTGACAATTTCTTTTAAAAGCTCCTTATGACAAAAGCTCTTTTTGATGTATTTTTTTTTTTCTGTTCTTATCTGTTACATCTGATAATACTTTTAGGACTAGAAGGACTTCTAAAAGGGATTGTAAATACGGATCATTGGTTTTTTCATTTTGCAATTTGATCAAATTATTCCTGTTATGTATAATTATTATTTAATAGAATATTTGCAATTAATTTATAATTATAGTTACAGTTTTATATAATTTAATAATGCCGTAATAAAAGTAATGGAATTTTTATGCTCACATTGTTTTAAGATTTGAAACAATAAGACAAGGAATTAAAACTAGATAAAAACTTGTAAAAAAAATTTCATTTATCGTTAGAAGAAATACATTGACTCAGTGACGTTTTGATGGTTACTCTTATTTTACTGTACGTCATTTTGCAATTAACATATTCTAATGAAATGGAAAAAATAATAATAATAGCTATAGAAGGTCAACGAATACTTACTTTTTTACTTAGCATACTCTGAAATGAATAAAATATAAACTGTTAAAAAGGGTGTTTGCCAGGTATCTCATCTCTTTAAATGGTTATTAATAAATATTCCAAATTGTTAATTTTCCCCATTATGTAGTTTACCCATATTGTAGAAATTTTTCTTTAACTCATAGATGTTATATTCGTGGAATGTCTGTGCATTTTACATATTTCGCGAAACACATTTTTTTTCTTCACAAATATAGGTGTATATAATATATAAATTGTGTTTTCTTTAAATTTTTTTAATAAAAAAAATTAAATACTTTAATAATGACAAATAAAAATGTTTGACTTTCTACAAAAATACCAATTTAGATTTACAATTTATTCACATCAATATTTTTCAATGAAATGTTACAGTTATCAAACTAGTTAATATTTTTTGTTAATATATAAATATTTGTATTTTTAATAATACAGGTATATAGTTAATGTAACTTAAGTAAAAAAATCAGATTGTCATTTGTTAATACAAAACAATGAAATTTTAATCGCTTCGGATAATTTTTGTCCAAGATGAATCAACTTGTTTTTCAGAATTCAGAAATAAACACAAAGTAAGTTTATTACGCAATCATATTTTTATGCAGCCCACAATTTGTAATTCAACAAAATTTTATAACTGCATCATATCATCCTTGAAGCAACCTAACTGAAACAATAGACAATCGAAGTTATAATTTTAAAATATCCTTTTAGAATATTTCCCAAGCCCTGTTCTTACATAATTCTATAAATTACACACCCTCTAAGATGCAATTATTTCAAAGGTTGGTATTTAGTATGCCAGAAAAATAAAATATAAATTATATATATAAAAAAAACAGTTTAGTAATTCTTTTGTTTTTTTATTTCATTTATTTGCCCAGAGCTATGCAACTTAAATGTGCGATTACAATAATTATAATACTGCTAAAGATGCATTAAACATACCATTTATGCACTTAAAACCTAATTAAAATGTTAATTAATTAATCAGTTAATTTAAATGATTGTGCAGTTATCAAAGTGATCGTTGATTTTTGCTATTAACAGTTGAATGACCTAGAATATTTTATTAGAATTGAAAGTTATGTTGTCAAGGAAATCAAATGTTAGATATTTTACTTTCGTGTCTATAGTTTTATAGACTTAACATTTAACTTAGACTAAATTTGAAATGAGTCAGACATTCAAAGTTGCTTGATTTCTAGTTAATTGAAAATAAAAGTTTTTTTTTTTGCAGACATATGTGAAAAAATATTGAAGCTACAATAAATATAAAATAGCCATTTCATTTAATTCGAATTGAATGGCTAAATTTTATATAATTTGTTTATTTAATTGGATATAATATCCCTAAAATCTTAGAAATCTTGTATAAAATCTGTGAAATCAACGAAAAATCAAACTACATTAGATCAATATAAAATGTAATTATTTATTTTTGAATTAGTTGATTCATCTAGTATAATCAGAAGACTTATGTCCGTATAACGGTTCATTAAAATGAAAATTTTTGAATTCCATAATTTTGTTGCCAATATACATAGAAAGATTTCTAACGGAATTTTCATTTTGACAAATCATTACTTTTATCGAAAATGTTTCTGCATACGAGGGTTAGATAACTAAAATATTATATAAAAATCATCTAAAGATTTTTTATCTGTATGTTAAGAAATTTTTCTTGTTACATCAAAAGTGTTTGCATTGCAATAGTTTAAATAATTTTATATGTTTACATAATTATATTAAATGAATATTACTAAAGTTATTACTTATTTGGAAATATTTATATGTATACTGGATTTTTTTTTTAATTTTCAAGTTTAGAAATAAGAATGACGTATTTTGAACTTACCTGTCTGGTTTTAAATATTATCAGTATTTATTAAAAACTTGATAATGTGAATATGTTAGATATTATAGTAAAATTACAATTTGATAGAACTGGTATAGGGAAATATAAATTTATTATATTATAATTATTATAATGTATTAATAAATGATTATGATCTATAATCTGTTTTTAAATTTTATAAATTATTTTATAAAAACAATTAAACAGTTTCAGGTTGTAGTTCTGTATTAATATTTATTAATAATAGAAGTACTTCACGTAAGTATTCATTAGAAAAAAATATACAAATGATATTTACAATAAATGAACAGAACATAGAAACGAGTTACTAGGTAACAAAATAAGTAACTAGATCATGAAATTAATAAATTTTAATTAATTGAAGCCAAATTTTATTTTATGAACGTAAATTATTTATATTTAATAAACATTTGAATTTTAAAGTAAACATTCAGTTGGAAGTGACCGACATAAAAAGCTATAATTTTATTGAAACTTAACACTTTTTATAAGGAAATTAATCCGATTTGCAAATTTTTTTTTTTGATATAAGTATTTCAGAATATTTACTGTATAATTTATTACAATTTAAGTATGTTTTTTTTTGTTGTTGCATGACCTACTAATCTAATCTCATAACAATATATTTTAGATTAATTTGTGTTTAGAAATGTACAATAAAAACTGTTCTGGTACGTTATATAAATTGGTAGAAATCTCAAGTGAAGACGAAAAATCTAGAGCTTGCCATTAAGAGCAATTTACTATTGGAACAATTCAATTTTAAAATTTATGAAAGAAAGAAATTCAAAAATCATGTTATTTATATTGTATAACATTTATTTATTATTATTATTATTTAATAAATATTAGAACAAAAACAATTATAAACAAAAAAACTTTTGTTAGGTTTGAATTAAATATTACAATTAAACAAAAAAGTAATTAACATAGTAAAAAATCTGTCAGAACTCATTATATAATAATAAAACGGCTTTAGGTTGTAGTTCTGTATTAATATTTTTTAATAATGGATCTTCAGCAGGAAAAAATGATACAAATGACATTTATAGCAAATAAACAGAACATAGAAAGAAATTACACTAGGCAACAAAATAAGTAACTAGATCATAAAAATTAATAAATTTTTAATTAAAGGAAATCAAATTTTATTTAAATCAGTGCCTTTACAATAATTGATATATATATATATATATATATATATATATATATATATATATATTTATATAAATTTCTATTACTTATAACATCAATCAGTGTGACTAGTAACTGATTTAAATAAAATTTGGTTATCTTTAATTAGAGATTTATAAATTTAATGATTTAGTTACTTGTAACTATGTTTTGTTTATTTATTTATTTTTTTCCTGATGAAGATGTACGTTGAGTACATAGAGTGCGTCGCTTATTAATAAATATTAATATAGAACTACAACCCAAAAGTCAATTAATTTTTATTATAATAAGTTTTAACGCTATCAAAAAAAAAAAAAATATATTTGACGTACAAATTCAACGGTCAAAATTAACGAAAATTATTTAATCTGATTCATCTATTTTAGTTTGTACCTATAACTGACAAGTGCCTTCACAATTAGTAATTATTCTGATAAACTTTATCGAAAAATTAAACCTGTGATAAAAATTCACCAACAGCACAATTAGTAACCAACTTTCAGTGAGAGATCAAACATGTTAATTACTAGCATTAAATCCAAAATAAAATTAACCTAAATTGTGACTATTATATTTAACTCTTTCAATTTGTGCAACGTTTGTCTGTTAATCAGTGATTTAAAACTTAAGAAGTGTCGAAAAGAAATCTTGTAAAGTGTATAATCAGCAGCAGTGGTATGTTAAAAGTGTTAGGCTAGAAACAATTGACGGTAGCAGAGGATGAACTCTGATACCGTAGAAGATGGACAGTGTTGTTCTCTGGACGATTCCGGATTTGCAGAATTATTTCCAGAGGAAACTACGATTCCGGTTGACGATAGTGAATTAATCGAAGCATTAGGCGAATATCCCGATTTTTTGTTTCACTTAGCACGCAATAGACATGGAAGGGTGTACTACCGTGTTTTACGAACTTTTCTTCTGGACAAAGGTAAAAAACATTTCGAATTTATTACCTATTTTCGTTTATTGTGGGTTTAATTATGTATACAGGGTGATTCAGGACTAGTGTAACAAACTTTAACAGCTTATTCCTGAGGTCATTTTGAGCCAAAAATGTCATATGAATATAGGTCCTATTCCTTTTAGTTACCAAAATACAAGAGGTTGAAGTTCTATAAATAACACGAAATTTTCTAATTTTTGTAATCAAGATACTTTCGGAAAACAAGAGTTTTATTGAAAAGTCATACTTTATTTGTCATTACATTACATAATCCATAAATAAAAATCATATCTGCATATTCAGCAGTACTAGAACCATCTATTATGAAACAAAAATACAATCAAATGTATAACAATTTTAAATTAAGACAAATAAGGTATGACTTTTCAATAAAACTCTTGTTTTCCGAAAGTATCTTGATTACAAAAATTAGAAAATTTCGTGTTATTTATAGAAAACTTCAACCTCTTGTATTTTGGTAACTAGAAGGAATAGGACCTATGTTCATATGACATTTTTGGCTCAAAATGACCTCAGGAATAAGCTGTTAAAGTTTGTTACACTAGTCCTGAATCAGCCTGTATATTTATTTTGGAAATAGTTTATTATTATTATTAACACAGTAAAAAAACTTTCAGAACTGATTATATTAAACTAAAACGGCTTTAGGTTGTAGTTCTGTATTAGTATTTATTAATAATCGTACATCTTCATCAGGAAAAATGATTTGTGACATTTTTGCTGATGAACACGGACGTTGAGTTCGTCGAAACGTCGATTATTAATAAATATTAATACAGAACTTAAACCTCAAACCGTTTTATTTTATATAATGAGTACTGGAAATTTTTTTTACTGTATTAAAAAGTGTTTTTCATGATTAGATAAGGAAAATTAATTATCTTCTATAAGTAACTCTCTTTTTATTTTGACGCGGTAGGTACGATTTTCTCACATCACTCAAAAATCTGTAAAACTGTCATTTTTGTGGAAATTAGTTGCCCCATGTTTTTATATAAAATTACCGAATTTTTTTTTTGCCGTGTAATTTAAAAATTAGTATGTTCGTTGAGACTGCCTGAAAATCAAAATATATGTATTTTTTTTTTATCAATTTGGCGCAAATATATTTTAAAAAAATAATTTAGTTATGATATATATTTAAAACAAATATGTTATGATCTTGAAATTTAAATCTTTTAATATAGCTAATAATTCAGACGATATGTTTAATTAATAATTAAAAAAAAAATTATTTTTGTTAAAATAAGAATGACTAATTACCAATATAATTTAAAAGTATTAAATTACCAAATGTTGACAATGTAAATAAATTTACAGATAAAAGTTTATAATACATATTAAAATTATAATTTTGAAAAAATTTTAATGCTACAAGCGTAGTTAAAAAAGGTTGCAAAACTTGAATTTATAAAGAGGAAAAAATTATAAAATATATTATACACTTGTAGGAAAATATTACATTAGCATAAAAAAAAGTTGAAAAAACTTATTAATAAAAATGAGTAATAATGCTAAAATTGTATTTGACCTTACGGAAATGAGCTAGTTTCGTCTATTTCCTGTTAGTAGTTCACCCCTCTTTTACTTAAATGATATTAAAAGAGAAACACACCCCAGTTTTCGGACACACCCTGTTAAGTCAAATAGATTATTTTGTCGTGAAATATATTTGTACATTATGTATGTTAAATATTTACAATTAATATTATTCCTATTAGCGCATTTCGTACGTCTAATATATTTTTTTCATAATTAGACAAGGAAAATTGATTATCTTCTATAAGTAACTCTCTTTTTATTTTGACGTGATAGGTATGAAAAAATCTGTAAAACTGTCATTTTTGCCGTTAAAGTTTTCTCTCATTTTTCAATTATCGACTTTTTACTTTCTTCCCAGAAATTGATATTTGCTTCAGCGATATAACTTATTATTTATTGTTTTCATTTGATCGTTAAAAATATCTATAATTATGCGATTTATTAAAAGATTCTACTCTATATAACAAACTAATAGTTGGATTCGTCAATCATCAATATATATTAGAAAATTTTTACACTTTTATTTATAAATACAATCATTTTCTTGGTTATTGCATGCATAAATATATATATATATATATATATATATATATATATATATATATATATATATATATATATATATATATATTAATATTGCTTTCTTACTTGTATCATTTTTAGGTGAATGCATAATTTTATGGATTTCATAAATTTTTATCGCTGTAGTAGTTATTGTAATTTATTGTAGTGTTAAGTTAATAAAAAGATTCATATAATTTCAATTATTTGTCACGGAATAATAATTTTTATAACCTATTTAACTGAGGCAACATACTTAATATTTTTTTTTGTTATTTTAAAGAAATATTAATTTTTTACTAGAAATTACTTTAATTATTAATTTCAAATTAAATCATTCTTGTGTTTTTATAAATTCCATATTAATTTGTCTTTGTTTTAAAATTTAAAAAAAATAAAAATGTTTTAAATACTGATGAATTTATTTTTAGTGAATAAATTAACTTTTAAGATTTATAATTAATAGGAATATATTTTATATTAAATTATTATTACATATAGTTAACAAAAATCTTTCAAAACTCATTATATTAAAATAAAAAAAGATTTAGGATTATTGCCCCTATTCTGATCATGAAATTTAGCTTAAATTTTTAAATTTAAAAAACCTTAAGTAAATTTCAATTCTGGTCACAACTTTAGCTTAAAATCCTTTAAATTTAAATGAAAGTTCTGTATACAGAATCCTAAAGTTTTTTTTTATTTTAACATTATGAGTTCTGAAAGATTTTAATAGGAATATATTTTATATTAAATTACTATTTAAAATAAATATAAATTCATATAGTTAATTTAATCCTAAAGCTTTGTTATCTCTTAAGAAATTTCGTTACAATATGCATAGAAAGATTTCTTACTACATCCAAAAATTTTCATTTTAACGAACCATTATTTCTATTTGATAAAACATTGATATTAACACTTAACGACTGACCTAAAAATACATAGTTTATAAATAAAAAATCGTTCAATATTTGGATATTCCGGATTATTGACGTCATTAGACATCAATCATTTGTTTAGTCAGTAAATTGGTGGTGACTTTTTAATGTTTTTACATTCCATCAATAATCATGAAAGTACACGTAAATATATTATGTTCCTACAACAATTTTCACTTATAATGCATTTTAAGTTTATTATATAATTAGCAGTTACTGGTAGCGATAAGCGAAAAATGTTATTTATGGCTGAGTTGATAATAAAACAAAAAAAAACATATTTTTTATGTAAACTGTAAGTGTATTAAAAATTTTAATTTTCAACCGATTTTTGTCGAATATAGAAAGAAATATGTATTGTTTCTGATTATTTATGGTATATTTAAAGAATTTTTAATTTAACGTCAATAAATTTTTGGAATTTCATTTCTGTGTACCTATACAAATATATCGTACAATCAACAAGTAAAAACTGTTTAAAATTCATGAAAGTGATACATTTTTCTAACATTTGTTCACATAACAAATAAACGTCGGATGTTTCAATAAAATATATATCTTTTTTAACTTTTATAAATGTTGCAATACGGGATATAAGTTGCACTAGTCGAATAATATTAAAATACTTGTACATAATTAAAAACATTGTAAAACAATTGAATGAGGATTTTCGACAGTATTTTGTTTTTAACAAAAAAACAGGATGTGAAAATAATAATGAATATTAATAAACGGAAAACTGTTATAATATATAATTTGACAGTTATCTAGCGATGTTTTTATATATATATATATATATATATATATATATATATATATATATATATATATATATATATTTGTTTAATAGATGGCAGTGACATTGACCATTGCGAGTTCAAAATACCGTTAATTATTAGGCATTTTGATTTCGAAATTTTGTCACAGGAAATATAAGTTTGATTTTAAAAGCTTATATTTTCGAAAGGAGATATTTAAATGTGGTGTTAATGTAGGAGAGAGATAAAAATTTCTGCGATTGTAATCAACAAATTCAATTTGAAAGAAATGTTTGGATTGAATAACTGTGTGGAGAAACTTTGAGATAGTTAAACAATTTATAGATAGAGCTAGTAGAATTCATTTATTTATTCACAGGAGAAGTCACTGCGAAATAGAAAAAAATCAGTAATAAAAATATTTGAAATTTTTTATAGATAAAGTAATTATACAATAATTCTACTACGCTTTAAAAACAGTTGCATTACTTTTTATATGTTCGTGAGTATATATGAGAATAATCTGTTTATTTATTTTATTTAAATATATTAACAATTTTATTAAAATTAAGACAATATTAAATATTACAAAAGTAAAGTTTTTAGCATTGTTTATATTTTAGAATGTTAAATATAATAAAATGTATTTAATTTATATAAAAAAAATTATTTAAATAAATTTTAGCTTCCATTAATTAAAAATCTATAAATTGTATGATCTATTTACTGATTTCGTTACATAGCAACTTCTTTTTGTGTTCTATTATTTACTGTAATGTCATTTATAGCATTTATCCTGATGAAGGTGGACGTTGAATTTCGTCGAAACGTCGATTTTAAATAAATATTAATACAGAACTTTAACAACCTAAAGCAGTTTCAATTTAATATAATGAGTTCTGAAAGATTTTTATTATGCTTTATAATAAACTTAAAACTTAAAAATAATTTGAAACATTTTTAAAAGAAAAAATCAAAAGAGAAATATTGATCAGTAAATTTTTACAATGACGTAAAATAAATTTTAATGTCTAACTAATAATGTTAAAAAGATTATATTTTAGCGTGTTATACTTAATTTTCTCTCGAAAAATATTTTTTTTAAGTTAAATTATGTCAACAAAAAAAAACCTCATGAGAACTTAGATTTTTTTATTATTATTATTATTATTTAATTTTTACGTTAAAACATTATTTGGACTTTATTCTTAAACATTTAGATACAATTTAATTCGAGGTAAAAAACTTGTTTTAAGTTTCAAGGCCAAAAACAAATGCAATTTTGATCATGGCTAACTATATTTTTGTTTTTACTTAATTATTTAGGGCATATACTTCAACTGTTGTACAAATTTTATACTTGTTTTTTTTTATCACTAGATAAACAATATTTTATATAAAATAATTAAATAATTAGTATAATAACTGTAATTAAAAAAATTGAGATAATGTTTTGTGAAATTTTATTGTCATCGACAATATTTCACATAAAACTGCTAAGTAATCTTTATAAATTATAAACATTATAACATAATAATAATAATAATCATAAAATAGATACCTTGACATACAATTAAGTCTGAACAATTTCTGTAATTAATTTAATCCGATTAATGTAATAATTGATAGAATAATAAAATAAAAACTTGTATTGATTATTCACGCATAAAACAAGAACATTATTACCGACGATAATTTATCAAAAAGTAATGCTTCTGAACGGAACTCAAATATTAGTTGTGCAGTAAAATACATAGGCCAGTATTCTCACCTCGCTTTTAAAAGAAATTTTTGGCAAAATATCTTTTGACGTTTACTTAAAGTTACTTATTAAGCAGTTTTATTTGAATTTTATAATATTAGATATAAAAAAAATATATCAAAAATAGATACTATTCATATTTGATAAAAAGGTAGAAATTTTTTTTTATTTAAAAGTAAAAATAACAGTACTTATTCGCCATAGTTGTTACAAATATGTTCTAGATTACTGAAGAATTACTATAAACATACATACATACATACACAATTACGCTATGTACCTAAGAAAGATGTGGCACGAACTCTTTCCACTATCTCGAAATAAATTTCCTCCAAACATCCCTTATTCAGACAAGCAACTTTAAGTTTAGGAATGTTTGCCAGAAACTGATTTCGCGATAGTGGAAAAAGTTTGTGCCATATATGAGAATTTATTTACTGTAAGTGCTAAATTTCAATCAGCTAATTAACATATATAAGTTCCAAAGCATAACTTTTTAATTTGTTTTTATAAAAAGACTAATAAATTATTCACGCATTAAATAATTTTTTTTAAAATAATTAACTAATTAACATAATCTATAAAAAGTGAATACACTTTCGCTATGACATGCCTGCATAGATGTTCAGATTTTTTTTCTTTTCTCAAAGAAAATCTTATCTATGAGGACGATTAAAAACTTGGAGAATAATGTAACAAAGTTAAAAGTTACTGAGAAAAGAGGTGCGACCATTGTAAGGATGCTCATTTGTTTTGTTTTTTTAAATAAAAACAAGTTGAATGAATGCATTATTATAAAATAAGGAGTGATATAGCATTTGGTTTTGTTTCTCAGTACTTTCATTGCCAATCTTGGATTGTAAACTGGATTGTCAAGATAGTTTAAGATTTCATGGCTAGAATGATTATTATCTTCGAACAGGTTTCATTTGTTTTTTTACTGTGTTTTATTTATATGTGTAATTGTATTTTTATGTTTTTCGTTTTATTTAATGAATTAATGTGAATGAAAGTTTTAACGTACGTAATTTAATTTCACTATTTTTTTATTTTAAGCACACTGTAAAAAAAAGTTGCCATTTTACATAAAAAAAAACCATAGTAAAAAATTATATATTAATAAATTTTCTGTAAAAGTAATATAATTATATAATTAAAAGTAAGTAATTACTTGCATGAAATATACGTATTTTATAACAGTAAAAATAAATCTGCTTAGGTTAAAGTTCTGAATTAATATTTACTCAACATCTGTCTTCATCAGGAAAAATGATATAAATGACATTATAATAAATAATAGAACATAGGTAGCAAAATAAGTAACTAGATCATAAAATTTATAAATTTTTAATTAATGGAAGCCAAATTTTATTTAACTCAGTGCCATCATCACAGTGAATTAAATAAAATGTGGCTTCCATTAAGTAAAAATTTATAAATATAGTTACTTATTTGTTATATCTATAGTAACTTGTTTCTATGTTTTGTTTATTTACTGTAAATGTCATTTGTATCATTTTTCTGATTAAGATGGACGTTGAGTTCGTCGAAACAACGATTATTAATAAATATTACTACAGAACTTCAACTTAAAGCAGTTTTATTTCAATTTAAGTATTATTATAGCGAATATTTTGCCGAGTTAAATATGGCTGCATGACTCATATTTCATTATTATTCTGCACTCAACATTATTTGACGATAACTTACACTGAGACTTTCATTTATTACAATTTATGCATTGAGTTATTGTTCATTTGTTTTATTATTTATTAAATAAAAATATATTCTTTCGTGAGACAAATCAATTTTGCATAATTATGTAAAACAAATATTAATTTTATTTGAAGAGTTATAAATAAATTATGCATTTGCGCATAGCAGAAAATTAAAATTATTCTAGGAAAATTATGTTTATATAATTCGAAAACAAATAACTTCCGAACATTTGCATGCAAAATGCAAATATACCCAATTGTTAATCAATTTTTAATAATTTTAATTAGTTATTTATAATTTTATACACTGTAATAATATTTTATTGCAAAATAAAATGCAATTTATTTTATTATTTAACATTACACTGTATATATTAAAAAACGCAAATAAAGTTACTGACTCAATATAATATATGTGCGTTCTCAGACTTTTTCGTATGTAAAAGTTTTTAGGTAACTCTAGACAAAATTAAAATATAGTAAAAAACTTTTCAGAACTCATTATATTAAAATAAAACTGCTTATGGTTATAGTTCTGTATTAATATTTATTAATAATCAATGTTTCGACGACATCAACGTACGTCTTAGTAGGAAAAATGATACAAATGACATTTACAGTAAATAAACAGAACATAGAAACAAGTTACTAGGTAACAAAATAAATAACTAGATTACAAAATTTATAAATTTTCAATTAAAGGAAACCAAATTTTATTTAAATCAGTGCCTAATTGGCACTGTATTGAGTATGTTGAGTATTAATACAGAACTACAACCTAAAACCATTTTATTTTAAAATTAAAACAGTTTACATTTATTACACCTTTTCAATATTTCTAAAAATACAATTAATTTTAAAAAAAAACTATATTTTCCTGCGTTACAACAGATTTATTAATTCCACTTTCTTATTACAATTATTTTAGATGACGAAATGCAATTCAATAGATATTAAATTTTGATAATATTTTTTATAAAATCATTACATTTACTCAAGTAAACCAATTGGAAAAGAAATAACACTAATTTACAAAAATCAATAAATATTATGAAATATCAATTCTTCTGATATATCAAAGTTTGGACTGCAAAAAAAAATTGCAAGAATACACCGTAATCTAGGATTTATATGGGCAACGCCCATTAATGTAGTTGTACAGTTAGCAACAGGACCGTATTCGCTCATATTGTATTAGTATTAGTAAAATGTTTTCACTTGCATCACGACAAACTGATTCAAATGACAATTCAGTAAATAAGAGATCATAGAAACAAGTTGCTATAGGTAACAAATAAGTGACTAGATTATAAAAATTTATAGATATTTTAATTTTTTTTATTATTGTAAGACCTATCAATATTAACAGCAGATTGATAAAATAATCAATAGAAATTTATAAGGAAAAAGACAAACATCAATCATTGTGAAAGCATTGAATTAAATAAAATTTGGCTTCTATTAATTAAAAATCTATAAAATTTTAAGGATGCTAATTTTATGATCTATTAATAATTCAAATATTACCTATGAAATTTTATATTTTTACCTATAGAAAAATCAATCATATACCTATTAATAATTAAAAAATTTTCTATAGTAAAAAAAATAACCTAAACTAACCTAACCTACCCTAAATAGCCAATTACGTATTTGTAGATCAAATTTTATAGATCGATAATTATATCAGTAGGTATTATTTGATTATTCCCATAGGTCGATAATTATTTTCATAGGTCGATAAATATTTCTATAAATCAATAATTAATTCTATAGGTCAAAAGTTAAAACCATAGATTTAATACATAGGTAAACTATTATTTTCATAGGTACTATTCGGTAGATCATATGTTTTTTTAATTTAAGAGAGTTTGTAGTCGGTACTTAGTGGAACATTTTAAATTAAATATATTATATTTTGTTTTATTTTATTTAATATGTTTTTTTTCCATAGGTCAAATATTTTTATCCAAATTTTAATGATCTAGTTACTTATTTGTTACCTAGTAACTTGTACTGTAAATATCATTTGAATCAGTTTGTTCTGATGAAAACAAGTGTTCAGTTCAATAAATAAATTCTAATACAGAACTTGAATAAATAATACTAAATACTTGAATTAAAGCAACGTAATCTTTAGTATAGAACAATAGTTAACTACAGTCCTGTATAATCATGCAGCATTCATTCCCATCGTATAATACTAGATCAGAAAAATATCGATTTTTTATCGGCTTGTAAAATGCAAGGCACAAGGGTAAATATAGATATTGAGTATCTATTTAACATAGCAGTTACAAGACAAGTAACAGCTTAAGAACGAGACTAGACCATTCACCTGACATTTCGAGAACAAAAAAAAAAGTGAATCGTGCTAGGTGCACATTCTAATCGTGCAAAACGCAACAAATAAAATGAGAGAAGTAAAGAAATACGACAAGGAACTGGGGTAATGCTACGCCGACCAACAAACCTCAAATACCATCTAACTATAAATATATTGAAGAATTTTGTAATTGGAATTAATATACTTATTACATTGATAAGGAATTTCACTATATACATTGTATGTATATTTATTCTGTTTTTATTTCTTCTAGTTACTAGTGAATATTACATAAAATAAAACGGCTTTAGGTTTAAATATTTATTAATAATCTATGTACTTTACGTATTCAACGTACGTACGAACATAGAAACAAGTTATTAGGCAACAAAATAAGTAACTAGATTCAAAAATTAATAATAATTAGGCATCACGTATCTAATTGCTATATTCAGACACGTAGAAAAATACAGAATATGTTGAATTTCATATTGAATTTATTCGTTTAATATAACTTATTTATTGTAACTGACTGTTCTAAAAATTACATAATGAATGTTGAATTAATAATTCAATAATAAATTTAATATTATTAATTGATTTATATACATAAAATAAAAAATAGTATATTTTTTAACTGGCTCCTATTTTCTACAAAAACAATAATTAATGTACCGAAAAAATACGTGAGATATAATATCCTATGTAGAATAATATATATATTTTTGAATTTTTTCGTATTTTGGAAAATAAAGAAGAAAAATTTTTTTTCAAAAAAACCACATATTTTTACTTAGGGCAAATATATGTATAATAATTGTATAAAGCCGTATTACTACTACTAATTTAACAGCTTATAAAATGAAATGAAATTATTAATTTATTATAGCGATTAGAGCAAAACGAATTAAAAAAACACCCGAATAACATTGGTTACCTACCAATCATGTATTGCCTAGTAAGTAAACAATACAAATTAAAACATAACCTATACGACCTATACCGCCCCAGATAGAATTCCCACTCAAATAACAGAACAGTTTCCCCACTACGTTAAAGAGATGGCGCCATGCGTATTCATTCAGGAAAACTTCGCTCGGCCAAAATACGCGTCCCGAATTGATTTATCCCCCCACCACTACGTTTGCAGGAGCTGCGTTATCCTGTTTCACCCCCTCTCAGCCCGCCTTAGTTGCCAAGGATTGTCCCGGCGTAGACCGCCGAGTTAAAAGATACGTCAGTTCATAGCAACATCACTTACACGCCAACATAAGCTCAATTTTTGAACGTAACTTCTGTAATAAATATATCCTCGTTTAATTAGCCAAATTAAAAAGTGTTAATAATAAATATTACTGGTGATAAACTAGTGTATATATTTTTCTTGGTTAGCTTGTGCAAAATTATTTTGGAAGAGTTGCAAAATATTGTATTTATCTTACGCAGAGGAGTAAATATTTTTGTTGATTCCGAAAACTGTTAGTGTACAAACAAAAAAGTGACTATATAGTTTGTTTCTAAGGTAATTTGATTTTTTTCGCAGTTTTTATAGATGTTAAATTGTTTAACCTTGAAAATTTAGATGTCATGTTTTAGTTTAACACATTGTAAATGTTCGTTTGACAGTTTTAATTACAAATTCATTGTTTTACGTTAAATTTCGTCCAGTTTACATTTATATATTTTTTTAAATGAAAAAATATTTTAATTTATATTTGTTTTGCATTACATGTGTATTTTTATTGTCATATTAAATATATTTTGTATTTAATTTAAGATTTAACATAGTAAAAAATCTTTCAGAAAGTTCTTTATTAATATTTATTGATAATATACGTTTCGACGAACTCAACGTCCGTCTTCGTTAGGAAAACTGATAACAGAACATAGAAACAAGTAACAAATAAGTAACTAGATCATAAAAATTGTATAAATTTTTAATTAATTGAATCCAAATTTTATTTAAAACAGTGCCTTTGCAGTGATTTTCTTTATAAATTTCTATTAATATTCTGATGAGGAAGTTCTCCTGATGAAGACAGACGTTGAGTTCGTATATTATTAATAAATATTAATACAGAACTCAAACCTAAAGCCGTTTATGTCAATATAATAATTAAAATTACACAAATACAATATACATGTTACAAAATCTTAAGAATTTTCATATTAACATATTAATTTTAGCAAGTTTTTATGCAAAATATATTTCTCAGTATCAATTTTGTATAAAGCACATTGTTAGCAAACAACATGTTGAAGTGCCTACTGACTATCAATCAGACGTTTTGTAAACAGTTGACAGTTTAACTGCGTAGTTAGTTACCGATTTAGTTAACATTGTATGCAACTATAGCTTATAATGTATTAATAAAAAAATATATAAAATTTAACATTGATTTGTAAATATTAAACAAAATGTATGTTGTTTTATTTATATTATTAAAGAACTATAACAGTACATTGTAATTATTGTATAATGAAATTACAAAACTTTTTGTAGCTATAAATTTTTTAATTAAGCACTAATCTATTATCTAATGAATTATACATTTCTTAACATTGTAGAAAAACGGCTTTGTGATATAGTTGTGTATTAATTTTTATTAATACAGAACTGTATACGAAATTGTAGTTTTTTCTGAGATATAAAACATTTGTAATGTTTACATACTACATTTCACTAAGGCATTACTTTGTTTATTATATTTTGAGAAACATATAAATAACTAATTCAATTATAAACATTTATTTTTATATATATTATATACAAATAATTGGAAAAACATTTTGTACATATATATATTTCAAAATTTTAATTCAATATTTCTAAAAATGAATGATGAAATACGATAAAATATGTGTTAAACTGAAACAGATTTATTTTTACAGACTACATAAAATTTGTCTGTTTTAATAAAGACGATGTTTATATTTGTACCTATCAAACCATATGTTTAGAAATTTTTGCCAAAATTTGATCTTGGGCGAATGCAGTGTATATAAATAAAATATTTGTACATTTATCTTCATTTATCCATAGTAAAAAAATCTGTCAGAACTCATTATATTAAAATAAAACGGCTTTAGGTTGTAGTTCTGTATTAATATTTATTAATAATAAACGACGTATTCAACGTACGTCTTTATCAGGAAAAATGATACAAATGACATTTTCAGTAAATAAACAAAAAGTTACTAGGTAAATAAGTATCTTGATTGTAAACTTTATAAATTTTATAATCTAGTTACTAATTTTGTTATCTAGTAACTTGTTTTATTATTAATACAGAACTACCATCCTAAAGCCGTTTTAGTTTCATTAAACTATTTTCGATTATTTAAAAATAGTTAGTTCCCTTGTTGAATCAATATTATTGCATGTGTTCGTTCAATGTTTCATCAACCCTTCTAGTAGAATAAAACGTGGTTATATTTGCAATGCAAGAGGAATTTTACTGTGTAATCCTTGAAATTGCGCATGCGTTGTTGAAAGGGGTGGGTGTATCACCCTTTTTGCTCTTGAAATGTTTAGATATTGAAAGGATGACGGTTTGCGTTAGATGATTGTAAACAGAGTTTGGTTTTGTTATTGGTTTATGCTAATTTGTGGTTTTGTCGGTTCTAATTCAGCATGATTGTAAAAGAATATTGAAATGGAATTTTCCTTGATAAGCTGTTATTCGTTTTCGTTGATTGAATATTTGGTATTATTGATTACACTGTAAAAAATATATATGAAATTTATTTAATTTTACATAGGTTTTAACAGTAAAAATAACATTACATTTTTTTATGAAAAATTACATAAATTTTTCACAGTGTACTGTTAATTATTATTATATGCTATTTTATTTTGCTGTAATTTATATTTTAATACACTACTACAAAAGTCAATTATATGTATAGTAAATATTAGTAATTGATTGATAAAAATGATTAAATATATACATTGTTGCAGTACATAGAAGTATTAAATGTATATACCGGGTGTTCGTTCGTTAAGTTCGTATGGGCGTTTAAAATGCAATTTTGATAATTTGCGATATACTTCTTTCTCGAGTTAAATTCGGAGAATTACTTAGAATACTTTTTGATAGACAATAAAAGGTTCTATAATCTGGTTTTAGTTTTAATTTGCTAGCATGTGTCGTTTGGGCGCTAAAATTTTTTTTTGATTTTTTGGTTTTTATTTTTTTCTCAAAAACTATGAGGTCTAGAAAAATAAGCATTATATGGAAAAATGCGGAATACTCATTACTATAATTAACGAAACGATTATTTTAGAATCTATCGTTTAGTAAAAAAAAATTAAAAACTGAATTTTTGAAAATTTTCAAATGGTACCCCCTTGAGATTTTTTCAAAATAAGACTTTTTTCAAAATTTGTTCAAAAAAATCTGAAAAAATTCAGTAAAATAGAGAAAAAAATTAACTACATAATAGCTAGTAACTTTTTTCTCTAACTCATACTGATTTTGCAGGAAAAATTTTTGAAAATTATAAAAAACATTTTAGAATTTTCAATAATTTTTCCTGCCAAACTAGAATAAGGTAGAGGAAAAAGTTACGTAGTTATTATGTAGCTAATTTTTTTCTTTATTTTACTAAATTTTTTCAGATTTTTTGAGAAAATTTTGAAGAAAGTCTTATTTTGAAAAAATCTCTAGGGTTACCCCTTGACAAATTTTCAAAAATTCAGTTTTTAATTTTTTTGTACTAAACGATGAATTCTAAAATAATCGTTTCTTCATTCAATTATAGTAATCATTATACCGCATTTTTCCATATCATGCTTATTTTCCTAGACCTCAAAGTTTTTGAGAAAAAAAAAAAAAAAAAATTCAAAAAAGAATTCTAGCACCCAAACGGCACATGCTAGCAAATTAAAACTAAAACCAGATTATAGAACTTTTTAACTTTAATTTCTCTTCATAAAACCTTCTTTTTTATTATTTATCATTTAGTAAAAAAAACATTTTGTCTTAAGTAATTAATCAACATGAAGTGGAATTAACAATAACATTATTTTATGTCACTCCAATTTTATATAAAATATATCCTAGCATTGTTCAAAACCATTCGAGATAAAATATCAAAGTTGATACTTTACGCGAAACTAACATTACTGACTGGTTGCATAATATTTAATTTCTCTTAAAACAAGGAAAAGTAAAGTTTTATTTATTTTTAATGCACTATAAATTGCACTAACATTGCAACAAATCTAATTATCGCTTTAAGATCTGAGAACAATTTTCAAATTAATTTTACATCAATTTGATGTGAAATAATAATTATTAAATTCCTGCAAATATTAAATCATAATCACTCGAATTAATATGTTAAATTTTTTAATTGTTACTTTACGTACAATTAAAATGCAGGTATCCTGTTTGTAATTATATAAATTATCCGATATTAATTCGTTAACAGTCAAGATTTATGTTACAAAAATTAATAAGATTTTTCTTTCGGTGAATAATAAATGAGTTGGTTTTTGGTATTTTAAATTTTCATTGATCATTAAATTAAATAGTTCGTGAGAAGTTTGAAATTATAATTACGCTGTTTAATAACTGGTAAACGTTAAATATATAATTTCTCTTTGTATATAAACGTTTAATACGAAGTTACGAACTAAAGTGGATTCATTAATTTTACAAGGGTAGCCTATACTTAAAATTTTTTTGCTATAAATATTTTGTAAATTAAATTATGAATCATGTAATTGGAGTTAATTTGTTGGATATTGAATTTTAATGAGAAGGTAGTCAAAAGTTAGATGTTCTAATCAAATTGTCATTTAAGATTCTGTGTCAAGCTTTCGGTGGTAATTTTCCTCCTTCTTCAGGACTTATAATTTATTAATTTATTATACAAATTAATATATATATATATATATATATATATATATATATATATATATAACAATTTCATTTAAAGATTCCAAATATTAAAAAATTTAATTAATGTGAACGTGGATTATTTTATTAAGAATTTTATTTCTACGTCCTGAATATAGGTTAGGTTATACAAGAATCTAGTTTTTAGAGCTATTAAAATCGTATAATAATGCAGTTTTCTTGCACATTTTTACATAATTTATATATAATTCTTATTGCATTTTGAGTACTGAATTGTTCATATTTTTTAATAATATGTATCTTAAATAATTAAAATATATTTAATAACATCTAATTCTAAATGTATTTTTTTGTTGTTGTTAATAATTGCAATTTTAACGTATATGGTTACAATAAAGTGTAATGTTAATTATTTTTACAAGGAAAATAATAAATAAAATATAAATTATAATTTATAAATTTATGTAACAGTATTATTTATATTTCTTACGTCAAAAATTTCTATTTTTAATTTAAAATCATATTTTATTGCTTCTTATTGTACTTATTTTAATGTATTTTTTTATTTATTTTGAAAACATTTGTTAAATATCTAATATTTTTGTTAAATAGAAAATTTAAAATATTAGAAAAATCTTTCAGAAATTATTATGTTAAAATAAAACGGCTTTAGGTTCTAGTTCTGTGTTAATATTTATTAATAATAGATAAGAGAAGCAATAGAAATTTTTAAAGGAAAAATAACAGCAATTACTGTGAAGACACTGATTTAAATAAAATTTGGCTTCCTTTAATTAAAAGCTTATAACTGGTAAACGTCAAATGTACATTTCGGCATCCCTTGATAATTCACTACGCCAAGTTCGTTAAAGGTTTTTTGTTTGTGTGATAATTTTTTTATAATTATATAACCTGTTTATACATTTTTCTTTTCAATTTTTTTTTTTTTCACAGGGAGGTCACAAATATTTGTTTTCACTTGGTGTATCGGTGTATCTATCTCTATATAAGGCAAATATTGTAAAACTTGGCGATAAAATAAATTGTCTTTTTTCTGTTGTCACATTGTATTGTGTACGGAAAACAGACAAATACGCGGGAAAATTTTCCCAATGAAATTTATCTGATTTTCTGTATTATTCGATCATTTTTTTAGCTTTCTTTCTAAGAGTTAAAGAATTTATGACGCTTTCACTTATAATGTAAGATTTTCTATCTATTAAAGGATGAGAAAAATTGAACATACATTCATAAATGTTCGAATTGTTCGTGTAAAAAGAAATCAAAAGTTATTTACACTTTAAATTGCATAATTAATGGAAAAATGATATTCTCTTTTATGTTTTTAAGACAATGCTATTATTGTTTTAAATATTATATTTATTATATATTCTAAAATTTGTTCATCTTATAAAATTATGCATATATGTACTTAATGTATACATTTACTCTATGTAAATTTTTCTTAAAGCCAATATGATACTTGCGTTAGTTAAAGTATTAACAATTCTATTTGTTTAAAATTTTGATGAAAAGATGGTCAAATCAAATGCAATGTACTGCGTACGTCATATTAACCCCCGTATGCATAAACATTTTCCGATTCGTTAAAATGAAAATTCTTTGTATATTGCAACGAAATTTCTTACAAAATCAAAGAATTTTTAAACCAAGACTTGGTGGATATTTGATATAATTTTAAATACCATTTAAACACTCACTGTCACCAAAACTTACAAATTCGACATTATTATTATTAATGAAGTAAATAATGTAAAAGATCTAGTTATAACCTTATTTTACTGTTTATTAAATATATTATAACTTGATAGGATTTATTAATTCTTGCAAAGCATGTTATGAAGTATAATAAAAAAGTTTATAGCTTTAATTTTAAGCTTTGTGAGCGCAAAAATGACCACGGTAATGTTTGTACGATATTTTTGTTTAATATTAAGTAATACTTCATTTTATAAAGTAATTTCTTAGATTTTTGTTAGCTACGATAACTGATCTATAAACCTACGTATTGTTTCTATAAAAAAAAAAGAAGATTATCTATTAAGTAACATATAATAAGGAGAATGAATTTATTCCAGAAATTTTTTAAAATTATTATTAAAAATAATGATTTTTCTTGTGTTCATACACATTTTATTATAGGTAATAGAATAGTGAAAATAAATATTTGAAATTTAGTTATTGTGGAAGTGAGTAAATAAAGAAAAGTATAGCATATTTGCGATAAATTTCCAAGTTAGTTTCGTGATGATATTGAGTGTGAATCTGTGAATTTATCCCACGCCTCGTTTCAAGTTTTGTTATTGTTCTATGCTATGAATGTTTTTGAATTTAAATCTTTGACTATTTAGAGAGAGAATGAATACGTTTGTGTGCGCTTTCTTAACAATATACATAACGTATTTAAACGATGATTAAAACTGATGCGTACATCTAGTTTTTTTTCTTTTCTTTTCTTATTTCTTTTCCGAATGTATTATCGCCCTGCTGGGCACAATGCTTGATTTTAAATTCAATGATATTGCGTGAGAAAAGAAATTTGACGATGCCGTTGAATAGTAGAATACTGTGCATAAATTTACACATTTTGGTAGATAAATTTGCCGAAGGAATATTGATAAAAGTAACCGCCGGTTTCATAATAAATACTATAACTTAAGGTCAACTTTAAACTGACCAAAAAGCATCGATTTTAAATTTTATTATAATAATTATTTTAATGAATTAATTGGCGATATGGATCGGATGAAATAATTTGAACATTGAATGTTTACAAATTTTATTGAACGTTTCGGCTAGAAATCCTAGCCATCTTCAGCTATTAATTGATACATTAAGTACATTAATACTATTACAATAATAATACAAGTAAAAAACATGGTATGTAATTCTCTTAACATATTTTTTACTTGTATTATTATTGTAATAGTATTAATGTATTTAATGTATTAATTAATAGCTGAAGATGACTAGGATTTCTAGCCGAAACGTTCAATAAAATTTGTAAACATTTAATGTTTAAATTATTTCATCCGATCCATATCGCCAATTAATTCATTAAACTATACATAAAAAGATCATAATACAATATGTTTATAATAATTATTATTATTATTGTTAATAAAACGATGCTTTTTTGTAAATTTTTCACACTTCTAATCATAAAATTATTTGTTGTTGTCAATAAATCAAAGTTTTCTTGTCTGCTTGAAGTCAACTTTTGTTCAAGTGTTTATTATGAAATTGTCTTTAAGATCAATTGATTTAAAATTATAAGATTATGCGTATGATTTATGAATGAATTTTTATGTTTGAAATTTTTTTATGAAAGTTATTTTCTATAAAATTATATAAATATACGTTTTTTTTTATTATAGTTAGTAAATATATCTTATTCATATAAAATGATTAAAACTAGGAGAAATGTACGGCTTTAAATTTTTATTGGTTTAATGTTTATTTCAAACAACTTGCTAAAGATATAACGAAATTATACGAACGATGCATAGTATATTTTTGAAATTAATATACTGTTATCTAAAACAGAGTTATGCAAAAAATGCATGAATTTATAAAATACACTTACGTGACAAATACTTATAATTGTTATGATGATAATTATTTATAGACAAAATTATCGCATTAATAACAATAATATTTGAATAAATATCTGTTTTCCTATATTATCAGTTTCGTTATCTCTATCTTTAAATAAAATCTGTACTTACATTACAAATTATAAACACTTTGAAAATGTTTACATATTTCTGAAATAAATGAAAATCGCACGTAGATTGTTTAAGTTCCCCCCTAAAATTAAGTGGAAATCTTTTTTCACATGTATGCGCATCATTACCGCTGCTAAACACTTAGTAGAGCGTTAGTATAGCGTTAGTCATCTGCGAACAACTTTCAAGATACGAATTCAATCAGATAAAAGTTAAATTATTAACTGATAATTGAACAATTAAGTTTTATATTAATTACAACAGTCGAAGTGTTGTGTTGTGCCACCCAAAAATTATTATTTTGTTTTATTGTTGTTAATTTATTTAATTGGCTTATTTGATTGGCTATCATTTTTTTTTGTGCATTTAATTGTGAATAAGGAATATGTTTATTATTGGTGCATTTAAAAGTGATTGGATTTGAGTTTAATGTGAACTTTAAAAGTGTAGTGAAATTCATAGTCATTTATCATAACTATTTCATCTAATCTACATTTTGCAAATTGGAAATTACAAATTTTGAAACACAAATACACTTTGTACAAATTTGATAAAATGTGTTACCGTAAAAGCTCGAAAAACAGTAAATCCTAGAATGTACGCGCTAAACTTAGGATTTACCAATTTCATGTGGTAAAACTACGAAAAAATGTATCATCAATATAATTTCGGACTTCTGCCACGCCACTAACTAACTAACTAACTAACCTAACCTAACCTGACCACTTTGGCTTGGTAAGAGCCCAAAATTAAATAACTGACACTATTTTTCGTACATTTACTACATCTAATTGGTAAATCCTAGGTTTAACGCATCTATCCTAGGATTCACCAATTTTCGAGCTTTTACAGTGACATGTACACTATATGATTTGTTTAAATTTATTGATAATTTAAAATTTATACTTTTTTATTGTTTATATAACGACTAGTTTCATAATAAACACTTAACTAATGTCGACATTAAGTCGACAAAAAGCATTGTTTATTGAGAACAAATTTTAATTATTTTCGTTACTTAGTTTACACCGGCATTTATAAACAAAATAATGCTCATCTCATATAGAACGAAAAAAAAAACATTATCAACAATATGCGCAAATGGATTTATACATAAAAATTTATATATTGCATTGCAAACTAACAAGAAATTGTTGAAAATCAAAATAAGAGACATTTGCATTCGCTCATTAAAATAATCAAAAATGTAGTTTTAAAATATCGATTTTTGTATTTGCTCTCGTATTTAAAATTAAAATAAAAATGAACAATTTAACATCATCGAAAATCTATAATAACAATACCGAAAACTATTATTTATCGGTTAGTAAGAGCAATAGAGGTCGATCCTCGCATCCGAATAGCTACGCGTGGTGTTTCGGTGAAGTTTCGTATTCGTTGCTATTGGACGTTGTATGCGCCAATCTGGCGACGTCGCAAACTAAACTTGTACGCACCGCGTCGTCGGTATCGACGGCGTCCTCGTCAGCATCGGACAATGCGAATACGGTGACGCAGCCATATGCCGTTGATTCAGATTGTCAAAATGAGGATGATGATGATCCTTATGAGTATGATGACGAATTCGTACCGGTAGCGAAACATAAAGGCGAGAATGGATGTGGCGGATCATTGGATGATGATTTAATACATGAAGGTAAATTGTTTTTGGCTTTGAATTTTTTTGTAGCGAAACTATAGGTACAAGGAAAAAAAAATGTGGATATTTATGGACTGTAACATGTCCATGAAGCTGGCTGATATATTTTAGCAGAATGGTGTGAAATATATTATTATATTATGGATTATTTAAGACCCTAAATGCCAAATTTTGGGCTTCAGCCGTTTTTCCAAAAATTCGATATCTGCTAGATTTTTTGCAAAGTTAGCAGATTTCCTAAAAACACTCGCGATATTTGTTAATTATGTGCTATTTATGGGCTCCATTTTCAATGCGAAATTATTTTGTCTTAATTTTTTTTTTTTTTAATATTTCAAAGTTACTTTGGTAAGTTGAAAACAAAAATTGACGTTAAACTCAATAAAATTCTGAACACTTTTTTTTGTAAACAAATTATTTCGAAGGCTTTAGTTCGTCGAAACGTCACAATAAATATTAATACAGAACTTTAATCTAGAGCAGTTTTATTTTAATATAATGTGTTCTGAATGATTTTTTACTATATTAAGTAAGAACTAGTAAAATTAATATGATTTCTATACAAACAAGAATTATTACCCATTTTATAGAAAATTTTTGAAATTGTACGAATTTTAGTACAGATTTCATTGATTTTACCATTATTTTTGAAAGATTTTATGGGATTTTAATTAATTTTTACACCAGATTGTACGAAAGTAGTTTCCCCTTCAATAACTCACAATTTGTGTTGGTTTAAACATATAAAAAAACACTAAAAATCTAAATAAATTTTTATTTTAAAATGGGTCCATTCTAAAAAATATTGCATTAGAAATCGATTATAAATATTTATTACTACATTAAATTTATAATTAATTGTGAAAATCTGTAACTTTGCACAAAATCCCACCATAAGTTAAATAAATATATCGTTTATAAAAAAGAAAATAAAAGATTTTATAGGCAAGAGAAACGTATTTATTAAAAGAAATTCTGGATTATTTATAGTAAAAAATGGGAAAACAGATGAAATATCGTATTCTAGGTTAAAATAAAAAGTTGACTATCGCAAACATTATGACATTATTTATGATTTAAAACTAGATATGTAAATTTATGGATCTATATCTTCAGAACGGTAACATACATACGTACATAAATGATTTATCATATTATATTTTTTATGTTCGAAAATATCATAAAACAAATAGGTTTATTTTATCTGCCACCAGCATAACATATTTGTCACACTGGTTAACTAAATATATTCCAAATTTGCATAATTTTAATATTTATTTATATATATATTATTTGCAATTGCTCTAAATAAATATATTGTATTAAAATAAAACGGCTTTAGATTGTAGTTCTGTATTAATATTTATTAATAATCTACGTATTCCACGTACGTCTTCAGGAAAAATTATACAAATGACTTTTAAAGTAAATAAACATAGAAACAAGTTACTGGATAACAAAATAAGTAACTATATCATAAAATTTATAGATTTTTATTTAATGGAAGCCAAATTTTATTTAAATCACTGCCTTCGTAGTGAAGACAAGCAATAGAAATTTATAAAGAAAAAAAATAACATCAATCGTTGTGATTTAAATAAAATATGGCTTCGAATAATTAAAAATCTATAAATTATAAGATCTAGTTACTTATTTTGTTACTGTAAATGTCATTTATATAATTTACTGTTGACTATGTAGAGTACGTCGAATAATTATTAATAAATATTAATACAGAACTATAACCTAAAGCCGTTTTATTTTAATATAATGAGTTCTGAAAGATTTTTTACTACGTTAAATATATTGTATTCATAACATTATTCTCACAACTATTTAGATTTTTTATGATAAAATTTATTCTTTATATTTCAGTATTTTAAAGAAAATTGAATCTATTTATAATTTTACACGGAAGCTCCATTTATATAATAACTAATACATATTTTTGCAATTCTTTTCTTTAGTTAAATACCATATATATTCACATATATTTCTACAAATTTCATCACATCTTTGTGTTATAATTTTAGTTATTTTTTTTGTTATTTATGGAATCTTAAACTAAATTATTACAAATATATATGTTTTCACTCACAAGCTAAAGTATTATCTATTGTGCTTCGTGAGATTTTTAATTTTATTGTATTATCTACTGTTTTAACTTGAGTTAGATTAATTAGAAAAAACAAGATAACGTCTTAGGCACAAAAGCTATAATAATATGTATTTAATAAGGTAATAATTTGATGATACCTTTGTTAAGTCACCCAGTAATTTTAAAAACTGTATATTTATTTTAATACAATTGCATACAACAACTGTATTGCAGAAATTAATACTATTTTAAGAAAATTATATTTTGCATTGTTTAAAGAATTTTACAAAGTTTACCGTATTATTGCAGTTGTATTATAAAATAAAATATCTATAGCTTTACTATTTCTAATCCTATTTTTTGATACAGTTTTAATACTTTGCATTAATAAGTTGTTTACGTATAAGTAATTAGAGAAATTGTCATTTTAATTAATAATTTAGTCACTTTCTATTAATTAGTATCAATTATAAAATGACATCCAGGTACTGAATAAAAAACTTGTATCGGTAACCTTACATATTATCTTTCATTTTTCAGAAAACCTGAACTATAAAGATCAACTTTTTCTCTCTGGATTTATTTTTATAGAACAAGTACATCACAACTTGTTTTTGATTGATTGGATTGATCAATGTTCTTTGAATTTTTATACTGTTGACATATACATTGAAATTATGTACTACTTTTTATTTTAATAGAAATAATCAAATATTTTTTATATATCTCTACAAAAAAAAACTGACACAATTGTCGAAGTATATTTTTTAGTGCTACTGTTCAGACAAACACTACATACAAGACTATATGATTGTAAAAAAAATTTTCAGAACTCATTATGTTTAATATTTTAGCATTTTTCTGAGTCAGAAATCATATTTTTCAATTTTACACCACTTCGTTATTAATCATCGGACAGGCATGAATTTTGGACTACTAAAAAGCATATTTCATTAGCTTTTTGGTGATTATTTTGAAATATTTTTAAAGTGAATACAATAAAAGTTATATACCAAAATGTCTGAAAAGGCGATTTCTCCATTTAAACTAAATGCAAATTTCGAGCCCTTAACAGACACGGGTTAATATCATCTGATAGGTCTGTGTATGGACATTTTTTTTTATTTATTTGGAGTAATTTTGGCGGGTGAGAGCAACAAATTTCCGACTTTGCCAAAATAAGGACCACCCTAATACAGATGTATTGTAAATAAAGTTATTTATAAATTTCACTTTTTGAAAATGTTTCTTTACTTATTATTACCTGTAATAATTTTCTTCAATAACGGCAGAGAATTTTTACCTAATTATATTGCAATTTGATTTTAATTTAGAAATTAAATATGCATGTATACATTGTGGTACATAAACTTGAAAGATAAATATGTATATAAAACTACGAAACACAGATCAGTTTTGTATATCCTTATTTCTTATAGATGTACAAATTAGAAAGGTGATTCAACATTCACCAATTCACAGGTAATCTATGTGTATCCGAGATTTAAAATACTGCCCACACACACATGTTGTATCTGCATATATTGAGCTCAAACAGAATAAAGTACAGTTAAGTTATATGACCATTCATACCAATGTATGATTAATATACCTTAACATAATTATTTCTTATCTATCCAACAGGTGTCAGTGAAGTTTTTTTTCTTCTTTTATTGCATTTAAATTACACGAGATTTTTGTATCATAAGAGTGCATATTTGTTTATCAATGTCTGTGAGATATATATGAATATTTCTATTAAATTTTATTGATGAGAAAGATTTTTACTGATAGTAATGAGAATTGACCTAACGAACTTGTTTTTAAATATATGCGTGGGAAAAATCATTGAAATCAATTTTTGAAGATAATATAAAATAAATTCTCTTAAACCATAAACAATAATTTAAAAAAATGCTATATACGTATTTCAAAAGTTAAGCTTTTATCGTTAGTAGCAAAAGATAAAGGCAAAGTCCTAATTAGTGATCTAAGGTTGCACAAATACTCAACGTACCCAATAATCAAAGATCAGTGGTATTTGTGTAACCAATATAATATCACTGATCAGGATTTTTGCTTTATTTTTTACTAGTGATGATAAAGCTTAGCTTTCTAAATACGTATATAGATTTTTTTTTATATTATTGTTTGTGGATTAAGGGAAATTATTATATATTATTAAAATATATGAATTTATAGAACTATGTGGAATACGCATTAATTTGAACATTAGTTTAAAAGAAAACATCTTTAGGTTGTAGTTTCAAGCAGTTTTATTTTAATATAATGAATATTTGAAAGATTTTGTACTCTCTTAACATAAGTATATTTTTCTGTAAAAAATGCTGTAAGAAATGCAGCCCAAATAGTATTGTACATTATACGCTTTCGTTTTCTTTAATGTTTTTGCATATTTTATACGTTTTAATTTATTTTTCAGTTGAAACTCTTGAAATTTACATATATAACATATGGCAGAAAAAATTTTCTACCATATACTTTACTATACGGTATAATAAATTAAATAATTTATATTATATTGCTTAACTATGGTTGTAAATTATAATTTTAAATAAACAAAGCAAGATTGGCATGAGAAGTTATCTTTTTAAAATACAATAAGGATACATATAAATTGTAGCAGCATTGTATCTTAATATATTTAAATTATATTTTTGTTTTACAATACTTGTATTATTTAACATATTTTCAAGAAAAATTAATAACTGTTTCACAATATGAAATCTAATTATTCTATACTTGTAGAAGATACACTACATGATTAGATAAAATAATGATAATATAGTAAAAAATCTTTCAGAACTTATTATATTATAATACAACAATATAACTTAGATTGATAAGATTGATAATTTATAAAGAAAAAATTAACATCAATTAGTAGTGACTAGTAACAGATTTAAATAAAATTTGTCTATTAATTTAAAATTTATATTTTTTTGTTACCTAGGAACTTGTTTCTATGTTCTGTTTATTTACTGTAAATGTCATTTGTATCTTTTTACCTGATGAAGATGCTCGTTGAGTTCGTCAAAACGTCGAATATATATTAATGCAGAACTACAACCTAACATCGTTTTATTTTAAAATAATGTTAATTATAATAAAAATGATATAATATTATTATAGTGAAATTAGTTTTTATTTAGTATTATTTTTTTAGGGGCTGTGAAAAAACATTATATATTTTTACAATGGTTGGTATTATTTGAAGAACATTGAATATATGATTATATTAGTGTATAATTGCCGTCACACACACTTATTTTGCATTTCGATGAAATAATACAGCTTGTAAAATGTCTTTTCTATATTAATTCCATTTAACAAACATTTAAAAAATGTATTATTTCTTTAAATGCATGATATTTTAAACAGAAAATAGATTTTTTTATAATCTCCGTACACTATTTCAATAATACTTCTTGCTTATATAGATATATTTTGAAAAAACATGCATACATATTTGTATAATGCGTGAAAAATCTATATAAAATTATAAAACACATGGATTTGAACAGACTCGGATCTGGAATTTCGATCCGAAATCCGAATATATGGATCCGGATCTAAAATTATCCGGATTTGATTCCCAGTATTAATTTTAATGTTGTTTTATATAAATAAATAATTTGTCACCTTGTTAGTAAGGTTTAAGAAAATAATGTATCCTAAAATAGACCATAAATTTCTCAAACATATACAATTATATCTCAAATTAAATTTAAACTGCAGTTAATTCAATTTAATCCATGTAAATGTCATGATATTATCTTTATTTTTTTTGAAGAATAGAATTCTTTCATTTCGGTGACGCTAATCCTGAGAAAGAAAATTTTCATAAGATAAAATTGTACGTCTGCTACGAACAATAACATAAATGTTTCTAGATATTTTTGTTGTAAATTTAGATACGAAATTTAGAACATGTCACTTTTTTTCATATGATTTCCTGTCTTTATATATATATAAATATTTATGCATGAAAACTCAAGTTAGCTTAGGTGGAATTAAGGTTATGTAAAGTGGAATAAGACTGGGATGGATAATATTGTCAATGTTTGTTGAGAAGAATGCAAAGAAGAAATGGTCACCTTAATATAATAAACGGTACTTTGTGGAAACGCATACATACATATATATGTGAGAGTCATCATACATATGTTGTTATATGTATCTGATGACCATTTGCAACGAATCTTATTACAACAGTGTTATGTCAAGTATTTATTTTATTGTAATTGATTCTGTTCTCATCATTGGTGTGCTAATGATTCTTATAATATGCTTACATATTTGCTCACGAGGAAATGAAAATTAATGATTTTTCTGATGATACAGAATGTTTTACTAAGGCTGGTTTTGCTATTTGGATATTAATTTAAGTTATTGGTAACGTAATTTACGATATTACCATATTGATTTCTCGTTATGGTAAATTTTGTAATAAAATGACTAATGGTCAATTTTTTTATCAGAAAATGCAATTTAATAAAATAGACAGTATTGCAAAAAAAATTGTATATGTTAAAACGTAGGGGAAAATTTCTTTGGCAAATTTTGTGTTTCAGAATTTTACAATATTATAATTACGGATAATATATATTTTATTATAATAAATATGCAATAAAGAAAACAAAATAACAGATAATACATATTTTTTTGTTTAAAGTTTAATATTTTTTTTTGAAAATATTGTAACACTGTATTTTATAGTATTTTTAAGTAAGTATTTTTACATATTTTGCTACAAAACTTAAGTAAATATGAGTTCTACATAAATATTTAGATACAATACTGGAATATTAAATGAACTTTTATTTCTCATGACAATACTTTCATAATAATTAATAATAATCTCGTGTTATCATAATTTAAATTGTAAAATGATAACTTATTTATAAATTCATTTCACAATCAAATTTACGGTACATTAAGTAACTTCATCTATTTGAAATTCATATTTTACAAATATACATAGAATAAACTAAAATATTTTTATGTTTACATTAAAAAAATTAACAATACAATATTATTTATTTATACATATTCAACAATTTGTTAAGAATATATATCTCGAATCTTTAATAATAATAAAATACTAAAATAAAACGGCTTTAGGTTGTAGTTCTGTATTGACGTACTCAACAAGCATTTTCATCAGGAAAAATAATACAAATGACATTTATAGTAAATAAACAGAACATAGAAACAAGTTACTAGGTAACAAAATAAGTAATTTTATATATTTTTAATTAAAGGAAGCCAAATTTTATTTTAAACAGTGCCTTCATACACTGATAACATCTTTCAATTAAAATTTTAGAAATTTTAGTATCTAGTTGCTTGTATTTTTTACCTAGTAACTTATTTCTATGTTCTGTATATGTACTATAAATGTCATTTGTATCAGTTTTCTTAATGAAGACGCACGTTGAGATTACGTCCGGATTATTAATAAATATTAATACAGAACTACAAACCTAAAGTTGTTTTATTTTAATACGATGAGTTCTGAAAGATTTTTTACTGTTTTAAACTATTTACCATTCAGTGTACAATCAATATAAATGTTATCTTTTCAACAGTATCTAAACCTGCGTTGGCGTGACATACGATCTATCTATTTCGATAAAGTATAAAGGATTTCGACTAGTTCAACTTTCTTTTGCGCAAAATCTAATGAACGAACCCTTTATACTTTCATTTCGCTTATCGTATTCAAAGCCTTTTAAAGTTTTATTAAAGTAAATGTAAAATTGTGTAGAGATCGAAAGAAGAAGATAGAAAAATAATTCTATTCGTCATTGCAAATAATGACTTTGGTGCAATTTAGATTTATTACCTGCTCGCGATCACTTTTGCAAAATGTAAAAGTTATGTTTTTCTATGTAATTTTATTTACTTCACGTTAGTGAAGATAAGAGATTGCTAATCTATCCTAGGTTAGCAAAAGGAAAAAATTATTTTCAAATAGTAATACCTCTGAATTTATATTTCAGTTAATACACTTAGATATTTTTATTAACGTTAGTTCACACGGTTCTAATTGCTATATTCAGACACGTAGCTCAAATACAGAACATGTTGAAGTTAATATTGAATTTATTCGTTTAATATAACTTATTTATTGTAACTGACTGTTCTGAAAATTACAATGAATGTTGAATTAATAATTCAATAATTAATTTGATGTTATTAATTGATTTATATAATATAAAAAATAGTATATTTTTTAACTGGCTCTATTTTCTACAAAAACTGTTATTATTGTACCGAAAAAATGCCTGAGATATAATATCCTATGTAGAATAATATATATTTTTTTGTATTTTGGAAAATAGAGAAAAAAAAACACATTTTTTTGCTTTTTTTGTCCAAATTATAAATACGAAAAATTTCAAAAAAATATATATTATTCTACATAGGATATTATATCTCAGGTATTTTTTCGGTACAATAATAATCGTTTTTGTAGAAAATAGAGCCAGTTAAAAAGTTATTCTAATAATATTCTACCATTTTTTAATGGTTGCGATTTGATCAAATTAATTTATTTCGATATTTGAACGACCCATTTATCATAATATACTTTCTTATTCTATATCTTTTTAATATACAAATTCGACCAATATAACAATGACATTTTTCCAAAACAAAAACTATAAATACAATCAATGAATCAATATTAATTGCCCTAAAATATATTCTCATTTTATTTCCATAGAACAGTTATTAGCTTCTATTATGCATCTACTTAATCATTTCGATTAAAACTCAACCAATAACAACAATCTCAACTCCTTCAGGCAACCAATTAAAATTCTTCCAAGAACTGTTATACTATGACAGATGTCTGGCATTTAAAAATCTAATTTTCTAACCTTGCATTTAGAAAATGAAACTTTTTTTTCTGCTGTCTTGACGGTGTCGCGAATGGCTAGAAAAATTTCAAATGTCTAGTTCGAAAACGAAATCTTTATTGTTAATCACGCGCATAAAAGGAAATGAAACGTACAATATTGATCTAATCTACGTGATATCTTGCACAAATGGACGCTACTGTTGCCATCAAGATCCGAATGAACTTTCGAGGTGTATTATATTGATTTGGGCTCGAGATATGTTTTGTATAATGTATAGAAAGTTTAGTTTAAATAGCTATTGTCTAATCAGAAATTATTATATTGGATGGACAGGGTATGAGGGAATAAATACTTGTTTTCTTTTGTGCAAATATATTACAACAAAATTCTTGTATCATGTATGTAAACAAACTTCTTTCTAACTTATAATACGTGAGATAAAATATTTTTCAGTTTTTTTTTTTCAACATTAACAAAAGAAATTTCTAATGAAAGTTAAAGTTATTATTATTGATAAAAGTATTTAATGGAAGTAAAAAAATAGTTATGTATATTTCTACAAGAATTTATATTTAGATTTTTGTAAAAAGAATCATTTATAAATATATCTTCAGTTGAAGATAAGCGTTGAGTTTCGTCGAAACGTTGATTATAAATAAATTTTAATACAGAACTTCAACCTAAAGCAGTTTTATTTTATATTTATAAGTTATTATGTAATGTTAAATATTTTATGTTCTAAAAAATCATTCATAAGTCATTAAATCATTCTTCAGTTGAAGACAAGCGTTGAGTTTCGTCGAAATGTTCATTATAAATAAATTTTAATACAGAACTTCAACCTAAAGCAGTTTTATTTTATGTTTATATGTTATTATGTAATGTTAAATATTTTATGTTCTAAAAATCATTCATAAGTTATCAAATCATTCTTCAGTTGAAGACAAGCGTTGAGTTTTGTCGAAAAGTTAATTATAAATAAATTTTAATACAGAACTTGAACCTTAAGCAGTTTTATTTTATATAATAAGTTCTGAAAGTTTTTTTACTATAATAAAATTGCATAAATTTAATATTGGTGCAATTTGGAAAATATTTTAGTATAAAATTTATTGCACAGTAACATTTTAAGGGCGGGTCGAGCTCAGTTCTTTGTTAGCTTTCAAATTGTTAATTTCGATCAATTTAAATATGGTAATACATTTTCAAGTATTACGTCTATTAGTTTACTGTCATATTCATGACTAGTGAATTTATGTTTTCATAATTTTAAGTATCGATAATTTTTTTTTTCAAATTTAACTCGTGTAGGAGTATAATTTTATAAACAAACGAATAACTAATTTATCGATACAAATGTGTGAACAACAGTAGAAATATTTCAATTATGTCTTGGCTGCAATGTAATTTTCTCAAATTATTAACTAATCACTGAATAGATTATTCACAATAGGCATGTTTAATTCATGGGTCAGTTGACGTCACAGTCCCTAATAAAACTTCAAAGAAATACAGATTTATAATACTATTTCTAGACTTTGTTATCTGTTATATAGAAAAAATAGGTATTTTTCTACAAACTTGGTATATTCTGACGTCATCGATAGATAATGTTTGCATGTAACAATTTGTTAACTCTTAAAAGAGCTAAATATGGATTAGATATTGATTTTTGGTACCTAATATTAGCTTCAATATCATTTAAGTTTGCCAAGTATTTGTTACTTTATGGTAAAGCTATTCATTGTTTAATTTGGCTTTTATGTCAAATTTTATTATAAAATTGTTCATAAAAAGTTTATGCTTGTCACAATAAAGTGACTGAAAAAAAGTTATTTGATAATTTTGGAAAAATATAATTTTATTACTTTAACAATTCGATTCGGAGAATCAGTTATTCAATTTATTTTCTAAGAAAGAATTTTATTAGTTAGCCAAAAAGGTTTTTAGGGTCTCGTTGGATTAGAAATGTCGTTAAATATGTACCTAACACCCTAACAATTTAGTATTCAACTATACAGACAATAAAACGCTTAGGAGATGAGAGTTTAATTGTGTAATAATAATACATTTATTTTTCAACAGACAGACACATTATAATTAACAAATTAAAAAAATAAAAACCTAGAAAAAATATTATACAATGAAAATTAAGTACAAATAACCTATTAATATATTATTTCTATTATTAAAGAAGAATATTATATGTATAATATAAAATTAAAATAAAACTGCTTCATGATAAAGTTCTGTATCACCGTAAAATTGTAATGAACTAGCAAGTTTAAAGGCAAGCATGCTTTTACAGTTTGTTATTCAAAAAAATTTGACCTCACAGAAAATTCTAATGGAACTTCGAACCCAGGCACTTCAAAGCAACTCCAGTGTTTGCAAACAAAGTCAAGCATCGATCTCTAGATACTTTTGTATGTACCAACATAACCTGCAAAATCGATACGAGACGTTCTCAACCAGACAGAATAATTCTCATAGGTTTATACTATAAATTTTTAGTTGTCTTTGACAGAAAAAAAAACTAATAAAATGTTGCTAGACTCTGTAGAAAGAGCGCATTAGTGACTTGACTAAAATGGTGCTTATTTAAAGAATATAATTTTCAAAACTAAATAAAACGGCTTTAGGTTCTACTAGTTCTGTATTAATATTTATTAATTTGATATTTGAGCCGCATATGTACAACTTCGACTAAAAGGTGAATTAGTATTATGATTTGTAATTGTTAATTATAGAAAAACATAGTTTATATTTTATTATCTAACTTTAAAAAAAATACGAATACCAATTTGTTATATCGCGGTATTTTTTTTGGAATCGAATTAAATAATAATAATAATAATAATAATTTTATTTGTCCAAAAGATCTTACAAACAAGACAAGACAACAAGACAGGATTATTTTGAAAGGTGCTGATTAATAGAAAGTGCCGGATAAAACAACCTACTGTATCAATTCTAAAACAATTTTATTGAATTAATAACACTTTACAAACACCTTTGTCACTATAAAGGCGAAATGAATTACGCGAATGTCTCTTATTTTGTGTTTTACACGTGAAAGAACTTTTTTCATTTTATTTTTCTCCTATTTCTAAAATGAAAATACTCCTTGACAGATTTGTGAGAATTTACGTTGAGGATTGCAAAATATAAAACAGGATGATTTATTGTTGAATTTAATCTCACAAGATGGCTCTAGGGTACTTGAACTTAGCTTTTGTTTTAAATCATTCTAGAATATATAATTAGAATTAGAAATATTTTTGTTAAAAAAGTGAACGTACATCCTGTAATTAATTCAATGTTGCGAATGATATACATATGTTTAAAAATTATTAACCAGTTTTATTTATTTTATAATTAATAATTAATTAATTTAAGATGATATAACTGATGTTAATTTTATAGTAATACCATAATATTGTCTTACGTCTCATATAGTATATTTTGATCATTTATGTATTTGTAGTAGGAAGCTATATTTTATTTTCTTGTAAGATATTTTTCATTTTAAATTTGTATAAAAATAGATTTTTAAGGTTGCTTAATTTTTATTATACATAGATAGGTCAGTAGTATATTTTTTATTTTCAAATTCTTAAAATAAAGACTGATTCACACCAGCTAAAATAATTTTACAAATTATCTTTGACAGAAAAACTGACAGACTAACTGAAACAATACGCACCTCACTTTTAGAAGCAATTTTTGTAAAAATTACTATCACATTTACTCAAAATTACTTATTAAGTAATTTTAATTAGTTTATTTGATTTTTATAATATTAGGTAGCAGTAAAAATTTATTTTAAAGTGAAAAATAAAAGCACTTTTTCAAGAACAAAAGATGTGGTATTATTATAATATATAATCAAATTTATTGGAAAATGTATTATTTTTAAAAAATAAACATAAATTTTAAGCTGTCAAAGTAATTACTTAATTTTAAATAAAACTATACAATATTAACATGGTTGAAAAATCTTTTGAACTCATTATATAAAATAAAACGGCTTCAGGTTTAAGTTCTGTATTAATAATTGACGTTTCGACGAACTCAACGTCCGTCTTCATCAGGAAAAAACCTAAAACCGTTTATTGCATATTATTCCTTGATTTTAATCTTTGGTTAAATATTCAAATATTGAATGCAGGTTTGACGTAAATAGCAAAAGAAAAATTCATTGTATAGATAAATCTATTAAAAAATAAAACTTAGGTTCAAGTTCTGTACGAAAATTAATTTATAATCGACGTTTCGACGAAACTCAACGCTCGTTTTCATCTGATCAGTTTTTCCTGATGACGACGAACGTTGAGTTTCGTCGAAATGTCAATTATAAATTAATTTTAATACAGAACTTGAACCTAGAGTAGTTTTATTTTATATTAATGAGTTCTGAAAGATTTTTTACTATTTTAAATATACTCTTGATTTTCTAAATGGTAAATATGTAATAAAAGATTAGAACTTAGAAACTAGTGATTGTAATATTCTGACGGTACCACCAGGAATGACAAAACGGCACAGTTTCAATTCACTAGCATTCATTTTGCATCTAGATGCGTAACTGTTTGCAACGTTAGTCGCACTGCGCTGCATTTAATTTCTACCGCTCGTATAAAGTCATCAAAGTGTGCGTCGCAATTTTTGTTATTTCATAAGTGATGTGTTGATAGTTTTTTGTTTGTAATTTTGAATAAAATTATTATTTAGTTTGTGAATATTGTGCTTCATTCACCGAATGAATTTTGATGTTTTTCGACAAAGTTAATGGGAAACGATTTTAATTATTATGTGATTTTATAATTAATAAATATGTCAGTGAATGTTGATAATTCTGAAGTAATTATTAACTTAGATGAAGATGAAAACTCAATTATTTGGTTTCTCAAACCATCAGGTATTTTGTATTTATTATTTCTAAATTTTAGTCTTATTTTTTTTTATATATAAAGGAAAATAAATGAATTTCAAAATAAAACGGCTTTAGCTAGTTCTGTATTAATATTTATTAATAATCGACATTTACAGTAAATAAACAGTAAGAAACATTACTAGGTAACAACATAACTAAGTAGATCAATAAAATTTGTAAATTTTTAATTTTAATCACTGTGAAGGCATTAATTTAAATAAAATTTGGCGTCCTTTAATTAAAAATTTAGAAATTTTATGATCTAGTTACTTATTTTGTTATCTAGTAAGTTGTTTCTATGTTCTGTTTATTTACTATAAATATTATTTTTATCATTTTTTTATTAATTCTAATAAATATTAATACAGAACTACAACCTAAAGCCGTTTTATTTTAATATAATGAATTCTGAAAGATTTTTTACTATGTTAAAAGAATTTAATTTAGTTTTTCTTAATATTTTTTTGCAATATTAGTTATATACTTGTATAACTTATTGTATATATACCCTAATAATAATAGATATTAAAGAGGGTAAAACTTTACTGTACGATAACCAAAATTTGAAGCTAATGAAATTATACTATTTACCAATACTGTAAATTTTATTACGGTAAATAAATAACGTATAGGTTGTGATAACTCTATTTTCTTATTTTCATTTATAAAATTAGCATGGAAAGGTGTATTTTTTTCCTATTAATACATTTAATTAAGAAAGAGTAAATAATAATATTAGCTACTGAGCCAGAATTTTAAATTTGATTTAATTTCTGTTCACATCTTATAGCGTTATGAGATATTTTGTCTTTTTCTAGTAAATTAAATTCTTCTTTTGATAGAAAAAGACAGACTATCTCGTAGCGCTACGAGTCTTACGAAATGCAAACAGAATTGACAATTAAATTTGAGTCATATTAGGTAAAATGGAATTACTGACCTATAAAGATTTGTATTTGCAAAAATTTGCAAATTATATACTTGCAAGATTTAATAAGGTCATGTTTTAAATTTCTTTTTAAGGTAACTTGTATTTATACTTCCTACACGAATTAAGTCATCTTATTGCAAAAACCAAATTTATATATAATATCACTGCTAATTATTATTTATTTCCTGTTTATTTAAAAATAGTTTCAATTTTTTTCGGTATCATCGCGTAAATATATAAATGATATGTAGTTGAAAAGTATTTAGAACATTCTGTTTTATTTTTGCACGATTATACTAACATCTTGGCACAAATACTATACTACAAGCACAAGTAAACTAGAGATATAATATAGGTTTATGCATTTCTTTTTAAACATAGATATTTGTTTGATGTTACGATTTCAAAATATGATAACGGATCTAAACGCATATATAGTTTTTTTACAATATTTTATGTGCATAATTTTAGATATTGAAGGCAAAACGTTATGTACCTGACTTTGTAACATCATAATTATTTTGTACATTTTGTGTTTTTGGAGAACTGGAGAAATTTGCGAAATCTGCTATTCCGGGAAGGTGACATTATTAATATTTTTATTGAAAATTTAAATCCTTACCGGTCGAATCTTATAATATGCGGAAAAATAATGGTAAAATTTTACTATAAAAAAATCTGTAACTTTATTTTACTATAAATATTCTGTATTTCTACCTCAAAGTTCTACATAAAGTAAGTAATATGATTATAATTCTGTATTGCGGGATTGCATAGTTTGGGTTGCAGGTTGCAAGCACATGGCAAGCACGTGCTAAGGTTAATGAACTTTTGACAGATAGAACAATTTTGTTATTTATATTTATTTATTATGAACATTATTTCTTTTTTAAACACTACATAACGTAGGTACAATAATTATTGTTACATTTAAAAATATACCAAGTTTATTTAGCAAATAGTAATTTTGTAGAATAAAGATTTATTTAATTGAAACATTTATGAAAAATGTTATATAAAAATCGGTAATTTCATTTTACCACAAATATTCTGTATTTTTACCTCAAAATTCTGTAATTTTTACATACTTCATAATAATCAAATAGTAAGTTAAAAAAATGATCTAATAAGTAAGTATATGTAAAATTGAATACTTTTTGCAAATTGCATCCTATATATTTAATGTAGAATTATATATTGTTGGTATAACTTCTTAAATTATGTAAAATTCTAGCTTGAATGTGACTTATTGTTAGTACATATTTCGTGTAATAATACTAATAAAATATTTTAAGTGCCATTTCAAAATACGTCCTTTATGTGTAAATTTAGAAATGTATGTAATTAATACCAACAATAATATTACAGAACTAAACAAATTCTAGCTATTTATGGAAAATTTCTCACAGCATATTTACTTGAAGTTCTGTAAATTTACTAAAAGAGACTTTACTAAAAAAAACTATAATATTACATACATACATATATACTTTTCCATCCTGTTGGTAATATATCATATTACATAATGTGTGTAATAGTTCTGATATTATCTATTTTTAAACAATTATGCAAAAATCACAGCAGTTGAGTAATTATACTTAATAATACTGTTTCAAATAGTGTTTCTCATGGTTTGTAGGTAAAATTATAGAATTTTTTTAGAGTGTATTATAAGCTTTTTTGTTGGTTTCATAATAAACACTTAACTAAAACTTTAAATTCTACTGGCATAATTATTATTGCCGTCTATAAATCGATGCTTTTTTGACAACTTTTCAATCTTATAATAGCAAAATTATTTGTTGTTACCAATACAAACGATGCTATTTCATTAGTTTAAAGTCAACTTTAGGTAAAATTTTCATTATGAAACTCGGCAATTATACTATTACTACCGATTGCATGTTTAATATTTAAGTTGGTCGTGCGCGTCTGGTAATAAATGCAATTTAGAAGTGCATCTAAATTTATCTAAACCGGTGATGCACTTGCCCTATATACTATTCACTAACCTCGATTTTATTTTTAGTTAAGAGAATTTTTATTTGTTTTCTTTTTGCGTATAATTTTGTATTTGATGACATAATTCCACTAACGATAATAATATTGTTTTTGTTTATTATTTCAATTGTATTTCCATATATTGATTTAATTTCAACTAAATCTACTCAAACTGCGATCTTTAAAAATAAGAAAACCTTTTTTTTTGTTTTGTTTTGAATAAAGTAAGCAAATACAGCGAAAAAATTTGCTAAAATTCATAGTTGTTCTTTCGCTCACGCAAGCCACTCTCTCAATCATACCACTCCAACGTCGTACGTCCACATAAATTATTTATATAAATTAATTATTAATAAATATTAATACAGAACTAGAACCTAAAGCCGTTTTATTTTGACTGTTACATAATTTAATAATAAAATTTAATGTTTATAATCTATCCAATAAACTTTTAGGCTCAACTACGAAAAAAAAAATCTTGACATAATTGACTAACAAATTTTATTAATTCTCAGTTTCTCATGTATATTGTTCTTAATCAAAACATAAGATAGTTTATTAATATAATATACACGTATAGTATAACATACAAGGTAGTTCTACATCTCCGGATATGTCAGGTTTAATCACGAGAAACCAACAGAACATGATTATCAGCCATGAAACGAAGAAGCATTCGTAAACACGCGTTCATAAAGAAATATGTAGTGTTAGGTAGAATACGTAAGTAAAACCGTGTGAACCAGCGACAAAACATCAGTTACATTTTACGTATAATGTTCATGTTGTGTATAGTTTTTATATTACAAATCTACTAATCATTGATTAATAATAATGTCATTAAATGAATCAATGTGTGATTACAATGAATGGTTGTCTTCTGTTGCAGTTCTATGCAGCAACCGAGTGAGCCAAATGACAAAAACTTACAATGATATAGAAGCAGTCACTAGGCTTCTAGAAGAGGTGAGTTGTTATTTTTATTTTATTTTTAAGGTCCAATATTTCTAAATTTTCCAATAAATTATCTTCGGAATAATTTTAAAATTAGCCAATGACAGATTGTCATTTATTCGAAAGATACATTTTCAGCTAATTATATACGATTTGTTATTTATCTTATGAATAAATAAAAGTTTAATGTCAGAATAACCTTCTTGACATCAGGTTGTATCATTAATAATGAAGTTCTTTTAAATAAAAGTATGTATAATATCTTGCAGTAATATAATATAAATAAAAATAACTAAACTGTTGTTTTTTTTTTTATCTTTTTGAACAAATGACAATTTTGTTTTTTAATTATTAAAGTGGTAGCAACAAAGTTAAGTTAAAATTCATTATAATTAAATATAGAGCTTTTTTAAAAATAAAACTACTGTATTATAATTCTTTTCATTTATACATTTTCTTTATACGTTAATATTTGATTTAATTAAATTAATTTTATAAATATATTTTTTTGCAAATCTGAAAATTAAGAAGTAAATTATTCAATGATGTATCAGAATATTTTAATTTCCTGTAAGATTTTTAAAATACTTATTATTTCTTCGCAATAAACAAAAAGCTAAAAATAATTAATAGAAGTGATATTTCTCAAAGTAACTGTTTTCTTCGAGATTCAGAATTTTTTATATAATTCCTTTAATCTTTCACTTTCTCTGTAATCGAAGTTTACACGTTTTTAGAAAATACACAAAAAAATCAGATATACGAAATAAAATATTTAAGTTGTAATATTTATAATTATAAAGTAATTTACGGTTCAAATAAACAATTTAGGAAAGAAATGTGAAATTACTAAAATAAATTAGATGTTTCATTTATCTAATTCGTTTATAAATTTTCAATTTGCTAATATAATTGAATATTTAAATATTAAATTAGTTTTTCTAATCAATTACACTATTACAATAAATTACAGTAACAGACAACCTATAAATGTTCTGAGGAAAAGTGAAAAAGTTTATTTAAAAACAAATAAAAGTCAAAAACTACACTTTTAATAGATAAAGATTATTCTAAGCATTTATATGTATTTTTTATTACCAATTTCCAATTTAATCATTTAACAATTACTTTTTTTCAAATTTTTGATTATTATGAAGAGTTTCTAAGATTTTATAATTATATAAATGTTTTTCTTACATAAACAGTGATTTTTTTTGCAAGAACTAATACTTAATTACTAAACAAATATTATATAACATTTCTGATCGTATCTTACGTAATAACATGCAATAGCATTACAATTCTTGACCCTTTAAATCATTGTCAAAACATAACTGTATATTTCAAGGTTAATTAAATATTTCACCTTTCTTTTATTTGATTAAGAACCGTAGTAAATTGCAAGTACGTGAAAATATTTTCACAACAAACTCACGGAAAATAAAGATTTTTTCTTTAATTTCAAAACCAGTTTTTTTGAGTTAATTTACAATTAGAAAAATTAAAAAAAAAAGATTATTTATTATTGCAAGCTATCATTGCATGAACCTCGCAACAGAACTGACCTTCATATTTGATGTCATATCTATTACAACATTTACTAAGTCATCAATAATTATTCTGCTTACTATCTTCACTGATTTTAGTATTGCGGTGTTTTTGGTTCGAATGGGACACGAGAGTTTAAACTTGGTAAAAGCATGGTAAAAGTGGCTCAGAATATTGGCAATCAAGTAATTTTATTTTCTATAGTTTGTAATTTTAACGGTTTTATTCAAAAATTAAGATTTTGAAAGTGAATCCAGATAGTGTTTCGATATTGTTTTTAATTTAAGTGTATCCAATTTTTGTATTTTTTTCCTGACGCAAGTTCAGTTCATCGAAACGTCGATTATTCATAAATATTAATACAAAACTTGAACCTAAAACTGTTTTATTCTAATATAATGAGTTCTGAAAGATTTTGGAAGATTATTTAATTTATTTTCTTAATTTACAGAAAGAAAAAGATATTGAGCTAACCGCTCGTATCGGTAAAGATTTATTAACGTATAATACGAAATTAGAAGGTGATGTATCATCATTACAAGCCGAACTTAAAAGCGCCAATGAAAAAATCACTCAACTCACACACGAAATGCATAAGAAAAGCGAACTTATTCAAGTGCTCACCAATGATGTGGACGATACAAGTTCGGAAAGTGGTAACGTATTTTGGACTTTGTTTTCTGTATTCTGGGTTGGCAGGAAAAATTATTGAAAATTAAAAAAAACATTATAGAATTTTCAATAATTTTTCCTGCCAAATCTGTATGAGTTAGAGAAAAAAGTTACTAAGTTATTATGTAGCTAATTTTTTTCAGCAAATTTAGAAAAAAGTCTTATTTTGAAAAAATCGCAAGAGTACCCCTTGAGAATCCAAAAATTCAGTTTTTAATTTTTTCTACTAAACGATGCATTCTAAAATAATCGTTTCTTCACTCAATTATAGTAATCATTATTCCGCATTTTTCCATATCATGCTTATTTTCCTACACCTCATAGTTTTTGAGAAAAAAAAATAAAAACCAAAAAATCAAAAAAAATTCTAGCGCCCAAACGGCACATGCTAGCAAATTAAAACTTAAACCAAATTATAGAACTTTTTATCGTCTATTTTCTGCTAAACGATGCATTAAAGCAATTTCTAATAGAAAATTGTTTTTATTCTGTAAATGAATATTTAAATTTGTAAATTTTATAATTATTTAACCATTTATAACGTATTCTATACCTATATATCTTCATCAACAGAATAAATTCAATATTATTTTTATTATTATCGTAGCTTGTTTACTAAATTTGGTTAATATATATATTTATGATAGGTACACCGACTGGTCCACGAACGATAAATTTAGATTTGATGCAAAAACGTATCTCATCGCTTGAAGATGAAAATAAGTCGTTAAGAAAAGAGTATACGAAATTATCAGATGATACGGATGAATGTGAAGCACAAGAGCAGCGACTCGTTAATGATATTACGTTGAAATTAGGTAAGCGAAATTATATAATTAGTTTTATATGATTTATTGTGATCAAATAATTAGAAATAATTAGTAACATACCTAATTAATAACCTTGTTTTTGCTACATTTTGTTCTAAACACAGGTTGATATAGCAAATTTATTTTGCTCGTTACGCGAATTACTCGTTATGCGAGATGCTCGTTAAGCGAGGTAACATTGTATTTTAAAACTAAATAATCTAAATTAAATTTATCATACGTTAGCGTCGTTTACTTATTTAATAATCTATTATTATTCTACAGTTTCCAGATTATTTTTGTATAAAATTTCGTTATTTCTTTTTGCAAGATTTTGATCCGTTTTTAACTATATTATTTTGTTAAATAAAATTGTTTTACTGTAAATATTTCGCATAAAATATCTTCCGAATGAGGATTTAAAATAAATTTATATCGCTAGATGAAATTTTTTTATTTAATTTTATCATTTATACACGCGGCAAAAAAAAACAACGCGCTACTTGAAAAATCAGAAAAATTACCGATTTTCAAATAGGTGTAACTCGGCCAATTTTGAACGAAATTAAATGAAATTTTTTGTACAACAAAGTCTGAAGTCTTGTCTTTAAGGTCATGCAAGATATGTCCCATTTGAATCATTCCGTTCCCCCACCACACCCCCGCACAACAAGTTATGCCCCAAAAACTCCCAAAATGAAGATTAAATTTCGAAAAATTATAATTTTGCGCCAAATCATCGCAGGTCCTTGAAATTAAGGATAATTTACGTAGAAATGTTTGAATTTTTACGGCCGCTTGGTGAATTGAGTCAAAAAAAAAATTTTGTATGCTATACATGTTGTCAAAGTTCGACAATTTTTAAAGTTTTTTTCTGCTGGACTTCAGACTTTGTTGTACAAAAAATTTCGTTTAGTGGCGCGTTTTTTTTGCCGAGTGTAGTAATAATTATATGAATTAATTTACTACAAACTACGAATAAAATTAAAGTCCATTGACCAATGAGTTTGAACTTTGATAAATAATATATAAATAAATGGGATAATATATGTCATTTCATTATTCAATTAACTTATGATAAATACATAAAATATATTAAAATAATTCGTCTATAATTTTGTCTGTTTGAAATAGGTTATTAATTTCATTATATTTTATGAATTATTGTGTTTGAGGAAGTAAAATTACATAATACATTTTTCAAATAAACCATGAAGCGATTTACTTATTAATTTATTTTAATAAATATTTTATTTAATATTGAAATATTTTTGTGAAAGTGTTCATGGAATATTTACGTATTTAAATATTGTATAATAAACATTATTTATTGTTATAATATTATAAATTATTATTTCCAGCATCTGTCAATATGGATATAGGAACATTAACGGACGAACTGGACCGGCAGAGAGAAGAAAATCGTTTACAACACGAACAAATTTTAACCCTTCAAGCGAAATTAAGTGATGCCGAAATGCGTTTGCACAAAGTAATTTTTCTTCTTTATTTTTCATAATACGTCTATAACTAAACAAAACAAATTTTTTGTTTACATTCTTCATATAAAATACCAGTTTATTATTTATTCTAAACATATTTGACGAAAACCGATCAAAGTTTAATTCGCAATTCATTAAAATATCTTTGACTATTTATTATTGAAACTGATCCAAATGTAATTCTTTTTCTTTATTCTTCATAATACGTGTCTAACTAAACAAAAACAAATCTTTTTTCTACATTCTTCATATAAAATACCAGTTTATTATTTATTCTAAAAATATGTAACGAAAGTTTGACTCTATTATTATTGAAACTGATCCAAATGTAATTCTTTTTTAGTTTACAATGGAAAACGAGGAAGTAAGCGGTATATTAAGTATAACGAAAGAGAATCAAGCTAGTTTAGCGGCCGAATTAATCGAGTTGAAGGATCGTTACGAAGAAGTGGTTGGTTTGTTGCGCGAAGCACAAGAACAGTTACGGAAACAACGACGCAAGGGCATGCCCACGGTACGTGGAGGTGCTCTTTATCCTTATCTATCGAATACGTTCACCGGTCAGCCTGATAGTTTACAATCGGAATTGGAGAGTTCAATGCATTCCGAATTGAGTATTGATTCGGGAATATCTGGTACTGAGAAGGTGTAAGTAGAATTCTTTTTTTACAAAGTAAATATTTAGCAACGTTGCTAACAAACATTAGCTGGACACTCAATAAAATATTAAAATGAACAACTGGTTCGATTTGTTTCGTTATAGTTGTTAGCAATGTTGCTAAAATTTAACAATTTCGTGAGTAGAATTTGTAAATAATATATACAGTGTGTAAAGTGATGAGGTTTCCTATAGGGAAAAAAATTTGATATGAATTTTAGGAAAAAAACTTATTCTTTATAAAAAAATTTGCTTTTATCAAAACCCCTAATAGTCAAAGAAAAATCCAGTAATCACTTAAGATAGGATCAAAAACTTGATATTATGTCGAGCTGTTGATTTTAAATATGACTAAGTCCGAATGTTACATCAGTATCGTGTGAAACATGTTAAAAATATTTGTCATACAAGAGTAATCCATGGGTAACACGATACTGATGTAACATTCGGACTTAGTCATATTTAAAATCAACAACTCGACATAATATCAAGTTTTTGATCTTGCCTTAAGTGATTACTGGATTTTTCTTTGACTATAAGAGGTTTTGATAGAAGCAAAATTGTTTATAAAGAATAAGTTTTTCTCATAAAACTCATATTAAATTTTTTTTCTTTAACCAACCCCCAAGTATTTGCATGTCGTTATATTTCTTAACAGGATGAAATATTCTTTTCAGACCATCGTACAAGAAAGTCTTCGAAACAGTGCGATGCGCATCGCGCAGCTCAACGGGCAGTTCCGATGGCGGCGGTAGCTTATACGGCGGTAGCGTCGGTTCCGGACATAATCAGGGTCTATTTCCACGACAACCTCCGCATCTACAGTCGCAAGCTGCTCTTGGTACGGCTTCCCTAATGACCACAACACTTACATCTTCGGGTCAGACGCGAATGAGTTCGTTTACCGCGCAGCAAAATCAACCGGCGCAACGAAGATATTCCAGTTCGATTTACAGTACGGGTTCGTTGGGTTATCCTAGTTTGGATTCAACTGGACATAGTGATAATGAGTCTCAGCATTCGGAAGAATTCTATCCGTAAGTTATTTTGTTTATAGTTTATTTACTAATTAAAAGAGGAATGAAAGAGCATGCTATGAGAGTGGAATTATGAATGCGGATGAAGCGAAAGTTGCTTGTTTGGATAGAAATGTTTGGAGGCGACTGATTTCGGGATGATGTAAAGAGTTTGTGCCACACTTTTTTTGGGTACATGGCGTGATTGTGTATGTATGTACTAATTAAAGTATACTTTTTAACATACATTTTCATAATAATCAAATTTTTTTATGAGAAAAATTAGCTTTTACGTAAGCTGAAGGTCCCGGATTCAAACTCCGGCACGGTTAATGCATTGATCTTTTTATTTAAAAATTAACTAGTTCATCAAAGTAAATAAATGGCGATTTAAGCAAACAAACAAAATACTATAATAAATGTCTTCTGTCTTCTTATTAAATGGGATAGTCAAATATTTATTTGTGGATATATTAATTATTCTTTTCCCAAAAACCATCTATCCATATATCTACCTAGTTACGCTTATATATATATATATATATATATATATATATATATATATATATATTACGAGATAACTCGTAGCTGCACGAATATGAGCAAGTCAAACAACTACGAGATAACTCGTAATCGACACTCAAAGACTCCCTTAAAAGATTTCCACTAAATTTAACGCCCGAAAAAGCGACCATTAATATTAAACAATTACTTTTAGTGCGGGTCCTCAAGCCGGCATCCCCGGTGTTCCGGGCGCAACTGAACTGGAAGCTGCACTTCGTCGTCTAACACCAGCCGAAGTGTCTGCACGTCGGGCAACCTTACAACACAGTACCGGTTACGGTGGTTACGAATCGGACGGTATTAATTATCTACCGTTCGGTTGTCGTACGCCCGATAGTATTATGTCGACCGGTTCGAGTGGTCTTAGCGGTTTAAGTACAGGTACCGCTTGGAAACTACCGGAAAAATTGCAGATTGTTAAGCCGATGGAAGGTTCGCAGACTTTACAACAATGGTCGCAACTCGCTACACCGACTTTATATGGTATGTTTGTTAGTTTTTATTGTACAAGTTTTGTCTTCGCTAGTAACTTAAAAATGTATACTGATTATTTGTGTCCTTGCTTTAGCAAAATGATGCAGCTTATATTTTGAAATACGTATATAGCTTTTTTTAAATATTATTGTTTGTGGTTTAAGTAAAAATAAGATTATAAAAAATTCCAAAACCATATTTAAATTTAAACTAGGAAACCCGTGATCCTTAAAGGACCACGTTTGAAGTCGAAAATACTAATTAAACATATAAACATAATAAATATAAATAAATAAATAAATAATAATAATAATAAAATATCAATTGCACTATTATATATTACTCAGAAGCAACACTTCTGTCAGTAGTGTACATAACTTCACACAGCTGTCTCGACATTTGCAATATAAACATAATTTGTTTCAAATTTTTGAGAAGAAAGATGAAATACGTATTTCGAAAGCTAAGCTTCCATTTTGTTTACAAAAAAATCTTACCTGTGATCCGAAGTAGATAAACACTTAAGTACTTGTCAAAGATTTACTCATGTCGTTTAAGGGTAATTATTTTATTTTATTAATTTTTCACCACAGTAAAATCATATTTTATTTGAATTCGAATGACAGAAATTACATTTGTATCAATATTAAACGTTATTCATGTATTTTATTATAATAAAATTGCAAAAAATTCTATCTAGACGAGATTTAAAATCGAAATTTTATAATTGCTAATTAATATTTTACTTAATACTGATACATACAGTCTAATAGCCGATTCAATGATTGAGTAATTGGTGAAATTCTTCGGAAAAAAACATTAAAACAAAATCAGTATTTACTGAAACTCTGTCAAATTAATTAATAATAATAATAATAAATTTATTTAGCAGTATATTCGCTACTATTAACATTTATGTCTAAATAATACTCATTTAGTTTTATTTTAAATGCTCTTATAATTTAATATCGTTAAATTTTCTCTGGAAGTTGATTGTACAAATTGCAAACCTTTAAACAATATTGTCGTCATTTAAACAAAAATTGCATGTATGTGCAACAAATTGTAGACTTATTAGGAACAAAATCCACCTGGACGATTTTAATTTACAGGTTTACTGGAAGAACGGCCGGGCGTTAAAATTCGTGGCGGTCGCGAATTGGAAGATATCGGCGTTGAAACCTACGCACTTAGCGATCTGGAGGAAGACGATGAGTATTCGAATCCGGGAAAGAGATTCGATAGTTCGAGTTGCGTTTATACGTATACAATGAGCACGGTAATGCATCCCGATGATGGTACAACGAGTGTCACCGCGAGTTGCCGTGGTAGTCGGCTGGCTTCGATGTGCCCTAGTGAACAAAATACGGCACCGGTTACGCCGACATGTCTCAGTAGGAGGAATTCGACCAGCACCTTCTCGACGACGTTAGGTAATTTATCCAATTCAGTTTCATCTTCACTTGATAGAATTTTTAATTGTATTAGTTTATTTATTTCGTTAATATTTATTTGAGAATATATTGTAATTTGTTTTATAAGTTTCAAGTATTTTTAATATTATTGGATTACTTATTTAGAAATGGTTAAGTACGTGTTATTTGTTGTAAATATTGTACAGTAAAATTCAAAATTCTATAGCTCATAAATTATTTCAAAAATATTATAGTAATATAGCTTTTTTTTTTAAATAATTATTTGTAGGAATGTAAATAAAAACAAAACATACGTACACAGTCACGCTATGTACCCAAAACGATGTGGCACAAACTCTTTCCACTATCCCGAAATCAGTTTCCTCCAAACATCCCCATCCAGACAAGCAACTTTAGCTGAATCCACCACATTCATACTGACACTCTAGCAATTTTTATTATTATAATAAATAAAATTATTTAAATGAAAAATTTCCGACTATAGAAATTTGAAATTTAATAAAATCGTTAGAAATTATTTATAAATATTCTAATTAATTTTTAGTGTTTTTTTTTTTCAATATATTCTCGCTTATAGAATAGAAGATAAATAATCTTTTTATTAATGCTTTTAACATGTTTCTTCGTTAGTTTTAGTTTACTATCTTTTCCTCTTTTTTTGTTTGTTTTTTATTCAGATTTTTGTGTTGTGCTGTTCCTGTGAATGAATAATTGCACTTTTCTGCGCACGCGATTATACGTATTTAGTAATTAAGAAAATAATCTAAGCTTTATAAATTTTCTTATATCAAAAAGTAAGTTAAAATAAAGCTCGAATGGAGATATAAGCCTGCAAAGTACAAACACATAGCCGAGATTTCATAATATAAAGTTCTCGATAAGAAGCAAGCTTCTGCTAAACCATCTCGTCTAAAGGTGCTTACATAAACTTTTATAGTTTATCAAATTTTTGCTTCACAGCCTAATTTCGGTGTAGGATTTTTTATATTCGCTTTTTTTTTTGCTTTAATTAATACATTAATACATAATTTGGTTATGGGTTGAACGGAAATTCTATTTTATTTGACATTCAAGTATTAAAATATATTGTTTTTAGTTTTTATTTCAACAGTTTCAATTTTCTTACAAAGTGATTCGATATTGTGTTAAAATTTAGAACAAATACATTATTTCAAAACCTAACTTATAAAATAAAATGGATGTCATGTCAAATATTGGTTCCGTAACAATAATTCTTCAATCTTATCAATGTAACTGATAGTGTATTGATTTTTATAACTACAGGCCTCGCAAAAATGCTAAACGAACGCGGTATCAAAGCAGTAACTCCCTCAGCATTAAGTACCCCGAGTGGTGTGAATAGTTTTACACCGACAGCAACACCATGCAATAGTCCCGATGGTTCACCGCCCCTATCACGTTCAGCTTCACCACCGCCCACCTATAATCCGCTTCGGTTGTCGGGAATTTTGGGCACGGGCGCCGAATTACTAAGGCGAACGATTAGTGGAGACGACTCGCGTAGTTCGGCCAGTAGTTCGTCATCGTTGTCCCGAAGTCGATCGAGAAAGGGAAAACTGGCGTTGTCCAGAAACGAGAAAAAGGTAATATTGGTTTGTAAGAATCTTCAACAGCTAGAATTGTGTATTTTGTTTCTTTCTGAATGAAAAACTCTACCAGAAAATGACAAAATATTCTGTAAGCTAAGCCACACACACACACACACACACACACCAGAGAAACTAGAAACATGAAATATGAAATACGAAACTGAAAATATGAAACTTTTTCGTTTAGTAATACACACAAATTGAAGAAATAAAAATTAAATCGGTTTCAAACTTACATAATAAACTCGAACACCGACAATAGTTTGGATAACAGTGATGTTAAACTTAAATATTTCTATATTTAGTGCAATTTGGGCTTAAATATACATTTTATCAAAAAATTCTATAGAAAATAAGATTATAGACAATAAAATTTCCTACAACTTTTATTTGCATCACTTTTTAATAGCACTTCTGGTTTAGAAGCTACGCGTCTTTACATATCAAGTAATTTATTAATTTTCATGCACACAGTGAGTGAAATCACGCGAAACGTGAAACAAAAATATGAGAAGAGGCTCTATTTAATGCAACATGTTTCTACAGCATTACTGCTGTCTTATATATGTGTTGTTATTTTATGAAACATATTTTCACATTTTAGAATACCGCCCATTAATTTTACTAAAATAATTTTCTTATTTTTGTGTGTTAGGCATTATCCGGTATGCGTATTGTGGAAAAAATCGAACGTATCGGTCTAGATAGTATAATGGCTGTATCAACCCAATCCCTATCACCGTTAGCGTTACAAGGTGCATTATATACACGACGTTCCCATAGCAGTCCAATGGCGCAGCTCACCTGTCTCAAGAGCACAATGACACCGAGTACCAGCCAGGAACAGCTACAAGACAGTAAACCATTTATTGCTTCCGATGTGGTTGCGAAAAAAGTAAGTTTAGAACATTGTGTAATATTTGTACACAATTTGAACGAACTTGTTAGTTTTTCTGATGAGGACAGACGTTGAATTCGTCGAAACGTCAATCAATATCAATAAATGTGTTACAAATACATTAAATTATCACAAACCAACTTGGTTGTTCGGTAGAGTTTGTGCAATGCGGTAACGTTATGTGGATTGCCTATAGCTTAAGGTAGCAAACAAAAAATCTATAAGATTATTTGTTTAGAAAAAATAATTTAATTGAATTACGATCGAATTTCGACCACTAAATCTGTAAATATTAATATTAATTTACCTTCAATTAGTGTCTGTGAATTTTCATTAATGAATTTACAATTTTTGATACAAAGTTTCAAGAAAATCTTGATTATTGTCAAATTTCTGTCGAACTCTAAACTAGGTAGAGATTCGAAACGAAAAATTCGACAGGTTTTTTCGTATTTCAAAAGTTTGACTGCCTGTGTCATTGATGTACGAAACAACGTGTATGTCTTTATATTTCGTAAAATATTCGATTTTATATAAAAATAATATTATAAAAAATCCCAAAACCACACTTAAATTAAAATAAAGCTAAATACGTGTATTTCGGAAGCTAAGCTTTCATCTTCAGTAGCTAAATAAAATCTACAAAAATCTTACCTGTGATCTTGTCGAAGATCACTTAGCTACTGAAGATTGAAGCTTAGCTTCCGAAATATGTACGTATTTAGCTTTATTTTAATATAAGTGTGGTTTTGGGATTTTTTTATAATATTATTTTTATTTAAATTTCGCCACAATAGATCATCTTTGATTCGATTTTCTGTTGACCGCTGAATGTCCTACAATGCAAATATCCGGGGTTTTAAGAGAATTTTGTAATATTTCAGCCCCCATTACCGCCATCAACGCAACAACGCGAAAAAACACCGGCACCCAGTCTGGGCGTTCCCGGTCGACCGGGTACGGGCGCTCTTAATAAACGCCTGGAGCAATTGGCAGCACGACAGCATCGCCGTCAATCAACCGGTGGCACACGACCCGATCTGGGTCAAGTTCTCGGCACCGTACCCATGTCCCAACCACCCAACGGACCCAAAAACGAAGTAACGGAACATTCATCGCTCGCTAGCACCACATTGGGCACGATTAGTTCGCTGCTGTTCGGAAGAAAAGGCGGTCTTTTGTAGATTTAATATCTTTATGGAAACGAAACTATTCTTTTATAGTTATTATTTATTACAAATGAATCGGTGCTGTTTGTAAAATAAAAGTAAACATAACCTTAATTTATAAACCAAGTTCGTTTAAGTCATATCATTGTTTTTTTTATCTAATTTTATAAATATACAGCCAAATTTTGATGCTTCATAAACAGGTAATAATTATCTTTTACTTTTAATAAATATTTATATACACTTATTAAAATAGCATTGGTGCTATTTTTTTGTTGGTAATTTTTTATTTATTTATTTCTGTGTTCAATATTTGTTTCGCTATTGTCAATCTGTTTATAGATTGTTCATTTATGCGTTATTTATTACATATATAACTTTTTTTCTTAAATTATGACATCAAAATTGTGTTTTACAAACTTGAATATTTAATTTTATTATTTGGCTGTAGAAATATGTTTCTTTTTCCGATTAAAATACATTATTGCAGTAAATGAGAACGTAAAATATTCTTTTTATTTTTTCCGATCATGGCACAAATATTTTTTTTAAACGAAGTGATTGTTAAAAATGTCCCAAACTCGAAAAGTCTTTGTACTTATAGGTTATGACAACCTGATGTGTATTTTTAAAACTTATAGAGATAATTTTATATAACTTAGTGAAACTGTTCACCAGATCACTCGCAATTTATCAAAAACTAGAAAACCAATTTTGTAGGCGAGCTTTAATCTGTGAAACTAAATAGAATAATGAACCATTTTTAAATTTGTGCTTCCACATTTATTGTGAAGTAATTGTCAGTTATTATTTCCAAAAAAAATCATATAACGTAAACAAAAAGTAAGCATATTTGCTACCTACTGGAATTTACTTTAAATTCGTAGGTAATTATTACGATTATATAATAATAGTTACAACAAAATAAGATCATATTTCTACTAGATGTGTATATAAAAAAAAATAATTAAAATATTGGGATATATCGGAGCTGTACTTTATCCAAATATATAAATAAATATTTGGTTCATATTGTAAATTAGTTTTAAATATTTATTATTTATTTGTAATTGCTAAATTAGCAAAAGTATACATTAGTCGTAGGATAAATCATCTGAGATTTTTTTAGCATTTAATTGATAAGTAAACGACTTTTTTTCTTCGAGAAATTGCGATTTTAGACGACTTGAAAATGCCGGCGATACGAAATGTTTACGAAAATTTTCTGTTATATAATTAGTATTATCCAAATCGAGCACAGTATTGTTTACGTAGGTTTCATTTTTGTGATTAAGAATCGTAATTACGAAATACTTTTTTGTTTTCATGGAATTTTAAATAGCAATATTTAAAAATAATAATTAGTTTCGAACTTTTATTGTTTTATTTTTATTGTATGTAAAAGACTTGTTTGAAATAATATACCAAGATTGTAATTAGTTATTTTTAATAAAAAAAATCAAGAGAAATAAAACCCTGTTGAAGAATTGAATAGTAAAATATAAGCGAACTGTGAAAAACTATTGTTATATCTCTTGGCAATTTTGTCAGAGATGAATTTTTATTTCAATAAATAAATAGCAAATATTTATCCATATTTTCTCTGTATTTTTTTTTTCAATTTCAGGTACTTTAAATGAAAAACCAGTACTACAATTATTTCAGGTATTTATGAATGGTAACTACAATTTTGCGTTTCTTGTTTTAGGAAATTGTATTAAACTACATTTTTTTTACATTTCACTAAATTTTTCGGACATGTAATGAGTGTAATGTTATAAATTAACGAATTTCAAAAAACTCAAGACTGATAGTTCATAAAAGTTACGACAGTAATTAAACTTATAATTAACTTTTTAAGGATCTTTTTGAATTTTTTTTTTGTTTCTAATGTAAAATTAATTAAATACGTACTTATTTTACCTACATATGTTGGTTATTTTTTGAAAGAAGTATAATTTTAAGTTTTTCAAGATGTCTTACTTTTGTTTTATGTAAATAAATGACTGAATTTTGGTTTTATTTTCGTTTTACACGGTTTTACTTAGCAAAATTTCAATTTACAAGGTTTTGTGCGGAACCTATCTTCCGTCCAAATTAATTAATTTTAATTTTAGTACATTTTTGACGCTAACAAAATTTATATTATTCTGTTTTTAAAAATGTTTTGTGTTAAAAATATAGAACAAAACATAATGTGCGTAATCTTGTAGGTAGTAGTCTGTAGTTAAAAATAGTACGGATGTTTGAAATTACATCATTACTTATTTTTTAATATTGAAGCATCATGCTCTTATTACTATAGTTGAGGTCACATCCGTTAGCTATTAAAGCTGAAAAACTATGTATATACTGCGTGCAAATGCAATAAACTAGGGAATATTTTCGCAGGAATGGAAACAAATAAGTTTTCAATATGTTCACGATCTCTTTGCCTTGAAAATATATCGTATGGTTCACATTATATACGCATATCTGTATCCGAACGATTTATAAATGTTTTCGCCTCTCCGATAATGAATAAATGACTAACGACATTACGTTTGCATGACGCAATATTTCGCATACTTTGATACTTCATATATATGTAATTTTTATACTAATTATGCCACACTTTCTTCGATTTCTTATTTTTCTTATTTTTAAACAAATTAAATATGTTTTCGTTATCAGTAACATTTAATGTTGTTTGCAATAAATTGAAATGATAAAAAGAGTTTGTTTTATTTATAAAATATATTTCGAAATTATTACTTATCTGTGTATAATATTTGCAATAAAATATTTATTCTTTTGTTCATTAGATTTGTTTAAAAAGTGACAGAACAATTGATAAATATTTTTGAAGATAAGTTACTGAGTAAGTAATGAATGTTTACATTACAAAAATATTAGTTTGCTTCTGGTTAAACTTTTATAGTAAAAAGTTAGATATCCTGTGTTGAAAATCGGTACATATTCAAATAATAAACATTTGTTATATTAAAAGAACAGGATATAGTTTATAAAAGGAAGGAAATTTCAACTATTATGTACAGACGCAACGCAAGTTTGCCGAGTTTCTAAAAAACATTTTAGAATTTTCAATAATTTTTCCTGTTAAATCAGTATGAGTTAGAGTAAAAAGTTACTTAGCTATTATGTAGCTAATTTTTTTCTCTATTTTATTAAATTTTTTCAGATTTTTTTGAGCAAATTTTGAAAAAAGTCTTATTTTGAAAAAATTCCAAGGGTACCCCCTTGACAGATTTTCAAAAATTTAGTTTTTAATTTTTTTCTACTAAACTATGCAGCCTAGAATAATAGTTTCTTCACTCCATTATAGTACTCATTATTCCACATTTTTCAATATCACGCTTATTTTCCTACACTTTATAGTTTTTGAGAAAAAAAATAAAAACCAAAAAATCGAAAAAAAATTCCAGCGCTCAAACGGCACATGCTAGCAAATTAAAACTAAAACCAAATTATGTAACTTTTTATTCTCTATCGAAAAGTATTCTAAGTATTTCTCCGAATTTTATTTCAGAAAGAAGTATTCTGCATATTATCGGTATCCCATGTTATTATCCTATATCAACTTGGTAAACAAACATTCTGTATATATATTTTTAATGTGGCCTGTATAAGTATATTAATTAATTATTTCTATAAATTAATTAAAAGTTAATTATTTAATTTTATTATATATCTATTATTAACGAATATATCTGTTCGAAAATATTTTTTTCTAGTTCGTAAAGATATGTACACACGCTTAGAGCGGCTGGCCGCGGTGATGACGGGAAGGCAGCGCGCAGCAGCGGGCAAAGCGTCATCCGTCGGTCGGTCAGTTAGCCAGTCGACAAAGTAAAGATGGCCACCGTGTGGTCGTGCCCGTGTTGTTTGCGTTTTAAATTCAGTCCCGAAGAATTAGAACAACGCTATAAAAGTCAGGAAATCGATCGGATGATCGAAAAAGATAAACAATTATTAAAGCGTCAAGTGAAGTTATTGTTGCTGGGTGCGGGCGAAAGTGGTAAATCGACTTTTCTTAAACAAATGCGAATTATACACGGAATAAAGTTCGATAGTGAATTAGTAAAGGAATTTCAATATGTTATTTATCAGAATATTGTGAAGGGGATGAAAGTGTTAGTGGATGCTTGTGATAAACTTGGTATACCCTGGGAACATGTGACTAATTCGGAAATTGGTCAATATATACTCAAGTTTGAAAACAGTATGATGTTAGATGCCAGACTATTTATGCATTATGCACCTTCTTTGAAAATATTGTGGAATGATGCTGGTATTAAACGAGCCTTTGATAGACGAAGAGAATTTCAATTGGTATGCAACTTTATCATTCTCCAATTCATTATCTTTTTCTCAAAATCAACTATTTACATTTACGATTTCTTCTATTTTTCATTATTTCTTCAAATTAAGTCTAATGACTAATCTATTTCAAATATAAACAATTTAGTGTTGCTCTATTATTGAATTTCGCTGGAAAATAGGTTACGTATTTTTAAACGTCAGAGAATAAAAATTTATCATAACAAAATATTGATATAAAATTTATCTACACAGACATCTGATTAATGCTGCTATTCTAGTCATTACATTTAAATTTAAAGATCTTTAGCTTAAATAAAAATTTCAATGTTCATATTTAAGCGTAACCATTTATTTATGTATTAGCAATGTATATATTTAAATTCTTACCTTCCAAAATCTTCTAAATATAAAAAATTACAACCATTTCTATATTAATAATAATAATATTTTTCACACCGATTTTGTCAAATGATCGAATCAAATCTCAAATTTAGCATTTAAAGCATCTCCGATGCCCATTTAAGCTAAAGTTTTACACTTAAAGTATTTAAGTAGTATTTAAGCTAAATTTGATGACCAAAATAGCGGCATAAGTGACTAATTTAATATTTATGTCATCTAACATGAGAAACTTCTCAATTTCATTTCAGAGTGATTCAGTACAGTATTTCTTGGATAATTTAGATCGAATAGCACAACCTGAATACATTCCAACACATCAAGATATCCTGCATTGTCGAAAAGCAACCAAAGGTATCACCGAATGTGTTATTCCGATAAATAATGTACCATTTCTGTTTGTCGATGTCGGTGGACAACGGTCACAGCGCCAAAAATGGTTCCAATGTTTCGATTGTGTCACATCGATATTGTTTCTGGTGTCTTCTTCCGAATTTGACCAAGTTTTACTAGAAGATAGGTAAGAAATATATGTTTATTATTATTTGTTTACAAGCTTTTCGTACAACAATAAATGATTTATATTTTGCAGTAACCGTGATAAAGATTGAATCTTCTTTCTTGTTCCTTGTACTTCAATTAATTTTGGAAAGGGCTTATGAGAATCGTGTGTTGTATTTACGGAATTAATTGACTTAATTGACTTATGTGTCTCCACAAATCACGTTTATTAGCAAATATTTTCATTATAATAAATATACAACGATTAATTTAGTTCTTGAGATATTAAATTATAAGCTGAAGATAATTTTAATTCCGTAAAAAGTTTATAATAAATGAATTAACAACATAATGTTATAAATTTATTACAACACAACATACGTTTTTCGTAAGCCCTTTCCAAAATTAAATGAATAAAAATTCATACAAATTCAGTTATTATTTGTAGTTGAAATAATTTTTACTTACCCATGTCAAATTAAAATTTTGTAACAAACATTTCTTAAAATATTTCTATACAATTACTACCTTTTAAATGATTTTTATCATTATCTATTCTTATCAGTATCGCTACATTAAAACGCAGATAAGAATTTTACAATTATGTTAATACAGAGATTGTTGAAATTGTTTGCAGAAATGTACAATAAAATTGAAAATTTATGTTTGCGCTATATATTTTTCACGTCAGTTATTTAAATTATTTGCAATAGAAACTATGTACATAAATAAATTTTGTTTTATTTAAAATTAAAATATTTCCATCGATAAATAAAATTTTATAAAGTATTATAATCTAAAATTAGACTTTTATCAAGTTTGTAAATAATTATTTCTTCCAAATTTTATTAGAATAACGACTCCAAGTGTCAATGTTCCTAAACATGATTTTCTTTGTTTTGTAGAAACGTATTTATTTGTATAGGTTATTCATCGGTTCAATTTATTCACGTCATAAAAAGTTTACATTAAATACAAATTAAATACAGTGAGTAATAGAATCTAAAACTTCAAAATAAATGTAGTAGTCAATGTCAGGGTCAAAAGTGCTGCCAATGGAGGCATAGTTAAATATGTAAACATGTAAAATAATGAATTTTGTTCTGTTTTGTAACATATTGTTATTTCTAAAATTAAATAATTCTTGTCTAGAATATCAGTATATTAATTTGAAGATTGAATTATGGTTGTTAAATTTAACAGGAGTAGATTAAATTTTAAAAGAAAGTGTCTTGCTTTAACATTTTTTAAATTAATTTACACTTTAAACTTGCGTTTTTACAATAGAATAAAAATCAAATATTAGTAAACTGTTTTATATATATATTTAACATTTTTTTGAGTGAGATTAAATAGTTATTGTTTATTTGGAGAATATAAACAATTAATCTGTAAAATTTAAAAAAATCGTATTGTAATCTGTTAATATTTATTTTTATTTCTATTGTAAAACACAACTTTACATTGTATTATTTACATATTAAAAGAATAATGTTAGAACAAAAAGTATTTTTCTATTGGTTGGTTTGATAACAAAATATTGTGATTAAGTAGGTTTTATTTGAAACGAGCAAAATATTTTAATATATTACAATAGAGAAATATTTAAAAAAAATAGGTATATTATTAAATATTTGTTTTATATCTGTTAATTTGTTGAAAAATTTCAACTTTCTAGTTTGACGTCAAAAACTGTAACCGGGTTTTTCCCTTTTGTGTTTATTTAGGAAAACAAACAGACTAGAAGAATCAAAAGATATATTCGATACGATCGTGAATAACAGGGTTTTCGGTAAAATATCGATAATTCTCTTCCTGAATAAATCGGATTTATTAGCGAAGAAAGTACGAAATCCCGAAACTGATATCCGTTGGTATTTTCCGCAATTCACTGGTAATTCGCATTCGATACACGATGTACAAGCATTCATTTTGGCCATGTTTACCAGCGTACGAAGGGACCGACACAAATCGCTTTATCATCATTTTACAACAGCGATTGATACGGAAAATATCAAAGTTGTTTTCAACTCCGTTAAGGACACCATTTTGCACAGAAATCTCGAAGCTTTGATGTTACAATGAATGAAATTTAAGTGTCCTACAATTTGGCTGTGCATGACACATTTTTAACAATTTTTTTTTCTGCGAAAGACTTTTTGATTTTATTTGTGAAAAGAAGCATTTTTTTTATTTTAATTTTATTTTATATGTTAGAACAATGAAGACTGATAGAAAACAAAGTGAATGTTGTGTTTTTTTTTTTTTTTTTTGAAGAAGAAAAAGAATTAAGCGGTGAACAAATAAATGAACAAATCAAGAGAATGTTGTATGAATAATTGAATTTGATTGATGTTTGAGCATAGGGCTGTTTGTTTTCAACATTTTTTATATTTCGATTTCGTTTCAAAGCGATTTTTAAAATATTTACAAATTTTAGATTCTGTTAATAGAAATATTTGTTTTAAAAGATACATATTTTTTTAATCATTCAATTTAAACAGCATTTATAATCTTTTATTTATGGAACTGATACTGAATAGCGAGAAATCGGACATTTTTTTTGTGTACTCTTCAAGATTTTCCAAATTGTAAGTAACTTATCATTATTTTTTATTTTGTTGTTCAACATTTTGAAAGGTTTCGTTTGGTTAAGTTGTTTAAAATGTTTGTTATCTAATTGAAAAATTAATATATTGATATGAGGAAAAAATATTTTCTAGTGAAACAAAAATTTTATTAATTAGCGATAAAATAAACTGCTATATTTTGATACTGAAAATTTTTAACAGTTCTAATTGAGAGCATGTGTTGCACAAATACAGAGAACAATAATTATTATATACATAGAAGAAAAAGTATATATTATATATCGATGTTAATATAATTTATTATATAGCTTATAATTTTATTTTTGTTATACCCTTTTTTATATATATTAGTAATTTGTAATGTTGTTTAAACACATATCTGCTCATAAATGTTTCTCAAGTTCGTTCTTTTCTTTTTATTTTTTGTTTTTGAACAGGCCTAGTCAATTTATGAAATGATGATGCCTTTTGAAAATTCTCTTTGTGTCTCAATTTAGAGTGCCTTTATTATTATTATTATTCGTCTTTTCATGACCAGCTATAATTTTGTAATTTGGCATTACTTTACTACGTTTACAATGCAGGGTTAGAAAAATATAATTAAAATCGAAAATCTATAGTTTCTTATTGCTCCGTAAGATTTATTTGCTAATATAAATTATTTTTAAAAGATTCGATAGAACTTAATATTTTCCGATGACGATTATATGAATTTCTAAATTAACTAAATTATTTTTGCCAGTACTGATTATATCTTGTTTGCAATTACAAATCGTATTTTTGAAAAATAAGTGTACGTCTTTTGTGGAAACTACAGAATTTTTAATATAAATTTATTTACTTCAAATTGTATATTTTGTAATAATTATACAAATCAAGTTTTGAAATAATGTTTTGTAAACTCTTTGATATGAACAATTAATTTTTAAAGCTTATCTAAACACAAATTTAAATTTATTACATAATTATATTATATTTTTTTTCCGATAATCTCGTAAAATTTGCAGTTTATGTAAACGTAGTAAATCATTCCGAAAACTAAAAATATTACAAATTTTATGTTTTGTTTTGAATTACGTATATTCTTTTTTTGGCTTACATAATGTAATTGAGGAATTTGTAAATTTACGATAATAGCACTAGGTGAACATAAACAAATCATAAAACATACATTGTTCTTTTATTGATTAATACAATGTTTCGAACAATACAAAAATTATTTACGTAAATTATTGTAATTTGATATTTACAAAGCCAGTACATGTAAGAAAAAATTGTAAAGTGCCAATATTTATGTCTTCCAAAAAGATTATCAGGTGAAAAAACTGTTAACAAATTCTTCAGTTACATTTTTAATTTAAAAAAAACTTGATCTCAACCACAACGGAAGATAAAAATTACAAAAACTGCCTAAGCAATAATATTTTTTTTGTATTTTTACAAAATAAATTATTTATTTTTAATGCTGTTCATGCAGAGGTATATATATATTTTTGCTAATGAATGTGTTCCCAAACCAAATCGCAATACAAGAATTTTTATATAACATGTACATTTTACTTGCATAATAAACTATGCAAATTTTTATTGTGCCTATATGATTATTATAAATCATGGAATTCGAAAATTCGTTTAGGTTATATTTCGAACATTTTTGAATTTGACGAGTGTTTTTGACAGTGCCTTTTATGTATATCAATGTACAATGCTAACTTTTACATTCTCTTAATAATATATTTGTCTACAATATACAAACAAAAAAATTGTATTAATTTGAAACTTTAATAAATATATGTTGGAAATATTACTGTACATATTTTTGTATTTGTTAATAAAGTTAATTAGAAAATTTTTGCAATAATGATAATTTTGTCCAAAATTCCATAATTTACAGATAGAGGCAAAATTTATTGACAGAAAGTGACACATTTTTCGATTAAATCTGAAAGTGCAGGACAAAAAAAAATATTGAATGTCCAAAGTTGTCTAATTTACCTTAAAAAACGCGTCACTAACTAAAAATTCGACATTTCGGACAATACTCATTTTCAAAGTCTGCTCCTCAATGATTTACTTTTGTTTTATTCTCAAAAATAAAAATTTGTTATTGAAAAAAAAAAGGAAAATCTAAATTTTTGGTAGTCAATATGCTTTTAATTTTGCGAGTATAATTTTGAATATGGACATTTTTAATGAATTTGAAGATTTTTATAAAAATTTCGAATGGTTCGATATTCAATCGCCGGATGATCTTTATACGTTTTTCTTAATGTGTCATATTTTTTCTTGGAGCATATTATTGTGGAAACTAAGTGGTAATGTATTTTCGAAAATATATATTAATTTCTTCTTTTGTAATTAGTCTTTGCATAGATGTTGACTTTGTTGTCATTACTTGTTTACATATTTGTATATTTATCGCTATTACTGTCAATCGTATTTTACAGATGATTAATTTTTTTTTTTTTGTAATTAGTCCTTGTGCCTTGCATTTTAATTCTATGTATCGTAGCTAGATGTTGCTAGGTTGACTTTGTTGTCATATACTTGTTTACATATTTGTATATTTACCGCTCTTACTATTATCAATTTAACGTTATTTTACAGATGAATAATTATTTATAAACTTGCAAAAATGAGTGAATCTTTTATTTCATCTCTACATATACAAAAATTAGGTAAGAATTCATATTGTGACAGTTTCTAACCTCAAATTTTCAATATAAATTTGTTTTAACAGTTTCTCTGTTAGTACTAATTATTTTTATATATTTAGGACACAAATTGGAAGAGATACGAATTAGGGCTTTAAATCACATCATATCAAAATTAGAAACTGGTGTTACTGATCATAGCGACTTTCCGAAATATGTGGAGTTGCTGAAGAAGCTGTTTCAGTGGTTTTATTTTGAGAGATTTCAGGAAGAACATAAAGTTATACAATTAATATCGAAACTATTAAGCGTAAGTGTACGATTTTTATATAAATTTTGTGTGAGTTAAAACGAGCTAAGATGTTTTTCAGTCTGAAATCGGAAAACCACTATTGAAACATATAGGTGCTGCAGCTATTGTAAAAGATCTAAAAGCTATACGAGAAAGAGTTCGGAAAGTGTATCATAAGTATATTGATGATACTATTAAAAAAATACAATTAACACCTACACAGAGTGTTCAAAATATCGTTCCTCCATTAGTTAGTGATTTACCTTTGAGTTATCGTTCAAATCAAACCGAATACGAGACTGAGCTGCAGACGATTCATCCGATTTATTCGAATAGTTTTGGTACAACTGCTACAACTATTAATATTTTTGAACAGAAAAGTCCTTCTGGCTACGAAAATGAAACAGGGCAAGTATATATTTAACTTATTAAAGGGACGAATTAATTTTAAATTGTATCGGTTGAATATTGATTTTTAGATTTGGAACAAGTGCAAATTTGGATGAACAAAAAAGTCCTGTATTATCTGGAATAGAAGCATGGTAAGTAATAAATAAAATTTTCAATAATATATTTGATTAAATCAATGAATGTTTTAGTAATAAAAGTCAAGTGAATAGTTTCTCGTCGCAATTATTTGATGCTTACTATAAAAGCATTCCGTATGTTACGTTAAATTGGCAACCATTGGTTAAATCCGATTGTCATGTTTTAAAATCGGTAGAAGAATCATTACAGAAACCTCCACAACCTTCCGTACTTATACATTCCTGCGATTTTTTCTGTAATGTTATGCTACAAGATTTTCCCGCCGAAGTTTTTCTGCAACGACCAGCCATACTCACGGTAAAATTATAATAATTAATAATTTGTTGTTTGGCGAATTTACAAAATTACGGTTTTCACAAAGTTTTCGCCACCCTGAATAATTTTACGATTGCTTTTAAAATATATTTTGATAGTATTTTGTCTAGAATTTGATATTGAATTTTCTTTTTTAGCTATTCTATGATATAATAAACAATAGTCCATCAACACGTATAACAAACGCTGCGTTAATTTGTTTAAATAAATTATCGGAGAATTTGATAACACGTATACGATATTACAGCGATCCGTGTACATATAATTTAAAACATGGCGTAAGTATTTTTTACCTTGAAAAATATTGGGTGCATAATTATTAGGCGTTTTTTAAACAATTCAACAATAACTGCTTGGAATCACGGTTCTATTTTTATTAAAAAAAGTAAACAAAATTAACAAATAACTCGCCTGATAATTATACAGCAACCCAATAAATATTGTATCTAATTTGTTTTTCTTTAATCAGACTACATCAGCTTGTGAATGTTGTGAAAACGAAGAACACAATGTAAGTAAAAAATTCAGTTATCACATCGATGGTACGGTTTCAATTACTTCGGAAAGTACAAGTGCCAAATCGGATTCGTTTCTACGGAATCAGATTTCGCTGCCGCAATATTGTCTACAGACTTTTTGCCACGTACTAACTTACTTACAAGAAAAACCGCAGTCTTTTCGAGAAAATAAATGCGTTAAGAAAACTCAGGTTGGTTTGTAGTTTTTATCTACTTCATCTTACAATTTATTTCATTATCGCAAAAAAATATTCTAAATTTGTTTAATATTTATTTTATACAGTTCATTTTTGTTCTTTTTAAACATTTTAGTCTGGAATTAATACAGCGTTACAAATAGTCGATAAATTAGTAACTTTAACAACGCTATGTATCAAATCGTCAATTTGGAGTGATCCAGTTGATGGTTGTTTGAGTGATATGCAAAGAGAACTTCGTGTTTTATTGGAAAAACTTGGTGATGTTCTCGAACAGTACAGGTAATTAGTTTTAATTAAAATTTAATTTAACAATATAAATTACTAAGTATAAAAAACAAATCTTTCCGAACTCACATTTCAATTGAATAAAGGTTTTAGTTCTTTAATAAATGATTAAAAATCAACGTTTCGGTTCAGTAAGCATTATTTAGTTGCTTGTTTTTTTGGTTATGTTTTGTGTACTTGCACGCTTATTCAACAATTACGTTGATTTTTTAATAAATTTATTACATATTTAAAATCTATTTTCAATACGTATTATATTTTACAATAGTTTTTAAAATTAATAATAACATGTTTAGAATAAAAACTAAAAAAACTGTTTTAGGATTAGATTCTGTTGAAGATGAGCGTTCAGTTTTGTCAAAACGTTGTTTTTAAAAAATAATTATACAGACTGAACGCTTGTCTTCAACAGACAGTTTTGTTTTGAATGCAATGAGTTCTGGAAATTTTTCGAATGATTTGATTGAAATTTTTTAGACTGATGGTAGCTGCAACTGATATGGAATATTTTGAAAGAATGGCTCAGCTACATTTACTACATTCTGTTGCTTATTTACTATTTGAATTGGTTCCGATTTCAAAGTCTGATATTATTCTACCCCGATCATTAAAATGTGCCTTATCAACTAGTTTATTAGATACGTCGTTTGGTAAATTATATCCAGCGGCACACGAAACACTTATTCAATACGTTAACGTAATTTTTACTTTTCATACTTGTTTTTTTTAATATGTATTACTAATTTTTATATTGTAGACATTCAGCGGTCAACATGAAATGGAATATTTTACGAAATATAAAGACATACAAGTTGTTTGTACGTCAATGACCCAAGCAGTCAAACTTTTGAAATACGAAAAACCTGTCGAATTTTTCAATAGTTTACGACTGATTTTCGAATCTCTACCTAGTTTAGAGTTCCACAGAAATTTGACAATAATCAATATTTTCTTGAAACTTTGCATCAAGAATTGTAAATTTATTAATGAAAATTCACAGAAACTAATTGAAGGTAAATTAATATTAATATTTACAGATAAAACTATGTATATCGATCCAGTGATCGAAATTCGATCGTAATTGTTTAAATTATTTTTTTCAAAACAAATTTTATAATTAGATTAATTTCTTGCTCCCTTAAGCTACAGGCAACACATATAACGTAACCGCATTGCACAAACTCTACTGAACAATTTGATAATTTAATGTATTTGTAAATAAATTTTATCTTTCTGCACTTCTTCATATGAACTTTAACAATGTTAAATTAATATATAGATTTTATAAACAATAGTTTTTTTTGTAGACGGGTTTTTTGGTTAATAAAAATTGCTGTTTTTGTTTACTTTTTGCCAGTGGAATCAATCGTCTTTTCCCACTAAATGGGAAGCCAGTTATTGTTGCATTTTTATAATTGTTAACTAAATTAATTTAATTGAAAAATATTTTAGATACTCTTTTACAACTTTTGAGTCACACCGATGATTTAATACGTAAAGAAACGTATTTTCTGTGTCAAAAACTAATCACAAATATACTTGGCTTGAATCACGTACAACATATGAGCGAATCCGATCCGGGATCTCAAGTTGTGTTCTTCTTTCGTACGAGCATTTTTGTTGAAATTGCCGCACATGGCTTGGGTAGTGATTCTATTCCGGTAAATAATATTTTTTTTTGTTGTTGATTTGAAATAAATCATTATTGTATATTTATTTAGATTCAAACGTCTGCTGAAGATATACTAGTACATATATTGAAATGTAAGTTTCTCGTATCCGAATCGATATGGAAAAAAATTGTTAAAGCCTTAATGCCATCGATGCCAATCTTACAATGCTGGATCGATTCAAATACACCACTTGGTAAAGCGCTTGTTAAAATTTTGGATCCGGATATTAGTCCAGCCTTGTATATAAATTCACTTGATGTAGGTATAATTTGTTATTAAATACATAATTTACATATTTGGATGACACTTTGTAAGCTAACAGTACATATCTTTAAATTTCGCTTTATAGTATTTGTCGCATTGAGCTGTTACACAAGTCATGTAACCAATTAAAATCTTGGTTAACCAGTATCGAGGAACTATATTTTAATATCTGTTTACAATTTTTAACCAGTTTTTTTTATATTTTTCTTGCTTCTCTTATCAATATATAGGTTTCGGTTTTTTTGATAAATTTGTTTTAAAATATTCGTAAATATTTTTCGGTAACATTTGCCAATTAAAAAATTATTTTATATTTGGATTCGAATTTTTATCTTTATATTCTCAAATGTACATTCTAAAAAAAAAATTGCTATAGTTGCCAAAAAAATTGTTCCAAAACTAAATTTTGGTAAATACAACACATTTTTTTAGAGTGTATTTATTTGACATATTATATCAAGTCGTAAATTGTCAGTATTATATGGTAATAATTACGTTAAGTTTTTGTCGTAATTATAATTATTTTCCACGTCTTTGTAATAACGTAGTAAAATTAATACGTAATTATATTTTAATCTAATCTACCTGGAAAATATTAGAAGCATAATTTTTAGCGGTAAATTTTACAATTATACTAAAATGACGGAATACAATTTCCATTTTTTGTATAAATATGTTAATATATTTTTTATATATTGATTGGTCTTGCAATTATTACAGTATTCTCGTTAGAATATCTTCATGATATAAAATCCGAAGATACTGTAATAATTGCCAAGATCCAATCAATATTAACAGTAGATTGATAAGAGAAGCAATAGAAATTTATAAAGAAAAAGATAACTTCAATCACTGATTTCAATAAAATTTGGTTTTCATTAATTCAAAATTTATAAATTACTTATTTTTTACGTAGTTAACTTGTTTTTATCTTCTATTATTTACTGTAAATGTCATTTGTGTTATTTTTCCTGATGAAGATGGGACATTTTATGATTCTTGGTTCTTGACAGTTCCAACACAATTACAATTTTTACATTAGATAATTAATAATAATTAATAAATGTTATTGAACTTAGGTATTGAAAGGAAATATGCGAATGTTATTTTCAAACGATGTTAATATTCGTAATGAGGCAGTTTCGCGATTAAGTTGGTTAATGTCAAAAGAAAAAGATGCCAGTTTTAAAATTCCGCGTATTACATCCCTGCATGATTGCGGCTTTACAAACGTCTTCCAAGTTGATTTTCCATTTGATTTAAGTCGTAAACGAAGCAATCATCAATTCTATCAAGTAAGCCATTTTCTTTAATATTTGTGATTAAGACAATAAAATATTATATATTTCTATAGCCCAGCGCTGTCCAACAAGTTATCGAATTATTAAATTCGAAAACGATTGAACCATCTATCAGACGATCAGCTTTAAATCAACTTAGTGTTATGATGGAGGATCATTTCACGCATAATAGTTTTCTGGAATTTAACGGACTTAAAACTGTTTTAAATATATTACAAATGTCTTTAACCGAAAAAGAATTTCACAACTATCCCGATTCGGTGATGTCAGCGATATCAATTTTGAAAAATATTTGTTTACACAACGCAGTTGTCCGGCAAGAACTTGCTCTAGATGAAGAGGTTTTGTTTAATATTTTACGAGGTAAAGAAATATAGGATTAGATTATTCCGGGAAAAGAAGTCACGGTTCTATTTTTATTAAAAAAAAAGTAAACACTCGTTTACAAAAACGCCCAATAATAGTCGATTTTCTGTGGGAATATTAAATCTATATTTTTCTAGGATTGTTTTTATATTGTACGGATAAGAAAATACAACAAGATGGAATGTTATTATGTTCTTTAGTATTATTTAGCGAATACGCAATTTATAGTTCATTGGGAACTGATTCAATTGGTTTATCGCTGCCTGATATTGTTATTAGAAAATTGAATATACCGTTTAAATGTCATACGCATTGGAAAACGAGTCGTCATACCAGAGCTAGTCTGCTAGGTAAATTTTTTCGTTTTCTAATTCGCTAGTTATTAATTTAATTCGAATTCTATTGTTAGGTTTATTAGCATCGGACGATTGGTGTAAAGGCACTTTACGAATGCACTGGAATATCGAATGGTATGGTGGTGTTAATGAATTAATTACGCTAGATCAAGTACCAAATATAACTACATTAACTACGGAACAATTAGCGGAATTTAGCGCTGATTTACGTTTAACTCAGGATGATTTACTTGCTTTAAAAGCATCATCGATTGTGAATTGTTGTCAGAAATATTTATACGATATTGAAAATTCCGCCTCGCATCAGTCGGTTTGTGAAGCTGTCAAAGGACTTGTTGGGTAAGATTTTTTATTTTAAATCATCAATCAATTCTGCTATAAATGTTAAAACATTAAGGACAAGCTATTTTTTTTATATGTTCCTTCATAAAACCATAAATGACACATATTTTGTTTTATTGTTAAAAAAAATTAGTAAATAATATAGAAAAAAATCAGTATAAATTCGTAAAATATCGCTACTTAAAGAGATTCGCTCAATTCAGTTATCAACAATTATTACAAGAATTTAATTGTAATTATTAATAACCAGTTAGAAGATGTAACAATGCTTCTAAATTTATTGGATCTCAATGTACTTGTCCGTGAATACACGAAATCTTGTAACATTCAATATTAATTTTGCTCGTACTAACTTATATAAATATTCTTCAATTATTTTTATAATTATTATCAACTTAAATAAAAATAAGATTATAAAAAATCCCAAAACCACACTTAAATTAAAATAAAGCTAAATACGTATTTCGGAAGCTAAGCTTCCATCTTCAGTAGCAAATAAAATCTACAAAAATCTTACCTGTGATCCAAAGTACATAAACACTTAAGCACTTTGGATCACAGGTAAGATTTTTGTAGATTTTATTTGCTACTGAAGATGGAAGCTTAGCTTCCGAAATACGTATTTAGCTTTATTTTAATTTAAGTGTGGTCTTGGGATTTTTTATAATCTTATTTTTATTTAAATTTCGCCACAGTAGATCATTTTCTAATCTGTTATTATCGACTTAGGCTAGATATCACCTATTTCATATGTCATATACACAATTTAAAAATTTTGTGTTACAGATTTGCATCAATATATTGATAATTAATTTTAACTTTGTATAGTATTTATTTTCTTTTGTTATATATTCAAATCTATATATTATTTTCTTTGTATCATTAAATATTTTGTAATAGGAATGTAATTAAACATTATTATTATTAGATACGTTAACTTATGGCTCCTGGTAAATAAATCGGGAATGTATAATTCCGATGATTCATTAATCAAATTGCCGTGGGACTCGTCATTTTGTCGATTTCTATCAGCACCACCAGCTAACAATGAAGATCAAAATTTACTCATCGAAATATTACGTTATCTCGACATGATGGTGAAACTATTTAAAAATAGTGGTAAAATATTTTCGAAAAGTTTTAATATAAAACAAAAATAACTATTTTTTGTTTTTTTAAGAGAAAACATGTTGGATTGCGGACGTATTACAAGATTCTACACATTATTTATCGAACTTTTTAAAAATCGACGTTAAAAGCGATCAAAGATCAATCAGTCTAGAATTATTACAATTAATCGCTGATTGTTCTACATTGGAACAACATTTACTTGATATTGGTGTTATTAGTAAAACGAAAAAACATTGGGTACATATCGTGAAAATTATAACGGAAAATTTGAAATTTAGCGACACCGAACAATTTTACAATTTAGGTATACAAACGCTAATATATTATTATAAACTATAAATGCCCCGTTATTTATCTTTTGGTTTAGCTTATCTGGATAAACTTTTACATTGTCTGGTACAAATTACGTCGAATATTGGTTGGAGCGAACCGCACTCAACGTCACCCGATTTCCACAAAATATTTTCCGAATTAATCGCGGCGCTATCCGAACTTTTAACAGCTTTTCATCACGGTAAAGGCGTTGAAGCTGCATCGTCTTTTATGGGTTTGAGTATAACAAGAAATTCGCTGCTAACTATGAATCATATTTTACACGAAATGCAATACACGCTGAAGAAGGTAAACTGGTGTTATAATTCCGGATCAGATCCAGATTTTATTTAATTTTTGTTTTAGAATTGGGAATCATTTTGGCTAACTGATACGGTATGCAATGGAACGTTATTTAGTTTAATTTCATTGTGGACTTGTCGTGATGTTGTTGTACGTGCAGCTACTTTACAACTTTTAGCTGGTTTAGCTGCATCGCCAAGAGGTGCAACTGTTATTGTTGAAAGTAAGTTCTTTGTTTGTTTTTTTGACTGTTAATAATTTGAAACTACAATGGTTTAATGGTTTAGATATTCGTCAGAAACATGGCGGCGTATGGGAAATAACAATTCGAATACTTTTGGATCATTCCGAATCGAGTGTTGTACGCGAACATGCTGCCATTTTATTGACGAATCTTTGCAGTCATGTTAATTTATCGGGTTGTGGACAAGCTACGTTGCCACTGTGTCATGCTCCTATCACAACGAAAAAGGTAAAATTATTTTATTTATAATATAATAAATATTGTTTTCAATAAAACCAGATTTTTATAACTTTAATTTCTGCAAGATTTTGAATGTTGTGTTGTTGTAATTTAGCGAAAGATAATTATTTTATTCTTATAAATAATTCACCGTAACTAATTTTAGATATTACTATAATTAATTAATCATTATGCAAGATTTTTTTTTATTTTTAACATAATTGAAGAGTTGTAGACACTGTCAGGTGTTTCGATAATATGCCATATACTTCTTTCTCGAGTTAAATTTGGAGAAATACTTAGAATACTTTTTGATAAACAATACAAAGTTTTATAATTTGGTTTTAGTTTTAATTTGCTAGCAGGTGCCGTTTGGGCGCTAGAATTTTTTTTTTTTGATTTTTTGGTTTTTATTTTTTTTTCTCAAAAACTATGAGGTGTAGGAAAATAAGCATGATATGAAAAAATGCAGAATAATGAGTACTATAATTGAGTGAAAAAAACCATTATTCTAGGATGCATAGTTTAGTAGAAAAATTAGATTTTTTTCAAAATTTGCTCAAAAAATCTGAAAAAATTCCAGTAAATAGAGAAAAAAATTAACTACATAATAGCTAAGTAACTTTTTTCTGTATCTCATCTGGTTTGGCAGGAAAAATTATTGAAAATTAATATTTTTTGCATTTTATTTTTTTATTTGATCAATATATGTATAATAATAAAGTTTAAATACACTGTAAATATTTGAATAATATTTTTATTTATAGAGTACATCTCCAATGGATACTTTATTGTTACTTCTAAAAGAACGAAATTTTTATGACGAAGTTTCCGTATTATTATCTTGTATCCATCTCGACAGCACTTTTGATCCATCGATATTATCACTTAAAAATCGTGATAGTCCTCGCATCTCATACGGTATAATTATTTCTTTCTTTAGACTGTTTTACACGGCAATCATTTAGTAACAAAACATTTTTACCTAACTGCTGTTCAATTTTTCTTTGTTACTAAATGATTTGGAATTTAAAATTAATATATATTTCCAGAGCAAATGACTGCGAGATCGTATATTTTAACGTCAAGTGAAAGTGCAAGTAGTAATGCAGCGGAAAATGGTTTTGTGGTTTTCGTAACGCCCAGTTTAGTGAAAAATGTCGCGAATTTTATGAGTAATTTACTTTATCTATCGCCGGAAAGAGTTGCTGATATTCTAGCTCAATATGGTTTAATAAGAAGTTTCTTAAGATGTTTATCGAGTCCGTCTGCTGATTTAACAGACAGTCGACAATATTTGCTCTATGTAGATACATTGGAAATGTGTAGTGCTATTTGTGCACTATTAACACGTTCTGTGTTAGTTAATGTTAATTGTCGAATGATGATAATACATACAAGAGATTGTTTACAAGTTCTAATGTCTTTACTAAATCCTGATCTTTATGGTAAGTTGAAGAATTTTCTAACCAATGCTAACTTCATGAATTTTTTTCTGAGAAACTATGAAAGATATCATAGTGTGATTTTCTGGTGGTGAAAGAATAGATTTTGAACTTTATTCGGGAATTTTTATTTATATTTTTGTTGGAAATCGTCCCGAGTTCTAACTCTTTCTTTAAAGCTCTGCAAAACAGTCGTCCGATTTTGCAGAGTTTTGAAGAAAGGGTTAGAACTCGGACGATTCCCAACAAAAATATAAATAAAAATTCCCGAATAAAGTTTAAAGTCTATTCTTTCACCTCCAGAAAACCGTGGTTTAATATCTTTTATAGTTTCTCAGGAAAAAATTCATAAAGTTGGTCATTTTTTTTTGGCTCCCTTAACCTAAAAGTAAAACGACCTTAGGTTTTTGTATTAATATTTATTAATAATTGACGTTTCAACGAACTCAACGTCCAATCTTCATCAAGAAAACTGATTATTAATTAAATATTAATACAGAACTGAAACCTAAAGCCGTTTTTATTTTAATATAATGAGTTCTGAAAGATTTTTTATTTAATTTTGTTCTAGATACAAATTTGCCACAATTTTTATATTTACGAAATAATTTATGGTGTGAAATATTTCGATTTTTAACAGCGTTGTTAGATACAAGTTCCGATAAACATGCAAAAGAACCCGAATATGCTAGAGAATGTTATAAAATGGTATCTTCGCTTTTAGCAGAATGCGGTTATGAATCTTTTATTAAAACAATTTGCGAATCAATTGAAACCAAAACAGCTACAGGTAATGTTATTGCTTTACTGATTAAGTAATAGATTAATAGATTAACTAGAATTTAAAACAAATTAATCGTTTAAACTGAAACTAAAAGAATTATTTTCTTGTTGTCACCAATTGTATATTTTAATTCTAGGTTTACAAAGATCTGCATTACAATCGCTAACTTCTCTGCTAAACTACGAAACAAGTTCGCCGATAAAGAAAATGCATAAAGACAATAATCAATTATGTTTTCAAACGATTTTGGATACATCTCGTTCGCCGCGCTTGACGAATCGAGAAAATGAAGAAAATACCGATCCAAATAAAGACAGTGCAACAACGAATAAATATAAAATACGAAACAACGACAAATTATCGCCGTACATAACCAACAAATACCTAACGGAAAAACTAGAAAAATTTGAGAAAATGTTCGAACCATTACTGAAACAAGGCGAAGCGAATAATAATGTAATGGTTGGTGCTGATCTTTGTTCGATATTATTGCGTTTATACGAAATGAATAATATTGAAAATGTCGTCAAGAAGAAAGGTGTTGTAGTCGGTGCTTTATCGTCATTGTTGAAAGGTTCGGATGAAGCTAAAAAATGTGCACTAAACGAAGGATTACTGGAGAATGTTTTTCAGCAATTGAAAACGTTACACATTGAATTGAGTATGCATTCGGCTGAATCGTTAAATAGAATTACCGACAAGAAAAAGGTAAAAACAGGAATTTGAATCGATTTGATTATTTCCGATTTTGGTTATTTTAGATTTGTCCAATTTTGAAAGAAGTTGAAAGTCATTTTGCTTTGATTACTAATTTCATGATTGGTAATGCTAGTGCTAAAATGACAGCTGCTAGTATGGGTCTCGCTGATTTCACTCATAAATTTTGGATTTGGTTTAGTTTCGAACGATCCATGCTTGTTAATGTTCTTAAAATGCTGATCACTTTTACAACTGACTGCGAACAAGGTAAGATTGTATTTTATTTATAAAAAAAAAAGAACTTCTTAATCTCGAGTCGCTGCAACATGATTTTTTCTTTTATTTTTGAAAATGTGACGTCAAAATTGAACTGCCCAATACTGTTTTATTTATATTTTTAAATCTAGGAAATCTACATATTTTTTTTAACTGTTTTTAAATGTTCTAACGTCAGTTGATTTCAAATTTTAATGAAACGAAATATTTCTGACCAAAATTTCAATTACAAGTCTTTTAATATGAATATTCAACACTTTTTGATTTTAATACATTTTCGGAACAAAAAATTGAACAATTTTCAAAAATAACTTGTAATAATTGTAAAATTATCTACGCTTACTATGCAAAAATTTACTATTAGCCAATTAAGTATAATAACACCTAATTAATTTAATTTTACAGCAAGTCAGTCAATGATTTTGACTAGTTCCGTGCCTGGTTCTGGCCCGAGAAAAGTACCGAATAATATGTCATTATTACACGCTATAATTCATCTAATTGCTAAAGAAATGGAATTAGTGAGCCGATCTCATGATATTACTGTCTTACAACTTTCATTTCACGTTTTACAAAATATTTGCGCTTCACTGGAATGCCGTACTGTTATTGCAAAGGTTCACTAGCATTTTCTATCCCGTATTCATTGATCAAATTGAATTGAGACATTTTTTTTTAACCAATATAACTTTGTTATTATAAATTTAACAGATCTAAAGTTTCTCAATTTAAATTGGTGTTGAAATCGATTGTTTTTATTAGGTTATAATCGAAATGATTTGTAATTTTAGAGTAATTTATTACAATGTATGAATCGTTTGCACCCGGCGATAACAAAACGACAACGTCCATGGGATAGTGTTGAATTACTATGTTTAGAATTTCTAGAAATGTATACATTTTATCCTGAAGGACAAATACAACTAACAAAACATTCCGATCTATTTGAATTAATCATATCATTGACAAATAGCCCTAAAATGTCCAATAAAATGACCGCTTTGTCCGTAATGCGAAATATTGCATTTCATCATTCCAACAAAATTAAACTATTAACGTCTGGTAAATATTTTTACTTAACTTAACGGAAAAAGTTGTATTTTATTTATATTTTTATATTTTTTTAGTTGAATTCATTCAAGTGCTGCATAATAAATTAGTAAATGGAACATTCGATGAGAAAAATATTGTTGTTAGTATGATATGGGCACTAAGTGCAAATAGTCAGCGTTCGAAAATGGTTATGAAATGTGCTGGAATCGATGTACGAATACAGGAATTAATTAAACAATCGGAAATGCAGGGAATCGCAAAGGAAGATAAATCCTATCTAAACATGTTATACGTTGCGAATATGTTAAAAGAGGGAGAGAGATGATATATTCATAATTTTTGTATTAAAAACTAATAAATATATTTTTTGTACTTTTTAAATTGTTTTATTATTTGCATGATGGAAAAAAAATACAGGAATTAATTAAACAACCGGAAATGCACGGAATAGCAAAGGAAGATAAATCCTATCAAAACGTTGCGAATATGTTAAGGGAAGGAGACAGATGATATCAAAACTTCAAATTTTAATATTTTTGTAGCAAAAACTAATAAATATATATATTTTTTGTACTTTTTAAATTGTTTTATTATTTGCGAAAAAAAAATTGGTACGCCTATGTATGACTATTGCTGCCATCTTGTGTGGAATGTGCGTTGCTGTTACTTGTGTCAAAAAATGATTTGAAATGTGTTTAGTATCCGAATGTGATTTATTGTAAGGTACTGTTTGATATTTAAGTGTTTTAATAATATTGTGTCGTGTGCATTGTGCAATTTTTCTGTGATGAGTACAAACGTCGCGACGAATTTTCCACCGCAGACTTATTCGTCGTCGTTTTTCCTCAACGTACTGCATGAGGTAAGTGGGGCTGCATTTAAAAATGCCCATTTCTAGGTTAGCAATGTTTGTGCATTTTAATGTTTACTACGTATAATGATATAATGAGCCTAATTAGCAAGGTGCAATAAACCTTGTGTAAACAAATATCGGTATACGCCTACAATATTTGGAATATTTGCAACTATTTCCACATAATGAACAACTGTAGTCTTATTTGAAACCAATACGAATATTGAATATGGAATATAATCAGTAATAGACCAGATATAAGCAGTTTTGTTTTGTTAGTTTGATTTGTAACGAAATAAATTGGTTAATTTTAAGTAAACTTGGAAAAGCTAGATACGTTTGGTATGTAGGCCAGTGATATCAACTACTGTTATGTTTATTTATGTATATATTTAAAAAAATTAGCGTGTTTTTTCCGTATATATTTGCAAAAAAAAAACCCGAGAGGGAAACCACTTGTAAAATCTGGTGCACAAATGTAATACAATCCCTTAAAATTCTAGAAAAGTAATGATAAAATTCTATAATGATATAATCCCGAGGGGTAAACCACTTGTAAAATCTGGTGTACAAATTTATTAAAATCCCTTAAAATCCTAGTAAAACAGTTCGTAAATGTTTGTATTTACTTAAATATTTTTTGAAGAAGAATTAAAGTACATTAAATAATTTGAATACGAGATCTATAATTATTATTAAAAATCTCGAGTAAAATTCTCCTACAATCTTAAAAATCTTAAAAAAACAAAATCAACGAAAATTCATGTAAAATCTTTACAATCTCGCTTAAAATCAATGTAAAATTCTTATAATTTCACTTAAAATCTTATAAAATCCTTACAACCTTCCTTAAAATCAGTTAAATCCTAGGATTGTACAATCCGGTATACCAAATTTAAGAAAGTGGTTTCTCCTCGAAAAAAAACTTTAAAGTTAAAAATTGTCAACGCCTACTAATAAAATATTTTAATAGCTATTGCAGTATTGTGCATTCCATTTTTGTTTCATAGTTTTTAATTTGAAATTTTAATTGCATTTTTTACTGATAAAGAATTGTTCTATGTTTTACATTTCCATAGTTCTTACAAAATTTCGAAATAAATATTTTTTATCACACATAAAATGTGGAATTTATTTTGTTTTATTTCAACAAGAACATTAATTTTGTTTTGTTTAATTTACGTAAATTGCGAATAAATAATGCATTTTTTTTCTATTGTAATAAAATTAATTGTATTTTTTTATAATTTTACACTTTAAATATTACGAAAAAAAATTAAAATGTAAATAGATTTTTTAATGAGTAAAAATTCCTTTTGTTTATGTCTCAGTTTATGTGTTTACACAATTAATTATCAGTCTCTTAACAATAAATCTTTTATTTTAATATTTGTCCTTGAAAAGCATTATTTGTCGGTTGAATATGTAATGTAATTTTATTATTAATATATTGATTATACGTTTGGTAAAAAATTCCGTGATATTAGATTAATTTGATAGAGTTTTAATCAATTATTCGATTTTAATAGGATGTAAGCACGAAACAAAATTCTGAAAAACGGACAAGAAATTCAGATGGTGGCGAATCTTCCAACGCTGTCTTTGATTGTTTTATATCAACAGTAAGTAAAATTTTATTTTTATTTTTATGTTTTTTTTATTGCTGTATGTCATGTTTCTTCTTTATTGCATAGATAGTTTTTTTTAATTTTTTTTAACGTAAGATGGAAAAGTATTGTTTTAGTTAATGTAATTGATTTCTTATTTTATTGGTTGAATCGAAAAATTAACATGTAAAATAAATTAAAACACAAAAAGGAATTTTTTTATTATATAATATGAAAATTGTAAAATTTGACAAAAAAACATTGAAAAAATTATTTTTTTTTCAATTTGTTTTATTAGCCATACGATATCGTATACAAAACATTTTTTGTTTGTGAAAAATACAAGTTAAAGTTTAATTTGTACATTAGTTACTATTTTACAAAATAATTTAAAATTTCGACGTTCGCAATTATTACGATATGTTCTATCTATAAGATATATACAGATTTATTCATATTACAAATTAATTTTACTTTTAATTACATCTTAAAATAGCTTTACAATAATATTTTTACAACTCATATAGTTTTGAAGAAACACTGATCTCAAATATATTTGTTTTTATAATTTATTGCAACATACGATATAATTAAAAATAATTATAATATTACTAATTCATTTTCTCTTAGTGAAAAACTTAATGTTTTTATTACATTCGATTCTCCAACACTTCTGCTAATTGACTTATTAAAAACCGATTTTTAGCACGTGTCAATTATTTGCAAAAAAAGTGAAATATGTTTTAACATATAAATTATATTAGTAACTTCCTCAATTAGATTTGTTTTTCATTCGAAATATAAACTTAAAAACGTGGGTATTTATTTATATGAGATCTTTATTAATCTTTATAACTTTATGTTTGCTAATTATTTATGTAAAACTAACATAGTAAATTTTTTTTTTGAACTCATTATATTAAAATAAAACTGCTTTAGGTTAAAGTTCTGTATGAATATTTATTTATAATCGACGTTTCGACGAACTCAACGTTACTAGGTAACAAAATAAGTAATTAGATCATGAAATTTATAAATTTTTATTTAATGGAAACCAAATTTTATTTAACTTAGTGCCACTTCAAAGTGATGTTATCTTTTTCTTTATAAATTTATATTGCTTCTCTTATCAGTCTGCTGTTAATATTGATTGATCTTGCAATTATTACAGTATCGTCGAATTTATTACCTATATATTCTATGTTTTGTTTATTTACTGTAAATGTCATTTGTATCATTTTTCCTGATGAAGACGGACGTTCAGTTCGTCGAAACGTCGATTGTAAATAAATATTAATACAGAACTTTAAACTAAATCAGTTTTCTTTTTATGTAAAATTGTTTAATAAATATACCAAAGACAATAAATCATAATTTTAAATGATGTAGTTTTGGTTTTATCTGATGAGTTACAGTTTTTATTTTAAAAACAAATAATTTTTTAAAATTTTCGAGCAGTCTTTAGTATCTGAATTACCAACATGAAAATATTTATAAATATACTGCAATAAACTAGAAATAAAAATAAATAATTAAAATTTAAAATATTTAAAAAGTCAAATCTTAAATAATTTTTTTTAATATTATTATTCAATAAATAATTTATAGATAAATAGCATGATTTATTTCTGCATTTTATTAAATATTAAATTTGCGTCTTAAATTTATTTTTTTATGTTTTTAAAATAGACATTAAAAATTTTATTGTTTCTTTTATAACCTAAATATACATATATATTTAAACGTTGTGATAAAATATTTATTTTAACGTTAAAAAAAATTTAAATGATTTATATTTTACATTCTTTTGTAAATCAAGAAAAATAAATATTGGATTTTGATATCGCGCATATTTTTTCAAATATTTATTTATTTTTTTCCAAGGTTATTTTACAATAATAGATGAAATAATGAATTATGTAACAGATAACAATTCATTTATAAAACTACACATTGTATTAATGCTTACAATTAATTATTGGCAAATTGACTTAACTTAAATAATTATGAAAAAGATTGCAAAGAATTCTTTATTTATATTTACACATTCTGAAGTGAAATAGCTAAAGTATCTTCATAAATATGTCTGATGATAACATATGTGTGAAATTTTGTTGACTACACTGTAAAAATATATCTTAAATTAAATTAACAGTAAATATTAACAACATTTTGTAATTTTATGAAAAATTACATATACAAAACATAAAATTACTTAAATTGTTTAAAATTAGCATTTTTTTAACCAGTTATGTAGCTACACATGGCTACAAGAGAAATTTATTTAAATCACTATAAAAACAATCATTTTTCTAAAATTAAAAAGCTTTAGGTTTAAGTAAACATATATATATATATATATATATATATATGTATAAGGTGACCAATCGTCCTTTTTTAGGGAGGACAGTCCTTCTTAATATCTGTATTCAGAGATGTCAATTACTGTAAAATTCAATATAAAGGATATTTTTTTCTTGCTCCGAAATTTCCAATATATTGTTAGAAAATGATATATTGACAAAAAAATATTTATTTGTTTCATTAAATAATTAAAAGGGATGTAAGCATAATTAGTGTATTTTTGTTTGAATTAATTAAAAATGTTTCATTTATTTACGTTGTACTTTTTTTCTTAAATTTTTTCGTCCTCTTTTTCATTGTAAAAAAATTGGTCACCTTAATAATATATACATACATACACAATCACGCTATGTACCCAAAAGGGTACACAAAAATCGCTTGTAAAAGTAAGATGAGAATACGGGCCAATATTTCTATATATAAACGGTAAAAAATATGTTTTTCTAGTTAAATATTTTCGAAATATTTTCTTCTATATAGATAATAAGTAAATGATTCACTAGTAAACTGATCTTTGGACATTATCTATAATTTGTTTACTAATAACATTGTTGATTCTATGATAATTTATCATTTAAACGTGTCTTTTGTATGTTCTATTTTAAGACGAAACTTATTTCGTTAAATTAGTATCTCGATTTTACTGTAAAAGACTACATCATTTTACAGCCCTTTTGTTGCGAAATTTTCAGTTATTTTTTCGTTTTAATAAGGTATGTACAAAATTTTTTTTTTAAATTTATTTTTAAGCTAGGTTAGCATGATTAAAAAAAAATGTTTTTCACTTGAATGCATAATTACGTATTATTTAGTAAAATTAAAATAATTTCAAAAACAATAAAGAAAATTCGTGAGACACATGATAAAATTTCGAAAAACTGAAATAATTGTTAATAATTACAAATAAACAAATACCAAAGTTGTCAAATTTACTTTTTCGTATGAGATTCGAATTTATGTTTCGTTTAAGTAGTAATTTGTAGTGACTTGTCAATTTTTTTCCAGTATTTATTTTATTTTGAAGCAAAACTTTTTAAATAATACTCCTATAATTAATCGTTATTACTGTAATTAGCTGTAGCGTTTTGTGCAATGTAAAAATGTTTTTATTACATGTTTGACATTTATCTAAATACGATTATTTTATTTCAGAACGAACTTGATTTTAATTTGACAGAAATTATATAATTATTGTTTTTATTTTACTCTAATTACTATAATTAAGATTGTTATCCGAAATAAAACTGCTAGGAGTTAAAGTTCTGTATTAATATTTATTTATAATTAACGTTTCGACAAACTCAACGTCCGTCTTTGTCAGGAAAACTGATACAAATGATATATAGAGTAAATAAACAGAACATAGAAACAAGTTACTAGGTAATAAATAAGTAACTTGTTTATATGTACTATTTATTTACTATAAATGTCATTTGTGACATTTTTCCTGATGAAGATGTACGTTGGGTTCGTCGAAACGACGATTATAAATAAATATGAATAGAGAACTTTAATCTAAAGCCATTTTATTTTAATATAATGAGTTCTGAAAGATTTTTTACTATTTTATTATAGCTAAAAGGTGCTATGAATAGGGCCTATTATATTTGATATTGTTTTGTACACATTTTTGAAGATTATTTCATAAAAACTATTTTGCGTAAATAAATAGGGAATAAAATAATAAATTTAATACTTTGGAAATGAAAATAGATTGAAATACCAAAAAAATTGTGGTTTTTCGGAAATTAGTTACGGAATATTTGACAATCGTACAGAATCTATAACTAATCAATTTAAAAATAATAGATTTTGTGGACTATTTATCCAAACAATTATTTTAGACAGAACGGATTTTTTTTAATTGAAAACTATGAAAATTAGATTAATTGTCCGCTATTGTATTTAATGAATTTTATGAGTACGTAATTTTGGAAGAAATCATGTGTAAGAAAATGTTAATAAGTTTGTGCAATTATTATATAGTGTGTACAAAAAGTAAAGTAACGTATTAGTATCTGGTTCTTTGATAAATTTATAAGAAAAAGTTTCAAATAAAAGCTTTAGGTAGTAACTTAATTACTAACTAGAAATACTTTTGAATATGCATGTAAACGTCAAAAAAAAGGTGATTTTCAACAATTTTTTATATCTTAATGAAATTGTATAAAATGAAACTGTTTGTTCCATGTAATTATATATAGTTTCAGCTATAAATATTATTATCTACATTAAAATTACAAATATTTAAGTTTTTTTATTCAATAAAATCAGTAACTTTGTATGTTCTGTTTATTTACTGTAAATGTCATTTGTATTATTTTTCTTGATAAAGACGTACGTTGAATTCGTGGAAACGTCGAATATTAATAAATATTAATACAGAACTATAACCTATTTTGTCAATAATTATTTCAAGTTCGTTCGATTCTGTGTCCCAGTTGCAAACGTGCAACCATAGTTTATTTTTCTTTTCAGATGTTTTACCAAATGCACCAACATTTTAAGCACATGTTTTTCCTAATCATTTTGGCACAAATTTCGTCAGCAATGGCCACACATAAATACGAATGCATGGATTCACGTTTTCCGAAAATACGTATGTTTCAATCACTGAAAGACTATCATTTTAATACTATAACTTTCAAATCATCATCGAATCATGTTGGTTTTAACGTAACTGAAATCAGTCATTTGGAGAAAAATGCTTTCGTAACTTTCGAATCGAATTTTATACGAAAGTTAATTTTAAACGAGAAACGGATACAGACAATTGATAATGGCACTTTCGATCAGTTGTTCTGCGTAAAATATCTTTTACTGCAAGACAATTTGATTAGTCAATTACGTAATGGAACTTTTGAAGGACTGTATTCTGTAGAAGAATTGTACTTGAATAAAAATGAAATTGAAGAAATACTAGACGGAACTTTTTGGAACTTGGGACATCTATTGAAATTAGATTTATCTTTTAATAATATAAGACGACTCACAAATAAATCTTTCGCTACCTTGCAAAGTTTATGGGAGCTACATTTAGAACATAATCAAATTACCGAACTCATACCGGGTTTGTTTGAAGGTACTCCTCATTTGAACAAATTGTATTTGGGTTATAATCAACTTAAAGTTTTATCAGCAACGGATTTAAAATTTTTGTCCGGTTTAGGTTTATTAGATTTGCGTTCTAATCATATTTCATATTTGGCACCAGAAGTCTTTAATTCAATCAGAAGCTTGATTGAATTGAATTTAGCTGGTAATAATTTGAAAAATTTGTCAGTTGGCAGTCTTCCTAAATTACATCGTATTGTATTAAATTACAATGCTTGGCAGTGTAAAGATTTAGAAACAATTCTAAATCAATTAGAAAATTTAGAAATTGGAATTGTTGTCAATAACGATGTCTTGCACGGAAACATAACTTTATTGGAAGTTGGTTGTTATAATGGAACAGAACCTATGTTTATTGCAACAACGACAAAACCAACCACAAATAAACCATTTTTTACAACAACTACAAATAAAAATGTTATAATTACCACTACTCAAACAATACCAACTGTTCCCAATAATGTCATTCCGTGGTATGATAGAAAATCGACAACCTTACCTAATTCAAAATCTGTAACTGTTGACGATACCACTACAGAATCTCCAACTGATATTAAAACTGACGAACTTATTCAGTATAATAATAATGATATTATATCAGCTTTATACGGTCTTAAAGTAGTTATCATTTTACTAATAATTATTGTATTGATATTTAATATTGTTGATATTATGATACGAACAAATTTTTGTGAAAGACTCAGAAGGCGACAACACTTGTTGACAATTCCCAATACGGAAGCCTCTCTTCCCCTATTGATACGATAAGTTATTTTCTCAATTTATCGTATCCCATATGTTACATGTTCGAATTTAAGTAAAACTAATACGTAAATGTTAGAAATTCTTGTGTTTTCTGTTAATATTTTTTAAATATTTATAGTATCGAGAAATTGTTTGACTTGTAAACGAATTTCTTTTTAAATAATAAATATTTATACTATTGATTATATCGAAATTTTATGAATCGAATATCTATTTGTAGATTGTTGAATTTTATTTATGACTTACATACTCTGCACGGAAAATTAATTCATCCTTAGAATAAAATAATTAAATATAATTATAGTGCCAAATTAACAATAAGATTTGACTGTGTACACTTGGGCTCAAATATCATCAACCAAAAATTAATTTTATCTTTGTAAACGCGAATCAAAGACCTGTCAATTAAAGAGTTTTACAAAGTAAATATCATTATTAATTGTAAATTAATTTACCTACAGAGTAAGTATGTTTATTGCATGTAGACTATCATTAAAATAATTTGAATAATGATCTTATGTTATAATTTTACGACATAACATATCAAGTATATACATTGTTTAAACGTATTTGAAAACCATAGATTTCTTATTTATTATTTTTCTTTTTCTTTTGATTATCAATAAATTATAAGCTATATTAAAATTAAACTGCTTTAGGTTATAGTTCTGTGTTAATATTTATTAAAAATCTACGTACACAACATAGGTTTTTATCGGGAAAAAAGTTAAAATTGTTGTGAACAGCAGATTGATAATAGAAGCGATAGAAAAAATATAACATCAATCCAGGCACTGATTTAATTAAAATTTAGCTTCTTTTAATTAAAAATTTATATATTTTATAATCTAGTTATTTATTTTGTTACCTAGTAACTTCTGTTTATTTACTGTAAATGTCATATTTGTATACTTTTTCCTGATGAAGATGTACATTGAGTGCGTTGATTATTAATAAATATTAATACAGAACTACAATCTAAAGCCGTTTTATTTTAATATAATGAGTTCTGAAAGATTCTTTACTATGTTATAACATAATATCTTTATTCATATACTTGTTATATTAATTTATAAGTAGAAATCTAAGTGAAATAATTATAACAATAATGTAATTGTGATATGTGTAATTTTAATGTAACTATCTTAATCTCAATTTACACGGTATAGGTTTAGTTTTAAATTTAATCTGAATTAATTGATTAGATATCAATTAAGTATGATTTTGTTAAATATTTTTATAATTGTGTTATTTGAATATCGTGTAAATTGAAAGTCTAATTAACTATTATAATCTGTCCATTTTGATAAATTTATATGTTTATACTTTTTGATTGTATCAATAAATTTGTGCCATAAATAAAAAAAAATACTTCAAATTTTAAGATGTCACATATTTATTATTGAGTGCTTATTTTAATTTATTTAATTGATCGGTTCTAGTGAATTTATCATGACGTTTTTTAGTTCATGTCAAGAATATGAAATCTGTATAATGAGTGTTAATTATTTTTAAAATATATACCAATTCCTTATCTGTCATACGACTATTTTATTTGATTTGAATATGTTATGAATAATTAAATTTTGATATATTATAATTTTGTTTCGTACCAAAAAAAATATTACGAGTAAAATGTTTTTTTTTTTAATTTATTTCTTCTAATTGTTTACAATCTTACAAGGGTGGGTATAATATTTTTATTATATGATGTAATTGCGCATGAAGATTGTTTAAATTTTAAAGCATGATTATATAATGTAAAGAGTTTGTGCCACACCCTTTTGGGTACATGGCGTGATTGTGTATGTATGTATATAAGGTGATTTATTAGTATTGATATTGGTGTGAAATAGAATTGTGTAATGTCTCCTTGGCTATTTAATTTATATAATGTATGTTTTTCTTTGGAAAGTCTTGTATGCATATAGGTGATTGTGTTGTACCTGCTTTAGCGTATGCTGATGACGTGTAATTGTACATGGCTGAATTTGAAGAGCAACTGAGATGGATGATTGATAGAATTAATATTGTAAGGTAAAGATATGAATCTTGTGTTGAATGTTGATAAGTGCAAAGATTTAATTCTGGAGAAGGGTGACTTGACGACTGAATGTAATGTATTTGCTAATGGTGCATGTTTAGAGCAGATAGATGAATTTTTGTATTTGGGTAGTTCATTATCTAAGGATGGTCGCTTTGATCGTGAAATTTAAAAAAAACACTATAATATGTATTAAATTTATGTAATTTTACATAGGTAAACAGTAAAAAGTTGCTTGTCTGGATAGTGGAAAGAGTTTGTGCCACACCTTTTCGGGTACATGGCGTGACTGTATAAATTTTGAGAAGCTTTATATTTATATAAACTGTTGTGAATTTTTTTATACAGTGTAGTTTTTAATTTTTTATAAGCTTTTTAATGTATATGAAATGGAATGTATTAAAATTTTGGCTAATGTTTTTTAAGAATGTCTCTTACATAATTACGCTTTGCTAGGGCTGTCAAAAACCATCCAAAATTCTAACCGATTAACCGTCACAACTAATTAACTAACTAACTAACTAATTAATCGGTTAAAAAACTGTGGTTATTTACTACTTTGACTGCAAGGAAAAAGTAGTATAGCGTTTGGTACGGTGTCTGTAACATTTTCAAAAAAAACAAAAAAATGTATAGAAATCCTTCATATAGCCTCTAGATGACGAATCTGAACTTAGTTTATGTGGGTGTATGGATGTGCGTCGTCAGCTCGCTCGGCCGTCAGACAAAATTTTGTGATCGCAACTCCTCCTAGACGGTTCAACCGATTATAATGAAATTTTCAGGATAAATTTGCCTAGTGCCCAAGATGGTCATGTGGTTTTGGTTTTTTCCAGTGATGCCAACTTTCCGAGAAAAAAATTACTAAAGTTTTTAAAAATGCATTGTGGCTACATTATTTATCCGATTTTGATCAAATTTTCATAAAAGATTTCCCTAATGCTCCCATTAATTACATAATTTTATTAATATTCAGTGTTGCCAACTTTCCGAAAAAAAAATTACTAAAGTTTTAAAATTTTTATTATGGCCATGTTATTCAACCGATTTTACTCAAATTTTCACAAAAGATTCTCCTAGTATTCCTATAATTTATGTAATTTTAACAAAATACAGTGTTGCCAACTTTCCGAGAAAAAAATTTGTAAAATTTTTAAAAATTTATTATGACCATTATATTTAACCGATTTTAATCAAATTTTCATAAAAGTTTTTTTTAGTGCCTAAATAAATTATGCAATTTTAACAAAATACAGTGTTGCCAACTTATCGAGAGAAAAAATCACAAAATTTTTTAAAAATTCATTGTGGCTACATTATTTATTCGATTTGGATCAAATTTTCAGAAAAGTATCTCCTAATGCCCACATAAATTATAATATTATTAAAATACAGTGTTGCCAACTTTCCGAGAAATGTCAAAGTAGTCTATATATGGGTTTATCCATATACTTCTAATCTTGTTTTTTCACAAACTAGTTAACCATGTAGTTAAGGAACTTTTTCATCGTTCCTTGTACGTATATGAAAAATGACAAACAAATGCCAATAAAGTATTTGCCGGTATTACGTATGAAATATCCTTCAAAATCCATAGCCAACTTTAATCATTCGTGTTTTTGTGCAGAAAAAAATTGCAAATCGTTCAAGATACATACTTTTCAATATAAGTTATATTTAGAATGATTCGTAACGATATTTACTCTATTGCAAAAAGGAATTTAAATTAAATTCAATGCTTTTTACAGTAGTAGTCAACAAACTACTTATTTCATTTTAAAAAAAAGTCATATTTCAATATCTGACGGAACCAACAAATTGAACGCTGTTAAATTTAAATTATACAGAGTGTTTTGAATAAAAAATAAACAATATACAGAAAAATTAAAATAGCTCTTTCATACATACATACATACACATACATACACAATCACGCCATGTATCCAAAAGGGTGTGGCACAAACTCTTTTTATCATCCCGAAATCAGTCGCCTCCAAACATTCCTATCCAAACAAGCAACTTTCGCTTCATCCACATTCATAATTCCTCTCATACATGCTCTTTTATTCTTACTACTTGGAAACTTTTGCTCACGCAAAACACTCTCAATCATACCACACCAACTACTCATCGGACGTCCACGCAATCGTATACCATCAAAATCATTAAAATAATTCTTTTTAACCAAACGTTCATTAGACATTCGCTCAACATGTCCGAACCATCTTAACTGACTAACACCAACTTTTGCTACAACATTTTTTTCAATTTCACACTCATCATACACTAATCTAATTTGGACCCGATCTCTCCTATTTACACCACATACCTCACGTAAAAATCTCATTTCCACAGCAGTCATTTTCCGTTTATGCTTTTGCAACCAAACCCAACATTCACTACCATACATCAATGTAGGCAGCAAAACTGCATTATATATACTCAAACGGGCTTCTTTGGAAACATTTACATTCCTAACAAAAGTTCCCAAAGCACCCAAAACTCTTTCATACACAGTAAAATATATTTTTAATCACATTAACACAAATTATTATTATCTTATTATTAATAATCAGAATTCGGAGACGGTGTACCACTTAAGCTGGCCTGGTTGTGGCAATTTTATTTAGATTACTCATAGGAATCATCCGGTGTAGTTTTTCCCTGACATCTTAAATCACCCTGTATATCTGAAACATGTTGTATAAAATAAAATCGCGTAAAAAATAAATTAAAAAAAAAAAACATATTTCCAATTGCTATATTAAGCATGAGACGTATCCATCACGCTATATATAAAAATAAATAATAATAAATCTATATAGTTTAGTTTTATTTCATTGAGGTTTATATATTGTGCCGATGTTGGCCAAATAAGGGTACGATTTACAATTATAACCGGTTAACGAATGGATTAATAAAGTTAAATACATGTTAATATTGTAAAGTCGTTGATATCATATTGTCATTTATCAATGGAGCGGAAAAAAAATCCGTTCATTAACGAGACAGTTTTTTTATTTACAATTTTTTTTATATTTATTTCAGTTTTATCATTTCCTTGATTAAAAATATATGTATAATGCTAGATTAAAAAAAAATTGCTATTGACATGTTTGCATTTTTATGTATGTATGTAATAATTATTTATTTGCTGACAGTTTATTGGCATATACAGAAATGTAGTTTGTTTTTTTTAATATTTTGTGATTTCTAAAAAAGTATATTATAATAAAACAGATTTAGGTTTTAATATTTTTAATAATTGACCTATTTTTCGTATTCAATGTACATCTACATCAGGATTAATGATACAAATGACATATATAGTAAATAAACAGAACATGGAAACAAGTCAATTTTAAATAAATATGAATACAGAACTTTAATCTAAAGCAGTTTTATTTTAATGTAATGAGTTTCTGAAAGATTTTTTTATATATTTATATATTTTAATATAATTTATACGTATCAATGCTTTTGCTATTTTTAATTGACCTTTTATAGTAGTATAATTATTATATCGTTAAAATATATTTCTTTGATTATCATATAAATATATATATATATATATATATATTTATAAACTATCTTGAATAAACAGTTTTAATTTTTCTTTTAGTTTTCTGAAAAAAATTTCGATTTAACAAATTCGTTCAATAACAAATATTGCATTATGTGCACTTTTTCGCTGATAAGAAATTGAAATACTGTTATCGTAGTATGATACTTGGGTTGCATGTAGTTAAGGAGTAATTTATTTAGAAATTTTGCATTAATTACCGCTGTCAATATTTGATAAAATTGGATCCGGATATATATACCGGGTGTTCGTTCGTCAAATTCGTATGAGCGTTTAACATGCAGTTTCGATAATTTGCGATATACTTCTTTCTCGAGTAAAATTCGGAAAAATACTTAGAGTACTTTTCGATAGGGCATAAAAAGTTATATAATTTGGTTTTAGTTTTAATTTACTAGCATATGCCATTTGGGGGCTAGAATTTTTTTTTTCCAATTTTTATCAACATTAGGAAAAATGATGATGATGTACGTAGAGTACGTCGAAACGTCGATTTTTAATTAAAATTAAATACAGAACTAAATCCTAAAACCGTTTTATTTTAATTAATTAATATATTATTGAAAAGTAGTTGATTTTTTTTATAGAAAATAAAGTTATGCTACTGATTTTCTGAATTTTGAGTTTATTATAAGTTAAGTTGCATTATTATTAATTGCCTATGGTAATTAGACGAAACGAGACATTATAAAAACAAAGCTGACAAATATTATTTAAAACTGAAGTATTATTATATCATGTTTTGAATTATTATGGAATTTTACTTAGGACACAGACAACATGTGGCTTTATAGTGACTTCTTTAATCTTTATTTGTTTTAAAATTTATTTTTTACGAATATAAATAATTTACTTTGATTTATTTTCTGTTAAAGCATTATTTTTAGTAGATTTAAAAAAAAAAAAAAATTGTAAAACAAAGATCATGAAATAATAACAAATATTGCATTGTATTTTTATCAACGGAATATGACCATATTAATTAAGGAAACTCCAGCCAAGTCATTGAAATAATTAAAAATAGTAATTAATCTCGTGAAAATAAGTAAACATTATTAAAATATATACAAGATTTCTTGTAATTCAGACGAAAGTCCAGACAACAATTATGACCATTTAAATAATATATATGGTGTTGTATGGGTTATCTATTTATGTAGAAATTTATTTTATATATGTAAATATAGAAATATTTTATTATCTTTGGTGCTGTATTTCCTGTTACAAAATCCTACATGAAATAGATTTTCGTTTCGTTTAAATATATTGTGACATTTTTGCGAATAAATAACATAGTTTTTTATATTGTTAATTCCGGATTTTTGTATAAATTTATTAGAAATTTTAATGTAACATTTTTTTTTTCGACATTTTTATTTATTAGTATTAACCTGATGACCTAGCCAGAGAAAGTAGTTTTTCATTTTTTTGTGTAATCTTTTGTTATATGACAATTACAAAATCATGCAATAAAATAATTTTGAAATTTGTTATTTTCTTTTAAATGTTTTCCACATAAAACTTTATTATTATTAAAATAAAACTGCTGTTGTTTCAAGTTCTGTTTTAATATTTATTTAAAATCGACGTTTACAGTAAATAAACAGAACATAGAAACAAGTTACTAGGTAACAAATTAGGTAACTAGATTTTTAATTAATGGAAGCCAAATTTTATTTAAATCATTGCCATACTTTTTTTCTTTATAAATATCTATTACTTCTCTTATCAATCTATTGCTAATATTGATTGGTCTTGCAATTATTACAGTAACTGATTTCGGGATAGTGGAAAGAGTTTCTGCCATATCTTTTTTGGGTACATGGCGTGATTGTGCATGTATGTATAATTGATTAAGTATATCTAATTTACGTAGTTGGTAAATCAATTAATTAAAGACATCTTGTAATGATGTTCATTTGTAGTTTGCATGATAGTAATTATGAATATCATGTATGCTATATATTTTATATTACATGTGTTATGATATACGCTAGTTAATTAAATTTTAAAATATTTCGCGGAAGTAGTAAAGATAATAGCAATATCTCTAAAATATATAGCTAAAAAATATTAATATATTATTTGGTAATAAATTTTATAATGTTTATATTTTTATCGTTTTAATTTTATTAGCGTTTTGTGATAATTAGAAAATATTAATTAAGAAATTATTTATATACTTATATATTCAATATTTTAATAATATATTGACCAATCACAATTCTTCATAGCATATTATAATGATTATAACTCATTAAGATGAGATTGACGTCACGAGTCGTAGGCGAATTTTATTTAATTGAATATTTATAAATTTTATGAACTAGTTACCTATTTTGTTACCTAGTAACTTGTTTCTATGTTTTGTTTATTTACTATTTTAATAAATATTAATACAGAACTACTACCTAAAGCCGTTTTATTTTAATTTTTTGGTTGTCTTAATCGCAATATTTTAATTAGATATATACATATTACAAATTACAAATATAAACAATTATTAGAACATATGTTATTTAAATAAAACAAAAATATTTATATATCACTTTTTTCCCGGTTTATATTCATATTTTTTTAATTATTCACCTAATAAACAAGTGAATTAAAGAAATGTGTATTTATTTATTTGTGTGAAATGTGACGTATGCAAAAATATTTTCAAGAAAAAATTGGTGAACTTTATACAGTTTTGTTATGGTCTATTTAATTTTGATGGCGCCCAATGTCTCGGCATTCCCAATCAGGATGGGATTCAGACTAATTAATTATTTACTAATTAAGATTATTTATTATATTTTTGTTTATATTTAGAAAATTTCGAATATTCTCCGACTATATATAATTTCTTGGGAATGTCCTAATAAAAAAAATCGCTTTATTAATTTTATCGTGATTTTTACTACAACTATTGGTCAAAAAGTAACGATTCGGAATTTGTATATTTATTTGGTTATTAACTAATTATGCTTGAATTTTTAGCGACTGTTATATCACATATGATAAGGGAGATATTGTAATTATACCGAATTTAACATATCGAGATTTTTATAGGTTTATAGTAATACGAATCAATTGTTTTTAGCGTGATGTCCGTCTGTCGGGTCTGTGGATATGTGTATAGTAAATTCGGCTGAACGGATTCTTATAAAATATCATATTTAACAAGAAAATCCAAAAACTACACTGTTCAGAATAATCTTTTGATAGATAGGTAACCTGTTTCGAATATTTTATATTCATTATCAGATTAAACCGGTAGAACTTTTTAATTTAACACCTTAAAGGATCAGCAGATCTTGAAGAATCTACTGGTTCTATTGAGTACATGGCGTGATTGTGTATGTCTGTAAATAATAACACGGTAAAAATTTATAGGAACTTGAGTTTTTGTCCCTGATTTAAAGATGTCATTTTATACCTAAATCTTTATCTTCTGTAGAAGCTACACTGTAAAAAAGTGGCCATTTTACATAAAAACCATATAGTAAAACGATAAATTTTCAGTAAAAATAATATAATTTTGTAATTTTAAGTAAAATAATTAATTTACCATATTTATCGAAAAAGTGAGTAATTACTTACATAAAATATACGTATTTTATATTTATATAATGTTAAATTTTCTTGGGACGTTTGTAAATGTATATGTAAATCAGTTCAGGTTTTTATGTAAAATTATCGGATTTTTTTGCAGTGTGGCGCTAATCGAAAATTTAATTTAAATACATCTCTGCGTAGGGTCATATGTTTTCTGAGGTTATCAAAGTTGATATATATTGAGTAATTGGATTTATTATAAAATGCAATTAACTCGTCTGTGGTTACATTATTAGAAAATTTTGCGTAAATATGTATACATATAATAAATATAATATGATAAAATTGTCTATACATGATTACTGATTATAATATATATATATATATATATATATATATATATATATATATATTAACATTCTATTTCGTATGTTTATTTTGACTTGAAAGTTATCTTCATTAGTGCAGTAATTATACAAATTAATTAGTTAGTGTTAATTATATTTGTCTTATTACTTATTTTTATTGTTATTTTTTGCAATATATGGATGTAAAAGTTTATTGAAGTTATTTTGATATTTACTTATTTAGATTTTTTTTGCATAGATTTCCTAGTGGAAAATTTCTGTGTACATTATTTTTACAATTTTTATTTTTGTGTTTATATTTAAGTTATGGTTAATAGAGCTGAGCAATCTACTCAATAACTGTAGCTAAGCTATGTCAGAGAAAATTATTGTGACAGATAGATTTTTTTTTCCTGATTTAATAAATAAGGCTAATGCGATTGATGTTACATATAATAAACTTCTAACGGCTACAGCTCCGTTAGAAAGCATTTTCGGACATATGTTTATTTGAAGTTTTTTATTTAGATTATTCATAGGAATCACCTCGGTGTAGTTTTTCCCCGACGTCATAAATCACCCTGAATATTGATAAAACAAGAATTATTTTAAATAATTTTAATAACAATTTTCGAATAATAATCTATGATAACTTTTTATACATACATACATACATACACAATCACGCCATATACCCAAAAGGGTGTGGCACAAACTCTTTTCATTATCCCGAAATCAGTCGCCTCCAAACACTCCTATCCAAACAAGCAACTTTCGCTTCATCCACATTCATAATTCCTCTCATACATGCTCTTCTATTCCTACTACTTGGAAACTTTCGCTCACGCAAAACACTCTCAATCATATCACTCCAACTACTCATTGGACGTCCACGCAAACGTAAACCATCAAAATCATTCAAATAAATCTTTTTAACCAAACGTTCATTAGACATTCGCTCAACATGTCCGAACCATCTTAACTGACTAACACCAACTTTTGCTACAACATTTGTTTCAATTTCACACTCATCATACACTAGTCTATTTCGTACCCGATCTCTCCTAGTTACACCACATACCCCACGTAAAAATCTCATTTCCACAGCAGTCATTTTCCGTTTATGCTTTTGCAACCAAACCCAACATTCACTACCATACATCACCGTAGGCACCAAAACTGCGTTGTATATACTTAAACGGGCTTCTTTTGAAACATTTACATTCCTAGCAAAAGTTCCCAAAGCACCCAAAACCTTACAACCAGCATTTACTTTTTATCATCTTTCATATTTGAAACTTTTTCTTATATTAATGTTTTTACCACTCGACTGCAAGGAAAAAGTAGTATAGTTATCGGTACGGTTATATAGATATCTTTTATATCTTGTATAGCATCTAGATGACGAATCTGAACTTAGCTTATGAGGGGTGTATGGATGAGACCGTAAACTTCTTGCTTCTACCATTGTTTTAAATTAAAATAAAAAAAACTTGATAACAAATTCATAATTCTGCAATAACATAAATCAAATTATAATTATTTAATTCTACTTTAATTATCACATAACATATTATTTCGTACATATAATTTAATGTCTTACATACGTATGTCAGCGCAATTAAAGCTTATTTTTTTTTAGTAATTATCACTAAACAATCTTGTAACAATAAAATCATGTTTTTTTCTATCTTTCTCTCTCTCTCTGTGTGTGTGTGTGTGTGTTCAACAGCCCATGTTATTAACGTCATAGTTGGCCTGGCTTAGCCTGACTGAGTTGCAATTGTTTATAAGTATGCAAATTTTTGTGGTTTATACGAAGTATAAATAAGCAATTGAGTATGACAAATGTTTAAGCGTCTTAAATTACACAAAATGCACTCTCGAGTAATTCTGAAAACTAGACTAATTCGTTTTTGTTTTGTTTCTTGGTGCATAGCCTACCAGGATCTTGATAAAAACGGATGTTATATATTATTTGACGCATATGTTTTGCGGTTTTAAATTATTTATCGGCTTAATTCTCAGTTGGTTAGTTAATTTGCGGTAAAGGATTATTTATTTTTGCGTTATTTATAATAAAGTGCTCGTTAGGGAATAATTATTTTTATTATATTGAAATAAAACGGCTTCAGGTTATAGTTCTGTATTAATATAACAAAATATAATGGTGTAAGATTTATTTTCGGATATATATTATGTAAAATTTCTATGAGATCATTTTTATGCTGATTTCAGTGAAAAAATTTACGTAAAATTATCTGGAAAATATTATAGTTACCTTGTGGAAAAAAATTATAAATATTTTGACAAGAATAATAATATTAAAATCTGGTAAATGTTATATTATTATAAAGTTGTCATCGCGGGGTAATTTGTCAGATCAAAATAATGTAATATTTATTATTTTATAGACTGCTATTTAAAAAATATAGTAATTATTTTTAGGATGTTATAGTATATGTTGAATTTACATCAAACATTATGTATTATCTTTAATGTAATTTATAATTTTGTTTTTTTGGCTTTAATTCAAACATTATTTTGAAACAATAAATATGTTATAAATTTATTATTTTATATTTTGAGAATAAAAATATGTTTTTTTCTTCGTAAAAGTACACATACACAATTATATATCTTTAAATATACAGTGTGCTTCAGAATTGATATGTTATCGATAACATCGTCAATAATATAAATAATAATATATAATTAGTTTTGTATTAATATTTATTAATAAATCAACGTTTCGACGAACTGAACGTGCGACTTCATCAGGGAAAAAAATAGAAATAACATTTATATTAAATAAACAAAATATGAAGTCAAGTTACTAGGTAACAAAATAAGTAACTAGATTATGAAATTTATAAATTTTATTTAAATCAGTAATTGATATTATCTTTTTTTCCTTATAAATTTCTATTGCTTCTCTTATCAATCTGCTGTTAATATTGATTGGTTTTGCAATTATTACAGAATTTAATATCATGAAGATATTTTCATACAATACATGCGGGAAAATATGACTTTTCTTGGTAAAACATTAGCAAAAAGCGTATAACAATAAAATTGAAAATTAAAATTAGCACTATTGGAGAAGTAATTGTTCCAAAGGTCATATAAAATAAATTGCAGTATTAATTAACACGAATTCTTTAAATTTCTAACATAGCTGACTTTTTTTACATGGAACATGTAGAAAAATGGAAATATTTCAAATATTTACTATATTTCGAGAATTGTTTATTTACTTATCAAACAGCATGTTGTGCATTTGCTTTTTAGGTTTTTTGTTTTAAACAAAAGACAGTTGCATTAGTGTTAGCTTTGATTTTTAGAAATTATAGTTTATAGTGTGATATTTTGATTAACTTATATTATGTTTACATTTGCTTACATAATTTTGGTAAGAAATTGTTCTCAAATAATTTTTCATTTCTTTTCGTTGTTTTATTAATAATAAACTTATACCAGTGGTACCTAAATTTTCTCGATTCTCGGCACCTTTTTTCCAATATCAAATTCTAACAGGTACACTTTCCGAAATAGTCAATAATTATTTATAGGAATTATCCGGTGTAGTTTTTCCCCGACGTCATAAATCACCCTGTATAAATATTATCCTACAGTAGTAGATTTCCTGTAATTTTTATAATTTTGGAAATATGTGTAGTTAATTAGCCAAAAAGCTAAATAAAGTTTGATTATTATTATAATTATTAGGAGTAATATTTAAGTTTTATTCAAAATTCATTTGCAAGTTTCATCAAAATCATCTGATTGATTTAATCTTTATATCAGTGATCTATTAAATTTTCATCCAAAAACTACTTAATAAATATACTCAGAGTATATTATTTTTTTTGTCGGTATATTTACAAATACGGAATAATATTTTGTCAACATTCATTTAAGTCTAGTTAAAAAATACGAACACTAAATAAACTATTTAGCATATAGTTATCTAATAATTAGCTATAATGAAGTTTTTTTTTTATTTTAAAGCTATTTAAAATATACATCTGGTTTTTATATTATTGGCTCATTATAATAATATGTTTGCTTGTTGGTTTAAACTCTAGTAGCGAATTTTAGATTAATCTTTGAGTAAATAATTTTGTCATGCAAATAGATGGTTAAAAAATCTACATTGTCATGGTCATTTAAATATGTCTGTTTTATTGACTTTTTTTTTATTAGCTAATAAATTAATTAAATTATTTAGATTATTTTTTTCGTGGTTTTTATTGTAGGCATGTAATTTATATTTGTTTTTATGTGTTTTTATGTTAATTGAAATTGACAGATTAGATAAACTGAAAAATATCTAATTACATTAGATATGAATCATTTTGAATTAGGTTTTAGGCTTTAGGTTGTTGTTCTGTATTAATTTTTATTAATAATCCACGTTTCGACGTACTGTACGTACTTTAAATATATTCGTTATATAATCCGTTTTTTAATAAATAATTTATTATTCACACCATTGAATAATAAATCGTTATTCAACACTTTTTAACCAATCAATATTGCATTTGAAATATCTTGTGAATTACTAGTGTTTGCTAGAAATATCATTCAATTGTAAAAATATAATTATTTTCATAGTAAAAAATATTTAATATAGTAAAAAATCTTTCAGAACTCATTATATTAAAATAAAACGACTTTTGGTTGTAATTCTGTATTAATATTTATTAATAGGAGAGAAATTATGAATGTGGATGAAGCGAAAGTTGCTTGTTTGGATAGGAATGTTTGGAGTCGACTGATTTCGGGATGATGGAAAGAGTTTGTGTCACACCCTTTTGGATACATGGCGTGATTGTGTATGTATGTATGTAATATTCGACGTACTCAACGTACGTCTACATCAGAAAAAAAGATACAAATGACATATTCAGTAAATAAGTATAACTAGATTATAAAAATGTGTAAATTATTAATAAAAGGAAGCCAATATATTTGATGCAGATGTATATTGAGTATGTTGGATAGATTGATTATTAATAAATATTAATACAGAACTACAACTTAAAGCCGTTTAATTTCAATATAATTAGTTCTGAAAGATTTTTTGCTATGTTGAAATTCATCTATTTTGTTTAGATAAAATAACTAAAACCATTAAACAAATCTAAAGATTTTTTCTCTGTACGGTAACCTGTTATTTTTTTGTTTTCTTTTTTTTTAACAAAATATTAATGTTGATTTAAACGAGAAATTAAATTTTCTATTTTAATCAAACCACTATAATTTGACTACCAGCATAATGAACTTAATCTACCTTCATATATATAAGAGAAAAACAAAACACAATCTAAACATAATAATCGCCAGCGCCATCCGGTATGGCCTTCGCTAAAATCACAAAACAAATGAAAAACGTATCGGCGAAAAAAAAAAAACAAAATAGAAACATTTCATTCATTACGTTATAAACAATTATACACCTCTGAACAACGAAACAAGCGATATAATATATAAATTTCTATTTACCTACACTGTAATCTTACTCTGAAGTTTACGTAGTGCATATTTCTCTCGTGTTTTATCAAATGTGTTTGTGATTTTTTGTTTTTTTTTAAATGTGATTCGAAAATTTGTGTATGTACTTTATTTATAAATGTTTGAACGCTTGAAAGTTATTTAGGTTTAGTGTCCATGTGCTGGGAAGGATGTGTAATATTTTTTTAATTGTCCTGGCTGATAATCATTGTTTTTGATTAATTTTTTTTTCCGCTTTTTGTAGTTTTTGTCAACGGATAAACGGACAGGCACTACATCGAAATCGAAAAAAAGTGGATGCTCTAATGATGAGGTAAGTTTTGTTATACAAATTTTTAATATTTAACAACCGATTTTATAATTAAATATTCAATTGATTTTAAGTGTTTATTTATTAATAATAATAATATTTATTTATTTAGCATAATAACATACATAGTATATACCGGGTGTTCGTTCGTTAGTTCGTATGGGCGTTTAACATGCAAATTCGATAATTTACGATATACAGTCGATTCCGCTTAATTGGGACACATCGGGACTAGAGCATTTTGTCCCAATTAAGCGGCTGTCCCAATTAACCGAATTTTACATAAAATTAAGCAATCCATATTTTTCTTTCAATAATTTTATTTTATAAATTCTTGGAAAAAACTATAAACTACATATAACCAAAAAAATATAAACTTTTAAGAAAAAATAATAATAAATTCCAAAATAAAATAATAAATAAATACATACATTTTTAATTCAATTCAAAAATGTGGCAAGTGTAGTCTGTCTTTTGTTTTTGAAACATTTCACTTCTACACTTATCCAGCAAAGCAATTTTACTAGAAACTGTCATATCACTTCTTGCATCTTGGCAAGAGTCAATTTTTTTTAAATAAAATCGACAAAATGTAAGTTTAACGGACCTTCCACGCGCGAGGTGTAGTGGTACCTGAATCATAACTGAATACGTAACGATTGAGACAGCAGGGCAGACATAGACATTGATACATATTTGCTAATTTTTTAAATATAATTTTCCATGTTGTGAATCAAAAAGATATGAAGCGTATCATATTAAATTTTTTGTAAATATTTTTTCTTGTGAATACATATTTGTAACATAATATATACTGTGATCTTAAATTTACTGTCCCAATTAAGCGGAATGTTGTCCCAATTAAACATGTAAATTTACTGTTGGTTCCTTAGTTTGGTTTCTGTTCTTTGAGATTTGTCCCGAATAAGCGGCTGTCCCAATTAAGCGGTGTCCCAATTAAGCGGAATCGACTGTACTCCTTTCTCGAGTTAAATTCGGAGAAATATTTAGAATACTTTTTGATAGATAATAAAAAATTCTATAATTTGGTTTTAGTTTTAATTTGCTAGCATGTGCCGTTTGGGCGCTAGAATTTTTTTTTTGATTTTTTGGATTTTATTTTTTCTCTCAAAAAGTATGAGGTGTAGGAAAATAAGCATGATATGGAAAAATGCGGAATAATGAGTACTATAATTTATTGAATAAACCATTATTCTAAGATGCATCGTTTAGTAGGAAAAAATTAAAAACTGAATTTTTGAAAATCTCTCAAGGGGGGGTTACCCTTGCGATTTTTTCAAAATCAGACTTTTTTAAAAATTTGCTGAAAAAAATCTGAAAAAATTCAGTAAAATAGAGAAAAAAATTAGCTACATAATAGATAAGTAACTTTTTTCTCAAACTCAAACTCAAAAAACATTTTATAATTTTCAATAACTTTTCCTGCCAAACCAGAATGAGGTAGAGAAAAAAGTTACTTAGCTATTATGTAGCTCATTTTTTTCTCTATTTTACTGAATTTTTTCAGATTTTTTTCAACAAATTTTGTAAAAAGTCTTATTTTGAAAAAATTGCAAGGGTACCTCCTTGAGAGATTTTCAAAAATTCTTCTATTTTATAATAGCTATGTTGCAAAAGAATTTATTTAATTTCTAATTTAAATTTATTATCTAATTTTTTAATTCGTTCAGGTATTTTGTTGTATAATATATAATACAGTTGTACGTAGGTTCCGTTTTAAATTTGCTCGAATTATGCATTGGAACTGCTAATTTGTTTTTGTTTTTTTTTCCCTAGTATTATATGAATATATATTATTATTTTTGGTAAACAAATCTAGTTGAGTTTTAGCATAATAGAACACAGCGAATATGAAGTTTCTGACAACTCCACCCGGTACATATTGCATTTCTTGCACTTTGTCAGACATTTATCAATTAATCAAATTATAATTTAAGCGAAAATAAATTAAATTAACTTGACGTAATAGTTCGTCAATATGACCGTTGAAGATATCAGATTAAGTACACTTGATGTTGTAGTTGCAGCAGTAACTAACTGCTGTATAATAATGTCATTATTATAGTAGTAATATAATGACCTCTTTCTACATATACAATATAACTTTGCCATGGCCACAAATATCTGGATTCTTTTAACTTCTCGTAACATAATATACTATTTCATGTCAATATATGCATTTTATGATATTTATTTAGATATTTAAATAAATGATATTTGTTATTAAGTACATATGTATTTAGACTATTGTTATCAGTGGTGATAATTGCTGTTAAGTTTTATTATGATTTTAATTACCGGAGATTAATTAAGTATTATGACAAATGAGATATCATAAAAATAAGTTAATAACACATTCAACTAAATTATAACTGAAATTACTAATTATAATATTAACCCTTAAAAGCCTGATTTTCCAAATTAAATTTAAAAAAATTAAAAAAATTAAAAAAATATCAAAAAAAAAATATCAAAAAAATATCAAATTATAAATCAGCAGGTATCAATTTTGATACTTTAGTCATATTTAAAATCAACAACTCGACATAATATCAAGTTTTTGATCTTATCTTAAGTGATTACTGGATTTTTCTTTGACTATAAGGGGTTTTGATAGTAGCAAAATTTTTTATAAAGAATAAGTTTTTCTCCTAAAACTCATATTAATTTTTTTTTCCCTATAGGAAACCTCATCACTTTACACACTGTCTAGTTCTGTATTAATTTTTATTAATAATCGAAGTTTTGACGTATTCAACGTACATTATTATCAGGAAAAATTATACAAATCACATTTACAGTAAATAAACAGAACTAAGGCTTATGTATTATGTCATAATTCTTCGAGCAAACATTTTATATTTTTTACCAATATATATATATATATATATATATATATATATAAAAATATGACAAATTCCATCATCATTAGCTAGAATTGCATTTTGTTCAAATCTAGATTGGTATTTTAATAACAAATTTAAAATATGTACATAGTATTTGCTTATGCATTTCAATCAGTCTATATTTGTAATTACATTTAAGCTAAATAAGTAAATCAATGTCGAATAAATAATATGTTCTGATATTTCAATCTTGGTATAAATTATTTAAGAATATTTCTTCGTCAGCCGTCACGCATAGTTTATGAAATTTTTTTTTTTTTGTTGTATCTGATTATCATAGTGTAATTATTTTAATTAGTATTTTAATTATTTTTTTTGTTTCTGTAATTGATCATTTTTAATTAATGTTTAATGAACCGATAGTATTGTGGAAGATTTTATATTAAAAATTTTGAAACATACAAAAATATATTCCATATACTGTTATTTATGATTAGTGAATTTATAATATGTTTTCAATTGATTTTTACCATTGATTTATACCTATATTCATAAACTGTTGTTTTATACTTTGATAATTTTTACATACATACACAATCACGTCAAAAGGATGTGGCACAAACTCTTTTCATCATCCCGAAATTAGTCGCCTCTAAACATTCCTATCCAAACAAGCAACTTTCGCTTCATCCATATTCGTAATTCCTCTCATACATGCTCTTTTTTTATTTCTACTACTTGGAAACTTTTGCTCCCGCAAGCCACTCTCTCAATCATACCACTCCAACTACTCATCGAACGTCCACGCAAACGTATACCATCAAAATCATTCAAATAAATTTTTTTAACCAAACGTTCATTAGACATTCGCTCAACATGTCCGAACCATCTTAAGTGACTAACATCAACTTTTGCTACAACATTTTTTTTTCAATTTCACACTCATCATACACTAATCTATTTCGTACCCGATCTCTATAATTTATGAATAATATTTATAATATTTATAATCGACTTTTTGACGAAATTAACGTCCGTTTTCTTCAGGAAATATACAAAAAAAATACAGAACTTTAACCTAAAGCCGTTTTATTTTAATAAAAAAATGTTGTAAATGACATTTGTATCAGTTTTTCTGATGAAGATGTACATTGAGTATTATTTTATTAATTATTAATAATCTATTTTGTATTTTTAAAACTTATTATTAGTTTTTGGTATTTAAAATGTTACATCTCGCAAACTGTTAAGACTCTGTGCGTTTAACATTTTATCATGAGACTTAAAAATCCACAATTTTTTCTATTTTTTTCCCAACTCTCAAGTCAAGTGTTAAAACAATGTAGATAATAATAATTTTTTAGTTCGGGTAGCGACCACAATCAGTAAACGTGTGTCGCTGTATACCGGGCATACATACACACATACATTTAACATCAGGGCACTTCTCCTCCTGCCAAACCACACCAATACACCGAAACCGAGACATTATAAGAAAATATAATCACAAATACTGACACAAACAACCAACCATATACATAAACCGAAAAACTCATACAATGATAGCCGAAGCAAATGTTTTACACACACAACAGTGGAGGTCAGCATTGACGTCAATCCATTCTGTCACGTGATACAACTTTTAATAATCATTTTCTACTCTCTCCAATTAGGAAATCGCATACACAATTCACTTCTTATATATGCCTTATTTGATGTACATGTGTATACAATTTCATTTGCCCGGCTGTCTTTCTTACATTGAACGATTTCAAATTCTCAAATTACTAGAATGATAGATTACTTTTTAATATGGTAATTAGTTATATTAGTAATTAATTGTAAATATTTTTATATAGAGAATTTTTATAAACCAACAAAAAATAGGCTGATTTTACTAATGAAAACGTACGTTGAGATCGTCGAAACGTCGATTATTAATAAATATTAACACAGAAAATGATAGATTACTTTTTAATATGGTAATTAGTTATATTAGTAATTAATTGTAAATATTTTTATATAGAGAATTTTTATAAACCAAAAAAAACAATAGGCTGATTTTTACTGATGAAAACGTACGTTTGAGCTCGTCGAAACGTCGATTATTAATAAATATTAATACAGAACTTAAATCTAAAGCTATTTTATTTTTACTGTGTCAAGTTATTGACAATTGCTTTGTTTATTTTCGGTTGAGTTTGAATTTGATTATTGAATGCTGTGTGAAGAAGTGCAAGAAATGCAATATGAACCGTCAGATTTGTCAGAAATTGCATATTCAGCCAAAGAAACACGGTTAAGTGTATTTAATTTGACATCTCTGACAACTTAGCGCTTGTCTTCAATATCAACATTAATTTAAAATTAATAAAAATGTATATTTAATTAATGCTAATTTCGGATTTATAAACAATATAGTTTTTAATTTTTTTAATATTTATTTTTTCTTATAATATATACATACATACATTCATACATACATACACAATCACGCCATGTACCCAAAAGGATGTGGCACAAACTCTTTTCATCATTCCGAAATCAGTCGCCTCCAAACATTCCTATCCAAACAAGCAACTTTCGCTTCATCCACATTCATAATTCCTCTCATACATGCTCTTTTATTCTTACTACTTGGAAACTTTCACTCACGCAAAACACTCTCAATCATACCACTCCAACTACTCATCGGACGTCCGCGCAAACGTATACCATCAAAATCATTCAAATAAATCTTTTTAACCAAACGTTCATTAGACATTCACTCGTATAATTTTTTTAGAATATATATAATGTCCAATTTTAATATATTTATTACAATAACCATGTTTAATATTGTAATATAATACATTCATTACTTAGAACATATTTTTATCTACTAGAATAATAGTTGAATTATGATAAAAGCAAAATGTAGAAATGTATGTGTTGATATTTTTCTAATGAAACGTAGTAATAATATACAGTCCGTTCTTTTTTTTACTTATTTTTGCAGAATGTTGCCAACTAAATGTAAAAAATTTATGAAAATAATTTTTGTGTATTTATTTTTTGAAACAATTTGAATTGAAACTGGTACCATATATACTTAAAATGCGCATTTTAAACTAGCTATAATAATGGCTAGGCTATTAATTTTGCAATTAATTTTATTTTTCTAGTCGCAGTTTAACACTGCATTTTAATGTTTTTAAAAATATTTTACGATATTGTTTTAATATTAAAAGTCGTGACTGTAAAATTTTAAAATATTACGTATTTTATTACTATATTCACACATTGTAATTTTAAATTTTAAATAGCTTTTATCCGTAATAAATTAATATAACATTAGTTTTTTTTATTAATATATATATAAAGTTAATTAGACTACTTAAAAAATTAGATTAATGTATGTATATGTCAATTTTTTTATTTGAGAACTTATGCGGGTGATTTAACGACTATTATAATTTTTATATTTTATATTAATAATAATTACATATTATATTATATTTAATACTAATAATTCTTTCTTTGTTAATTAAATGTCATTTTTTTTTACAAGTTAACAAAATCTTTCATAATATAGTAAAAAATCTTTCAGAACGCATTATATTAAAATAATACGGCTATAGGTTATAGTTCTGTATTAATTAGTGCTGTCCAATATTTGAAAAAAATTGGATTCTGATATTCGAATCCAAAAAGATTTGTATATTCGATTTGAGATCCGGATCTGAAATTCGGATTCGATTTTCGGATCTTAAATTGTATATATTATTTTTGAGACACATTATATATATGATTCTTTAAATATATTTTATGTAAAATTCTTTAGATACATATTACTTTTATTTCTGAAACGCATTGCATATTTATAACTTTTTATTAAATATTTATTATATTTATTATATATTTTAAATATCCTTTTACGCTTTGACTCATCCAACTTACGTTAGAAATATTTGCGATTGAGTCAGTTTCTTTGAAGATCGAACGCGATAAATAACAGATTAGCAATAAACAATAATAACACATGCGTTTTGATAAAATCATTTAAAAATTTATAGGTTTTAGGAAATTTTGCGTACGTCATATGAAACGAAACGTACCAGTAAATTTTTTTCTGAATCACTTTTTTGACACATGTTTGTTGAGTGCATTTATTTACAATGGATGGATATTATTTTTATTTTTTTTGATAGTTATATCAATAGTGTATTATGTTACTACAGGCCCATGCTTTAAGACTACTGTCTAAAATACAGTTTCATTTATAATCTACACTCTAAAAAAAATATGTAATTTAATTACAAACCGTGAGAGACCTATGATGTCAAGTATTTCTAGGTATAATTACTCAACTGCTGTAATTTGAACATAATTGTTTAAAAATACATAATATCAGAACTATTAGAAACATTATGTAATATGATCAACGAGATTGAAAAGTACATATGTATGTAATATTATAGTAAATAGTAAATTTACAGAACTTCAGTAAATTTGCTGACAGGAATTTTCTATAAATAGGTAAAATTTGTTTAGTTCTATAGTATTATTGTTGGTATAATTACATACATTTCTAAATTTACATAAAGGATTTATTTTGAAATAAATTTTATTAGTATTATTACACAAAATATGAACTAAGTCTCATTATTTTGATGAATTATTCGAAATATTAATATGCAAGAAATATTAATATGTAATATTATTGTTAGTATAATTACATATATTTCTTAATTTACATAAAGGATGTATTTTGAAATGAATGAATTACACTTAAAATATTTTACTAGTATTATTACACAAAATATGTACTGTCTCATTATTTTGATGAATTATTACAGATATTAATATGCAAGCTGTAATTTTACATAATTTAAGAAGTTATACCAACAATATGTAATTCTACGTTAAGTATGTGATGCAATTTGCAGAAAGTAAGCAATTTTACATACTTATTAGGTCATTTTTTACTTACTTTATATACTTAATTATATAAAAATTACAGAATTTTGAGGTAGAAATACAGATTATCTATAATTTCGCTATTTTTTTGCAATGTATATAAAAATTAAACACCATTATTAGTCGTTAGTTACTACTTTGACTGCTAGGAAAAGTGGTAAAGCGTTTGGTACGTTTGGTACGTATGTCTGTAGCATTTTCAAAAAAAAAAAAATTTGTATATAGAAATCTTTCATATAGCCTCTAGATGACGAATCTGAACTTAGTTTATGTGGGTGTATGGATGTGCGTCGTCAGCTCGCTCGCTCGGTCGTCAGACCAAATTTTGTGATCGCAACTCCTCCTAGACGGTTCAACCGATTTTAATGAAATTTTTAGGATAAATTTGTCTAGTGCCCAAGATGGTCATGTGGTTTTGGTTTTTTCCAGTGATGCCAACTTTCCGAGAAAAAAATTACTAAAGTTTTTAAAAATTCATTGTGGCTACATTATTTATCCGATTTTGATCAAATTTTCAGAAAAGATTTTCCTAGTGTCCATATAAATTACGTAATTTTAATATAATACAGTGTGGCCAAGTTTCCGAGAAAAAAATTACTAAACTTTTTAAAAATTTATTGTGGCTACATTATTTATCCGATTTTGATCAAATTTTCAGGAAAGATTCCCCTAGTGCCCACATACATTTCGTAATTTTAATAAAATACAGTGCTGCCAACTTTCTGAGAAAAAAATTACTAAAATTTTTAAAAATTTGTTTTGCCCGCATTATTTATCCGATTTTAATGAAATTTTTACAGAAGATACCCTTAGCGCCTATAATATTATATATTAGCAAAATACAATGTTGCCAACTTTTGATGATAAAAATTTTTATTCCTATTTCTTATCATTTATGTGATAATGTCAAAGTGGTCTATATATGGGTTTACCCATATACTTCTAATCTTGTTTATAGTAAAATTTTACCACTATTTTCTGTAATTTCGCTATTTTTTGCAATGTATATAAAAATTAAACACCATTATTAGTCGTTAGTTAAATAAACAACTTTATTATATCTATGTGTAGTTGTTTAAAAAGCATTGGTAGCAGAAAAAGCAAAGTTGAAAGTAGATCATCATACGATATGATGTTGTGTTTTGTGTTTGTGTTGCGTACTCAAGTCCTGGGTGTCTCGGGGGGCCAGTGACTTCTCGCGCGCCCATTGACGTCATCAGCGCACCGACGTCGGTCAGCGTACATATCCATATCGTATCGGATGATGTGTGTTGCACATTATCATATCGAATTCGATAAAAAAAAAAACAAAAAAAAAACGAACACATTTATGAAAATGCCAGCGTGAGATGTTACTATTTATATACATATACAAGCAGGGTTGGACTGAATTAAAAAAATTAGACGCGGAGAAAGTTGCAGCATCCCAAAATTGTTCAAATGTTTTTATATTTTTTTATTTTAATAAACATGAAAATAACAGAAAAATAATGATGAATTGTAAAAATGACACATATAAAATTCTTTATTTAAATCTTAAGTTAATTTTCAGAATTTTTTTAAATGATATCTTTATCGGGTACGAAATAGATTAGTGTATGATGAGTGTGAAATTGAAAAAAATGTTGTAGCAAAAGTTGCCGTGTTAGTCAGTTAAGATGGTTCGGACATGTTGAGCGAATGTCTAATAAACGTTTAGTTAAAAAGATCTATTTGAATGATTTTGATGGTATACGTTTGCGTGGACGTCCGATGAGTAGTTGGAGTGATGTATGATTGAGAGAGTGGTTTGCGTGAGCGAAAGTTTCCAAGTAGTAGGAATAAAAGAGCATGCTGTGAGGAATTATGAATGTGGATGAAGCGAAAGTTGCTTGTTTGGATAGGAATGTTTGGAGGCGACTGATTTCGGGATGATGAAAAGAGTTTGTGCCACACTCTTTTGAGTACATGGCGTGATTGTATATGTATGTATGTATTTTATCTAATTATGCATTAGATTGTGTAAAATGTTATGTAAATGAAAATACATTTGGGATTTATAGTCCAGAGCTGAGATCCTAATATCCGAAAAACCAATTATTCGGATATTTGGATAATTTTGGATCCGAATTCAAAAATTATCCAGATTTTATTCTCCAGGACTATTAAATATCAAGCCACTTTTTAATTAAAATCATATAAAATATTTTTCATTGCTATTTAATATTAATAAGCCTATGTACGTGACATTATTTATTTATGTATTCCGCTCAATATATCAATCAATCAATTATTTGGCAATGATATTTGTCACGTGATTTGTAAATAGTTTATTGTTTTGCTATACGATGGCAGCACATACACACTTTTCTCATTATAAATTTTCTTTTTTTCATTTACAAAAAAAGAATTAATATTTATTTTTAACAGTTTTTGACATTATTATTAATATTGCAGAACTGTGGAATTTTTAAAGTATATAAAAATATTTTGTTATAAATGAAAGTTTTTCGTTTTAGTTTTATATCAGAAAATTCAAATATATCTTATTTTTATTTAGTAAAATAATAGTTTTGAAAAGAAGCTTGACTTAAAAAAATTAATTCACAAATTAGAAGAATTGTAAGAATTGTTAAACAATATAAATTTATATTTTATTTAAACAGTATCAGAGTTTTATAATTATAAATATAAATGTAAAGAATTAGCAATTTATTTCATGCTAATTTAGAAGATATTTCACAAGAAATTGTATCTAATTAATTAATGAAATTAAGCAAAGTACTATGCTTCATATAAATCATTAATAGCATTTTATAAATACATGCAGTCGAGTATAACTTATATATATATATATATATATATGCAAAGTAACGGTGTCTAATGAAATGCATACATTAGTTTTCTGCTAATTACAAACTAAAGCAGTTCGTAAAAGTGATAGAGAATTAATTATCATCTTGTAATTATTTAATTAGATTATCAGTTACACTATTATATACCTACTGCTATTATGTATTCGTATGTTCGTTTAAAACTGATATTTATTTAGTGCATGTGAGTCAGTTGAAATACAGTTTTTTTTTTCTTTTTCAAGAAACTTTCTGCTGTAAAAATAATACTTTGGCCGTTGAATGAAATGTATTTTATTTAAATTTAATTTGTTTTCGATTAATTGAAAAGATAAGTGCTTTTCATTTCAAAGGAAAATTTATACTTGAATAAATTTACCGACTGAAAGAATAGATAAGAATAATATGAAATAAAACGGCTTTAGGTTGTAGTTCTGTATTAATATTTATTAATAATCAATATTTCGATGAACTGAACGTGGTGTTTTTATCTAAGAAAAAAGATAGAAATTATATTTTATAGTAAATAAACATAACATAGAAACAAGTTACTAGGTAACAGAATAAGTAACTAGATTATAAAATAATTATAAGACCAATCAGTATTAATAGCAGATTGATAGATTGATAGTCAGTGTGACCAGTAACTTATTTTAATAAAATTTGGCTTCCTTTAATTAAAAATTTATAAATTTTATGATCTAGTGACTTTTTTTTTACTTAGTAACGGTATTTTGAAATAAGTAACATATCATCTTTTAGAAGTTTTATTATGTAGAATACTTAATTTGATGCACATAATAATTTAAATTATATTTTTCAATGTTTGCAAATTTCATGAATATAGATTTTTTTAATATACTGTGGCGCTGAATAATAAAATGAAAATATATATTGAAAAATATATTTTAGTTATATATTTACGTTTCGATATACTCTAAGCGTCGATATTTAAATGAAATATATACAGACTTTAATTCTAAAGTTTTTTTTATTTTAATATAATGAAAGAATAATAAATTTTCTATGTTTTAGTATAGATATATACGTAAATTCGTTAATTCTAATAATGTAAACATTGTAAATTAATGTTTATTGTATTGCTATATTTAGACTTAAAAAAAAACAACTGAAAATACTACGTGAAATTTCCAAAATAAGATAAAAATAACAAAATTGCGAATAAAAATAAACAATGATGTACAATCTTTCTAGATATTTGCGTAAAGTTAAAAAAAAAAATTCTCACTCGTTTCTTGTTTTAAAAACAATTCGACGTCAATTGCGAATTTACAAATAAATAGCTAAAAATAGCTTTCGATAAACCGAAAATAATCAATCGCCTGATTTTTGTTCTATGTAAAGAGACATACGCAATATTTGCCCTTTCAATAAAAATAATCAATTATTGTCGATATTTTGACAGACTTAGTAAAAATAAATAAAAATATTATTATTATTGTGAAACTTGGCTTAATATAAACTAATATTTTTTTTATATAATAATGAGTTTTGTATATCGGGCAGATGGTATGATGTGATATGTATACAGAGAGATTAAATAAAATGGAATTATCAAGAGATATTTTTATTTCAATTTGCACAAAAAGAAATATTAAACAGTAAAAAAATCTTTCAGAACTAATTATATTAAATAAAACGGCTTTAGGTTTAAGTTCTGTATTAATCAATGTACGTCTTCATCAGGAAAAATGATACAAATGACATTTATAGTAAATAAACAGAACATAGAAACAAGTTACTAGGTAACAAAATTAGTAACTAGATCATAAAATTTATAAATTTTTAACTAAAACAGTGATTGATGTTATCTTTTTCTTTATAAATTTCTATTGCTTCTCTTATCAATTTTATTTTAAAATTTTTGAAATATATTGCATTAATTGCATTAATATATTTTCAAACAGTTTCTGTTTATTTACTGTAAATGTCATTTGTATCATTTTTCCTGATGAAGACGTACATCGATTATTGCTTGATGACTTGTGACAGTCACCAAGCACTGAGGATGTCAACTAGGATGTATGGCGAAACTTTTGCGATAAGGATAAGATCGATTACGGCATATCAGCCCAAGAAAATTCTATAAATTCAATGTATAATAATTTTATTTTAAATTACATCACATTTGGTAATGTGGTGCGATGTTGTATATTTTAAAAATATACGATCGTAAAATGATTTTATTGCAATGGCGCATATAAATGTAGTAAGATATAAATTCTCGGGAGAGAAATACGTCAATGTGCAACTGCAACTGGCTGTAGCTACTGCGAACATAGCTGCATATAATTATAATTGTTTGCTTGCTTGATATATTACTGTATCGATGTATTGCATTTCGATTTGTGCTTTGACATGACATATCTATATGTATAAATAACCATTGTGCATGTTTCAATTTTAAACAGAGATGTATTAAGGCAAGCTTTGTACTATTTAGAAATCAAATATAATAAGAGTGATATTTATAAAATTTTTAATGGGTTAAAAATCGACTAATTTTATGAATTTTTTTCTGCAAAACTATAAAATATACCAATAGTTTTGTCCCGAATGAATATTTGTGGAAAGAACCAGATAATATATTGCAGAACTCTGACGATTTACAATAAAAGTAAAAATAAATTTTTTTGAAACAAATTCAATGTCTATTCTTTCACTTTCAGACAACTGCGGTTTGATATCTTTTATAGTTTCGCAGAAAAAAATTATTAAAGTTAGTCAATTTTTTTAGGCCAAGAAACAAGTGATTGAAATAGTAATCCTTAGACTTTCACCTGCTGGTACCCATTGAATTTATATTTTTTTTTTTGGCTGGTTGATTTATTCCTGTCGCAGACGTTTCGCCATACATCGTAAATGACAATGTCAGTGCTTGATAACTGAAACTGTCAGAAGGAAACAGATAGAGAAATATATCTATCGTTTTTCCTGATGAAAATGTACTATTAAAAGTTATAAATCATCCGGTATTTTTATTTTAATGTACTTTTTAAAATCAATTTGTGGTAATGAAAACGGTTTTTATAGAAGAAATGTTGCATAAAAAATAAATGTATAAAACTGTTCGTAATTTATCGAAAGATTCAACTGTATATTTGAAATGTATTTGTTATTATTATGTAATAAAAAAAATAAAGATACAAAACATCATTAGATACTAGAAAACTAGTTCCATTAAAAAAATTTGCAAAAAAAAAATCTAAAAGTCAAACTAAAAATAACTTTATAGAATATATAGACATTTTTTTTCTGTATAAAATAAAAACTTCCTATAAACACAAATAATGTGCAAAAAAATTATCTAAGCAAAATTTATTTTATTTTATAAAATATATAGATAGATACACATGTAGATTTCTAGACATACGTATTATACTTATTTAATAAATAATTTTGAAAAAAGCATGTTTGAAATATTGTAAATGATATGAAATTAATTAGTAGGTACTATATTTAAAATATAGTTGTTCAAATATAAAATAAAACTGTTTTAGGTTTAAGTTCTGTATTAAAATTTATTTATAATTGACGTTTCGACGAAACTCAACGCTTGTCTTCAACGATGATATTACATTAACTTAAATATTTATTATTACAATAATGATATGATAAAATATCTATCAGGGTGTTCTGTACCAATGGCGGTAATAAATAATAAAATTTCGTATCTATTTTAAGTTAATAATAATTAAAGATATAAATAGATTTGAAATTATACTAACTATATTAGTATCATATGTAAATTGTAATGATTATAGCCTTATATGTAAATTTTGTCATTAAAAATACGTTTTAATTGCGAACTAAACGTACTTATAATATAATGGAAGGTCGCCATATTTTATTGGAACTTATACTGGGTGTTCTGTTTTATTTAAAAAAAAAAAAAATTAAATCTTACTTTTTCTATAAAACATACTACATCTCTCAATTATTATTATTGTTTCTATTTCGCAGTGTTAACTGGTGTGGATTATAAAACATCCGAGGTCACACCGTGACCTAAAGGATTGTTATAGCTCTTATTTTTACATTAGAGTCCTGCGTAGTATAGCAGTGCCTAAAATGGCAGTTCTTTAAATAAGGACGAAATTGTGTTTATTATTATTATTATTATTTAAGTTTCAAACGGCAAACTTTCGATTTATATTAAAGCTTTTTCATAGCCAACCGAGTTTTTGTTACATGTACCATAAAACATGTGTGAAAGATATAATAATTTTCCGTAAACTGAAAGTTTGGTTATTGTCCTTAATATTAAATATTATTATTTATTAAATAAATAAATCTAAAGCAAGAAAATGACTTAATAAGTATGTGCAAATTGCATCACATACTTAATGTAGAATTACATATTTTTGATATAACTTCTTAAATTATGTAAAATTACAGCTTGCATATTAATATCTGTAATAATTCATTAAAATAATGAGTCTTAGTACATATTTTGTGTAATAATACTAATAAAATATTTTAAGTGTAATAATTCATTCATTTCAAAATACATCATTTATGTAAATTTAACAATGTATGTAATTATACCAACAATAATATTTTTAGATATTTAGTGAAAATTCGTGATAGCAAATTTACTGTAACAATTTGCTATCTTAGTGCAACTTAAGATGACAAATTATACTTCTGAGTATATCCTTTATCTGGTTAGATAAAGTTGCACTTGGATCTTGGTTATTAAATAATTACGATAGTAAAATATAATGAAATATATGTATAACTTTAATAAACAAATATAATAAGAACAATTACAAAATAATTACTTATAAATTTAGCGATAAAATATGAATCCAAAATGTAACTTAAACGGAGTCATTCTTACCGTGAATCGTAACACGACTCTGACCGTCACTCTGATCGTAACACTCCGTTGACCGTAACTGCCTCAGTCTTGAAGCTAACCCCCTTTTAAGTTACATTTTGGCCATCGAACTGGACTCTGCGGGGAGGCAACGTAAGCATAAATAACTAGTTCACTGTGCAATCAAACTTTGAACGTTATTTCAATATATGTTGAAATTGCTGACACTAGCTCAAAGTTCGATGCACAATAATGCTTAACAAACATTTACGTTTGTTACATTACCTTCCCCTTTATAAGACTTAATTCTCTAATTAAGTCTCACAAAAAAAATAATCCAATTCGATGTTATTTTTTAAAACTATACTAACATAACATATATTACTTAAACATATTGCTTACTAAGCAGAACAGAATGTATTACCTATATTAAAAAAATCTGAAACTTAATGAGCAAGAACATTTGAAAAAAAATACAAAAAACTTTTAAAAATTCATATTTCTAAAAAAATCATAATTAAACTGTTCTGCCAAGTATTAACTAATAAGCTAACATAATAAATTAAATAACAAACTAAAAAAAATTACACAAACATAAATATATAATTTAACCTACATATCGAGCTGAATCATCAAAAATTTTATCATTTTTTTGTTGTGCAGTGACATTGATAATTTTACTATTAACTAACAACTGCAAGATTGCAAAAATTTACATACTGACCTACATTATTATTTTTAAAGAATTTGCAAATACAAGTTAAACTATTTTAAACATATTTCTGCATTACTGATAGAAAAAATTTTATTTTTTTTTTTATTTCCAACAATAATAAAATATTTACTGATGACTCTTTCTGATCAAACTACTTCAGCACGTAAACTTACAATAACTAAACCAGAACTAAACTAAACAGTAATTAAGCTAACTAAACAGTAACTAACGCACTAACACTTTATTGTTCTATATTACACTACACTAACTTATCATTTGTTTTTCTACACCCTAGTTCACATTCACGCACCAATTGTTCATATCGAAACCAATCAAACAGTTATCTTTTCTCCGACGTCGGGCATGTGGATGACGCAGCCATTTTGTTCGCTGATGCCGATAGATTTTATTTTTATTTGATACGTTTGAAATTATTGTCACACCGAACAATAATTTCCTGTTGTTTGGTTTAGTGTTCACTTGAAGCCCACCAATTAACTTTTCCCGCTTAACTTTTCTTCTTGGTTTCTTCACACACCATACTGTTTCTTTCCCGTCAAAATTCTTCTGCTTAAATAGCGCTTTTCTTTGCCTCTTCACTGGTAATATTATTTTCCTTTTCTTTTTTCCTTTTGTTTTAACTCTACTTATCACCCTTTTTCGATTATCTTTTGGTCTTGGTTTCTTCACACACCATACTGTTTCTTTCCCGTCAAAATTCTTCTGTTTAAATAACGCTTTTCTTCGCCTCTGGACTGGTAATATTTTTTTCTTTTTCTTTCTTTCTTTTGTTTTAACTTCACTTATCACCCTTTTTCGATTATCTTTTGGTCTTGGTTTCTTCACACACCATACTGTTTCTTTCCCGTCAAAATTCTTCTGTTTAAATAACGCTTTTCTTCGCCTCTGGACTGGTAATATTTTTTTCTTTTTCTTTCTTTCTTTTGTTTTAACTTCACTTATCACCCTTTTTACATTATCTTTTCGTTTTTTGTCTACACAATTTCTCTTTGACACTTTACTACATTTATTTTTAACACTTAATTTGTCGATGCCCGTGCTGACGGTGTATTGCCTGGATCTTGCACCAGTGACCATACTGCTGTCATCGACGCTACTGATTTGAAGAGACTCTTCTTTTTCGATGTGGCCTGGCATCTCAAAAGACTCTTCCTTACTAACACTGAACACAAAACTTACTTCGTCGACGTTGTATTGCCTGGATCTTTCACCAGTTACTATACTGCTGACGTCGACGGTACTGACCTGAAGAGATCCTTCTTCTTCGATGTGGCCTGGCATCTCAGAAATCTCTTCCTTACTAATATTAACACTAATTTCGGGAAGACCAACTCGGGTCCCGAACCAAAAACGCAACCAGTGGCATACCGTTCCTACTGAACTTGGTCGCCATGCCTCTGGTAACTCAAAATAGGCTTCTTTTACTTGCCCACGGAATCTTGTAGAACAAATTAGCCTAATTTCTACATCCGACCATTCTACACCCTTTTCTAAAAATCTGGCGAAATCTTCTGCATTACTTTCGTCACAAAACTCAATCATTTTAACACTAACTGATGTACGTGGTAACGCTTACTTATATACCACGGAATTACGGTCAAAACTAACTTACTAATTTTTGATTCATATTTCATATATTTACTTTCGCGCACCGATTAAAATTTTTTTTCTAATTTTGATTATCGTAATTAAAACCAAACTATAAATACTCAGACTACTGAAACTGATTGCTCGTCAATCGATCGCACTTCTGACACCATTGTAACAATTTGCTATCTTAGTGCAACTTAAGATGACAAATTATACTTCTGAGTATATCCTTTATCTGGTTAGATAAAGTTGCACTTGGATCTTGGTTATTAAATAATTACGATAGTAAAATATAATGAAATATATGTATAACTTTAATAAACAAATATAATAAGAACAATTACAAAATAATTACTTATAAATTTAGCGATAAAATATGAATCCAAAATGTAACTTAAACGGAGTCATTCTTACCGTGAATCGTAACACGACTCTGACCGTCACTCTGATCGTAACACTCCGTTGACCGTAACTGCCTCAGTCTTGAAGCTAACCCCCTTTTAAGTTACATTTTGGCCATCGAACTGGACTCTGCGGGGAGGCAACGTAAGCATAAATAACTAGTTCACTGTGCAATCAAACTTTGAACGTTATTTCAATATATGTTGAAATTGCTGACACTAGCTCAAAGTTCGATGCACAATAATGCTTAACAAACATTTACGTTTGTTACATTACTGAAGCTCTGTAAATTTATTAACAGAGACTTAACTAAAAAAAAACTGTAATGTAATCCATTCCGTAATATTTGTAAAAGTTTTAATATTATGTATTTTTAAAAAGATTTATTTGAATGATTTTGATGGTATACGTTTGCGTGAGCGAAAGTTTCCAAGTAGTAGGAATAAAAGAGCATGTATGAGAGGAATTATGAATGTGGATGAAGCGAAAGTTGCTTGTTTGGATAGGAATGTTTGGAGGCGACTGATTTCGGAATGATGAAAAGAGTTTGTGCAACACCTTTTTGGGTACATGGCGTGATTGTGTATGTATGTATGTATTATAGCAGTTGAGTAATAATAGCTAGCTGGGTATTATAGTGTCTCATGGTTTGTAGATAAAATTAAATAAAGTTTTTTAGAGTGTATTCTGACGTTAATTCACCTTTTTTCAGCGTGCATAAAAATCACACCCTAATAATAATAATTTGAAATCGGACCACACATGTAGAATTATATAAATATAATCAATGCGTGTGGTATGGTTTATTAATAGAATAATAATAATTATCAACCACAAATACTTATCAATTTGCATTTAAAAGTGATTATTGCAAAGCAATGTCTCTCTCTCTCTCAATCTAATCTCTCAGTTCAATAACGATGTGTATTGATATGTTTGAATTGCTTTGAGCAATCGTATTTGAATACTAATTTAATGTGTGTTTGTTGATAAAAATATGCAAAACAAATTGAAATGGATGTAGGTGAATTAATTTATTATCTGTTTAGCATTTTGCATAAAGTTTGTTTGCAATAAGCAAAAAGGTTGGTTTTTACTTCCATACCTGAATATTATAGAAATTCTTCATATAAGTGAATCTTTCAGTAATTTATTATTGATTCAAGTTACAGCTTTCAGGCAGGGATGAAATTAAAATTGTAATATTTATAACTATACTCAACGTACGTATTCAGCAGGAAAAAAAGATACAAATGACATATACAGTAAATAAACAGAACATAGAAACAAGTTACTGGGTAACAGAAATAATTAACTAGATCATAAAATTAATGGAAGCCAAATTTTATTTAAATTAAAAATTTATAAATTTTAATAATTTAGTTACTTATTTTGTTGAAACAACTAAAACATTGGACAAAACATTTAAAGATTTTTTTTTATGTAAACAAAGAATTTTTCTCTAAGGATGTATAAATTCCGTTACATTCTATTATTAATTGTTGTAATCAAAAAAAAAATTAAGGAAATTAAACAAAAAAAAATAACATTGACACTTTCAATTGCTCTTTCAATTCAGAAATGCTACGGATTAACGTAAATCATGACCTTTTATTTAAAAAACAAGATTAAAAGTATATAGGTAAACCCATATATAGACTACTTTGACATTATCACATAAATCGGTTAAATAAAGTGGTCATAATGTATTTTTAAAAATTTTAGTAATTTTTTTCTCAGAAAGTTGGCAACACTGTACTTTTTTGAAATTATCTAATTTATATGGATACCAGAAGAATCTTTTGTGAAAATTTGAACAAAATCGGTTAAACAACATGGCCGTAATAAATTTTTAAAAATTTTAGTAATTTTTTTCTCAGAAAGTTGGCAACACTGTATTTTGTTGAAATTATCTAATTTATATGGATACCAGAAGAATCTTTTGTGAAAATTTGAACAAAATCGGTTGAACAACATGGCCGTAACAAATTTTTAAAAATTTTAGTAATTTTTTTCTCAGAAAGTTGGCAACACTGTTCTTTGTCGAAATTATCTAATTTATATGGATACCAGAAGAATCTTTTGTTAAAATTTGAACAAAATCGGTTAAACAACATGGCCGTAATAAATTTTTAAAAACTTTGGTAATTTTTTTCTCGGAAAGTTGGCAACACTGTATTATATTAAAATTACGTAATGTATGTGGGTACTAGGGGAATCTTTCCTGAAAATTTGATCAAAATCGGATATATAATGTAGCCACAATGAATTTTTAAAAACTTTAGTAATTTTTTTCTCGGAAAGTTGGCATCACTGGATAAAACCAAAACCACATGACCATCTTGGGCACCAGACAAATTTATCCTGAAAATTTCATTAAAATCGGTTGAACCGTCTAGGAGGAGTTGCGCCCACAAAATTTTGACTTACGACCGAGCGAGCTGACGACGCACATCCATACACCCACATAAACTAAGTTCAGATTCGTCATCTATGAATGATTGAAGGATGAAGGATATGAAGGATTTCTATACAATTTTTTTTTTTTTTGAAAATGTTACAGACACCGTACCAAACGCTATACTACTTTTTCCTTGCAGTCAAAGTAGTAAAAAGACGAGAATAATTTTGTCATTTATATTTAGAACAATGTGTTATACTTTCTCTAATACGGTTTGAAAATATATTAATTTTTGCAGTAAATTTTAAAACAAGTTACTAGGTAACAAAATAAGTAACTAGATCTTCTTCTTCTTCTTTATAAATTTCTATTGCTTCTCTTATCAATCTACTGTTTAATATTGATGGGTCTTGCAATTGTTACAGTTTCTTCGAATTTTACATCATGAAAATACTCTAACGCATGGTTAATTACATAACAAAACTTGTTTAATTTGCGAATAATTATTTTTTTTTTGTCAATTAAGATAACATTAATTTGAATATTAAATTACATGTTTTTTTTTGTATCAATAAATTTTTAATGTGCAAAAATGAGAAAATAATTATAATAATCTTTCGAAATTGTTTTATAATATGACTATATTTGCAATAAACAATTAATTAAATAACGAACTTTGAATCGGATACAGTATACTAATTTATAAACAAAAATGCAATAAATTATATATTGTATTTGAAATATTTGCCAGGTTAATTATAGCACTTTGTTGCTATTATTTTAATTATAATATTAGAAATTATTTTAATTAATGTGTATTCACACTGAAGCAGTAATAAACAATAAATTTTACGTAATACTTATAGCAGTAATAAGAAATTTTTGGTATTGTAAATACAAATTTGAGGATATTATTCCTCTTAAATATTCGGGTATTTATATTTGACAGACAGCTAGATTGACAGAATATAAAAAATCAATACTTCTAACCCAGTGTTCTCAACAGGTGGTCCGCGCAATATAATATAATATAATTATTATACTTTTGCTAACAAAAATTATTTATATATTGTGTATTTTTCGTGATTTATTGGAAATGCAGAAGTTTTTTGTGTAATTTTAAAATTATTTTGTGTTGCATTTCATTATTTAAATATTATTATGTGTTTTTTGCAGTTTCTATTGTTATTTTTTTATGCGAATTTTTTATGGTAATTAAATCTCCCTAATTGTCAAATGTATATATGTTTCTCCAGCATCTCCTCCTAAACCCCTGAACCGATTTTGATGGGAGTGGTGTCATTTTAATTGGTTCATTCCCTATTTGAGAATATTAATCTCTCTAATTGTCAAATGTATATATGTTTCTCCAGCATCTCCACCTAAACCCCTGAACCGATTTTGATGGGAGTGGTGTCATTTTAATTGGTTTATTCCCTATTTGAGAATATTAATCTCCCTAATTGTCAAATGTATATATGTTTCTCCAGCATCTCCTCCTAAACCCCTAAACCGATTTTGATGGGAGTGGTGTCATTTTAATTGGGTCATTCCCTATTTGAGAATATTAATCTCTCTAATTGTCAAATGTATATATATATGTTTCTCTAGCATCTCCTCCTAAACCCTTGAACCTATTTTGATGGGAGTGGTGTCATTTTAATTGGTTCATTCTCTATTGTTGTTGTCGAAACGTCGATTATAAAATAAATTTTAATACAGAACTTGAATCTAATGCAGTTTTATTTTAATATAAATGAGTTCTGAAAGTTTTTTTACTCTGTTGTTGGTTCCTGTTTTGTTTTTGTTCTTTCGGCACGTGTTGCTAATTGTCAAATTGTGTGTAAATTTTTGAATTAGACGCATTATCTGCTGTTTTATACATTTTTTTTTTAAATATTTACATAAATTTTGGCAAAATAACATTGAAATTTATACAGTGAGATAGGATAATTTTTATTTAATAGTTTAGCATGACTAACTGGAAATTTAAAGTCGAAATTTATAATTTATTATACAGTGGAAGTGTATAATAAGAATAATTTATATGTACAAAGGTTTAAATTTATGAAAAATATATTCCAGGAAAATTCCGTCGGAAGTTCGTCATTCAATTATGTTTTTTTTTTTTGAGTTATTATATTTATTAATATTTATTATTTAATATTATTCTTACTTTAATTTATCTTCTGGTAAATTAATATTGGTGTTTTGCAAATATTTTAATTATCACTTAATCACAGTGAATTAATATATAATTAGAAAATTTAATTAATTTGGAAAAAATTTATTGGCTTCGCCTGGTTTTGAACCCGAGACTTCCTGCTTTCGCAACAGACATTTCAACCACTATTCTATTTTAAAACGAAACATAGAAACTACTTACTAGCTAACTTGTTTCTATGTTCTGTTTATTTACTATAAATGTCATATCATTAATGCAATGCAATAGGAACATAGATATTAAAATCGTTTACGAAAAAATATGAGCAAATTTATTATTTAAATGAGTTGTTTATAAACATAATGATTATTTAAAAAAATTATGAAATAAATTAATAGAGACATTAGTACAAAAATTGAACACATTTGAACACTATAATTATTTTATTAATCATATAAGCAAAAATGTATACGCTTTTTTAATTACCGTAAAAAGTGTTAAAAGAAATGTTGATTTTTAATTGCTACATATTTTTTTCAACTCATATTAATAATTTAATAACTAGGATGATCACAAAAAAGTAGACGGTTTTTATGTCATTCGCTTTTTATTAGTAAAATATATCATAGTTGTAAATATAACATGATTTTTTTTTTGTTTTAGTTTTAAAAATGTTTGCTTTGTTCTGTGAAAAATAATTTTTATTATGTAAAAAAATGTTATTATTAAAATAAAACGGCTTTAGATTTATAGTTCTGTATTAATATTTATTTATAATCGTCGTTAATAAACAGAACATAGAAACAAGTTACTAGGTAACAAATAAGTAACTAGATCATAAATTTTTTATAAATTTTTAATTAATCGAAGCCAAATTTTATTTAAATCCGTGCTTTCATAGTGACTGTTTTATTTTACATAATGAGTTCTGAATTTTTTTACTATTTTAATGTTATTAATATTTTCGACATGATTTTGAACAGAAAAACTTTTAAAATATTTTTGAATCGTAATAATATAATATACTTTATCAAATTATTTACTTTAATTATTACTGATATTATTTACTGACAAGAACGGACGTTGAGTTCGTCGAAACGTCGATTATAATAAATATTAATACAGAACTTGTACCTAAAGCAGTTTTATTTTAAATATACTCCTATTTAGAGTTGCTGTTTTGCAAGTTCACATTCAATTTTATTCATTGTTCTATTGGAAAATATATTTGATATTTTTATTTTATTACTTAGGTAACTTTTTTTTTATAATTAATCAATTTTTGCATGGGCACGATTTCAGTTTTGTTACTTGATTACTTAGAAGTCGAAATACAAATTTAGATTTTGCTAAGCATTCGGGATAAATATAATATTGTGTAGCATTCTTTCACGTAGTGTGCTGTGTAAACAGTTGAATATATTTAATTCACTATTTCGCTGACCTTGCATATTTTCTCTACGACTGGAATTTTGCAAACAGATTTTAAGTGTTTCTTTTATTTGTTTTTATCTATTTTATGATTTAGGTAAACGTCTTTAGTATAATTTTAATATATATTTATTTAATTGTTATTAAATTTCAAAAATATTCACCCGTAATGGCTCACCTAACTTTTAAAAGTGATTTTTGTCAAAAGTACTTTTGGCGTTTCCTTAAAATTACTTATGAAGCAATTTTAATTAGTTTAGTTGAATTTTTTAATATTAGATATTAAAAAATATATAACAAAAATAAATATATTACTTATATTTGATAAGAGGTAGAAGTAAAAATTTATTTTAAATTAAAGCAAAAAATAAAAGTGTTTTGTCATAAACTTTATAAATTTTCACAAATTTTATAAAGTGGTTCCTATGTTCTGTTATTTATTGTAAATGTCATCTGTATCAGTTTTCCTGTTGAAAATATTAATGCAGACATTTAATTTTATATAATGAGTTCTGAAAGATTTTTTGCTATGTTAAGCAACTTTAGTTTCATTCACATTCATAATATCTCCCAGACATGCTTTTTTATTCCTACTATTTGGAAACTTTTGCTCACGCAAGCCACTGTCAAACATATACTATCAAAATTATTCATATAATTTTTTTAATATAACCTTTTTCATAAAAAAAAGTACATATTTGATGGATTTTCAAGCATAGAAAAAATTATTTATTGAACATATAATTAATAATTTAATTTAATTATTATTTAATTTTTTTTAAATATTAAACATTAACACTAAACATGCATTTTCATGATAGATAATTATCTTTAATTATCAGTCCAATCAAAAACGTTGAATCAAATGATTGTTAAATGGGATTTAAATTGATGATAAAGATTTTGAATCCTACGCCACTGCACAATATGTATAATAAACAACTTACTTGTACAATAAATATCATTTTTGTCAAGACAGACACGAGTTAAGTGTTCAAGCTTAAATTAAAATCAGTTTAGTTACAATTGATGCGTAGATCTTAGTTGGCGATTGTTTGCAAATTTATTCCGTATTTATCAAACAAGTAATTTTTGGTAAACAATTTGGTGTTTTAAAGATTTTTATTTCGTTTTTGTTATTTTGATATATGAAATAAAAAATGAGCCGTGTAGATATTTGTATGTTTGCTAGTTGTGAGTCTATGGGTGTTGAAAATCGCGTAACATTTCAAAAAAGAATGGAAGCACTTACGGTCCGAATGTGTCTACAGTTTGTTGAACAATATCAGAAGTTATTCTTTGTACGTGGCTTTGGATTAAATGTAAGTTGATTTTAAATAGTCTAATTATTTATAGTTGACGTAGCTATATAATCAATAAATCTAATGTGATCAGTCTTTACTTCGTGATACATGTTGAGAAATAAAATAAAATAATAAAACACAATTACACTGTTCAAAATAATAGGGTAAAAGAGTAAAAATTTTCGAGGGTAATTGAATTTGTAGCCTTATTAGTGCAAAAAATTGCCCTGCTTTAAAATATTTCACTTTTTACTTTAATGGAATGTCAAAAAATACGAAAAATAAGGGTAAATAACTGCCTTTTTACCCATTTCTGGGATAATAAACTACTCTTTTGAATTTACCTATTTAGGGTAATCATATTTACCCTTTATAGGGAACGGACTTATATAGGCACTAATAAGGGTATTTTTTTTCGAACAGTGACTTTGTAAAATATCGTAATATTTATTTAAAAAATTCATTACTGCAGTTTCAAACCAACTAAATGAGTGAGTGACAAAATCTAAATATATATTTGATATATCAGTATATTTCATCGTATGATATATAATTCCGAAAAACAATGATGTATTTCTGGTAAATCTCATATATAAATAAATATTATTTTTCGATGGAAACACAATAAAATTATATTATTTATAAACCGATTGACGTATTTCGTTATCATTTTGATAAAAGATATTTCATTCTAGTGCGTTAAATATCACATGAATGAAATATGATAATAAATATATCGATTCTGGGTAATAATAATAATAATAATAATAATAATAATATACAACAAAAGTTATCATATTGTGTTAGTGTCAATAAACTTTCTAAACTTGTACTACGTATGTTTTATATTATTATTGTTAAGTTAAGTTGAAATAAATTGTCTAGTATTTTTTCGCGACTTTCATATTGAATAATTTAATTTTTTATGCGATGAATTATGAATACCAAATATATTTCTTATTTACATAATTAAATAGATTATTTGTAAATTTAATTTATGATTTTTATTTTCTATGACATGAGGTAATTTTTTGAAAAAAAAAGGTTAATTTTATTGTATAAATATGCAATTTTATTTGAATTTTATGACCAGTTTAAAAATGATTTCTGTCAAAATTACTTTTTAAGCAGTTTTAATTAGCTATTTGAATTTCATAGTATTAGATATATACTTTAGGGTCAAGTTCTGTATGAAAATTAATTTATAATAGACGTTTCGATGAAACTCAACGCTCATCTTCATCACGACAAATTGGTTAAAAAATAATAATCATAATTTTATTTTTTTAATCAGTTTGTCCTGGTGAAGCCGAGCGTTAAGGTTCGTCGAAACGTTGATTATAAATTAATTTTTTATTCAGAATTTAAACCTAAAGCAGTTTATTTTATATAATGAGTTCTGAAAGATTTTTTATTATGTTAAAATATACTGGTAGCAATTTATAAAGAAAAAAAATAGCATTAACTGATTTAAATAAAATTTGGCTTCCATTAATTAAAAATCTATAAAATTTTGTGATCTAGTCAATTATTTGTTACATAAATAAATTTTAATACAGAACTTGAATCTAAAGAAGTTTTATTTTAAATATAGTCGTATTTACAGTTGCTGTTTTTCAAGTTCCCATTCAATTTTATTCATTGTTTTATCGAAAAATTTGTCTTAAAAAAATGTATCAAACAAATTTTTGTTATTATTATTTTTTTATATAATTTTGTTATACTTTAGTTACAGACAAGGGTAGACGATGCTTTTTAAAATTATATGTGTAATTATAAACAATATCAAGTAGTAGAAATAAAAGAGCATGTATGAGAGGAATTATGAATGTGGATGAAGCGAAAGTTGCTTGTTTGGATAGGAATGTTTGGAGGCGACTGATTTCGGAATGATGAAAAGAGTTTGTGCCACACCCTTTTGGGTACATGGCGTGATTGTATATGTATGTATGTATATCAAAAAAATATAACTCCTAGTTAAATTTTGACATTAAAAATTACAAATCGCAGATAAACAAGACTTGTCAATAAATTACTGACCATAAACAACTTTTATTGATATTTACATAATTTTTTTTTTTTTTACTTTGTTTTATTTACCTTTTAACAAAAGAAAAAATCAATCCATATCACAGTTTCTATTATCTGAATGTCGCGAACTCTTGACGAAATAAAATTTCTAAATCTGTTTACTAACAGATTCGGACATAGCTAATAAATAAATTATAGTTTCGCGTCTATTTCGTTAATACGGGTCTCACAATCAGTCAATTTGATGATCATTTGGCTGTGACTTTTCAAGATGCTCAATTGTTCATTCATTGAACGCGTGCCAACAACGTGATATGATTTATTATACTTATAAGTTTATTTATATTATGTCTCGCGTATGTATATTTAGAATGAGTTTAATTTTTGATTGTTTTATTATTATATATATTTTTTTTAAAATGTAATTTGTTTTAATTGTTTTAGTACATGATATGTGTTGTCTTGTAATAGTAATTTTTTTTTCATGATTTATATGCGAATTTTTGATAATACTTATCGATGATGTTTTGTTTTATTTATATTTTTCGCAATTGAGATTTTCATGTTTATTATTGTTTATTTTTATAGTACTATATCTTTTTTTTTGCTTTGTTAAAAATAATACCAGATATTTCTTGAAAATTGAAATTATTTTGCAATAGTTCTATGACTTCAATTTATTTTTTCTCTTACTTTAACAGTTTGTTAGGGAGGTCATTTTGAATGAGACGAACATAGGTCTTATTGTATTTATACTGTAAAAAAAGTTGCCATTTTATATAAAAAATCATAATAAAAAAATTACATATTATTTCAGGAAAACGATAAATTTTCTGTAAAAATAATATAATTTTGTAATATTATATATATTTTTTATCGAAAAAGTAGGTAAACTTTCATAAAATATACGTATTTTATATGTATAAAATATAAAATTTTCCTGTGACATTTGTAAATCTTACAAGTATTGTCATAGCTATTAAAAATTCACAATCACAAATTTTTAAGACAATCTGTATGAGGCTAGGAGAAATTATTTTATATTTTTTAGTCCGTTTTAAAAACGTGGTGTATATTAAAATATTTTTTTTTTTTTTAAATAATTATTTAGTACTCTACTACTAACTCAACTAATATAATTTCTTTTCTGAGTTTCTGCATTTTTTTTCATCTTTTGGCATCGTATATGTGAGTATGTATTTAAATTACATTAGAAATGTATAAAAATATATTTGAATTTATAGAATTTTCTTGACCGGTATGTCGTGGTCGATCTATCTTCATCGCAAACGTTTCGCCATACATCGCAGATGGCATCCTTAGTTACCAAGTATCGAGGATGCCATCTACGATGTATGCCGAAACGTTTGCGACGAGGATAGATCGATCACGGCATACCAGCGAAGAAAAATCTATAAATTCAATAAATACCGACCGCAAATAAGAAAAATTTATTGAATTATTGTTAAAATATACATTTAGAATTTAATTTTCTAAATATTCAAGTTTGGTTTTAAAAGTCAAAATATCTTTTGACAAGATGTCAGCAGAATTGGCAGCTAACAGAGAGTTTAAGAATTTTTTCTAATATTTTCAAAAAGTTTTATCTTAGAGATAAAACTTATTTTTGTAAACTACTAATAATTATTTTAGTTAGTTTAAGCTATTGAATGTGATAACTAAAAGTTTGAGTCAATGTACGTAAAAAACAATTTTTCTAATTTTATCTCAAAGATAATACAAAATTACTCACGGAAATAATGTGTCAATTTGTCATGTCATGCATTTAAAAACTCACGTACACATTCATGTCTCATACCAAATTATGCCATCAAATAATTTTCTACATATGTATATACATATATTTCTATAGTTTTACTTAATTTTTTTTATAATTTTCAAATTTTTATAATCACTACTGTACTGCAGTACCGTAACTATAATTTTGCGTCGCTCTTCGTAAAATTTTGAAATAGTCCTCGCGAAATGCATACAGGCTATTTTTTAAATCACCATTAATCTTTCAGAGATCATTATATTTGTATAATTTTTGCTAATGATGATGCACGTAGAGTACGTCGAAACGTCGATTTTTATTAAAATATATACAGAACTTAATCCTAAAGCATTTTTATTTCAATTTGAGTCAATGTACGTCAAAAATATTTTTTCTAATTCTATTAATGTGTTAATTTGTCATACAACGCATTTAACAACATTGAAATATGTTTTTATACATTCAAATATCTCATGTTACTAAATTATACCATCAAATAATTTTCTTCGTATATATATATATATATATATATATATATATATATATATATAAGGTTATTAAATATAGCATGATTATTATCTCTTGCAACGAAATTCATGTAATTTTAATTTGGAGTTTTTTTTTTTATTCTTTCTTTTGATAGAGATTTTTTTTTGTGAGTGCAATGCATGTGATTATATCTGGACAAGGACAAATTTTATGCTTTGAATTGTTATCTTAATTAGCGTAATGACAGTTAAATATAACTGGTCATTTTTTTTAAATATGAAAATGATTTTAATCGTGACAACTTGATGATTAGGTATAGCCAAGTGAATAATCAGATATATACATATATATATATATATATATATATATATATATATATATATATATATAGATTAATTATTTAATCATTGGTGATGATTTACTTGTATGTCATTTGTATCTTTTTTTCTTGTTCTGAAATATTTTTTACTGTTATGTAAATAAGTTACTGTATATAATTTATATTGTGTATTTTATCATAATATATTAAAAATAATTCAATTCATTAAAATATCTTTTATCAATTCTATTGAAATCGATAATTAACTTATAAATTTAAAATTATTATAAATCTATTTAAATATCAGTTTTATTTTTTTTTAAAAAAATAATACAGTATCAGACATAAATATTTATATTAATATACAATATTAATTTATGCATATTAATATTTTGTTATAAATAAAAATAGAAGCTAATTATGATTCTCTAACATTTGAAAAAATCTAAAAATTGTGAACGTGACAAAATCCACGAGCTCAGATGGCTTCGTGTAGTTTATTGACGTAGGTTCGGGATTTGTCCCAAATTTCCTGTTACATTGACGTAGAATACATTCTCAACGGCCCATTCAACCTGGTTGAGAAAGAAAAGATTGTCCCTGTGACTCACGAAGAGCCGTGCAGAACTTTACATAGGCCTACCGAGTGGTAAATCGTTATAAAAGTTGCATCAGACTAATTATTTAAAAAAGTTAATGGTTTTTATTTTCGGTACTGATTACTATATTTTCATTCTTATACAATATTAACATTAATATGAATTATTTTTTTGGTTATTTTATTTTAAAAAAAAATGAAAGCCATTTTTTAAAAATTGAAATTAACAATTTTTGCCCGAAAGTTTTATTTGGAAAGCTTAAGATATCATTTAAGGGATTTTTTTATAATTTATACGAATCTTTTTCGTTTTCTATAAAATATTTTATTTAATAGAATTATTTGCGTGAAAATGTCTGATGAGTAGTTGGAGTGCTATGATTGAGAGAGTTGACTTGCGTGAGCGAAAGTTTTCAAGTAGTAGGAATAGCCGAGCATGCTATGACAGAGTGTCAGTATGATTCTGGATGAAGCTGAAGTTGCTTGTCTAAGAAGCTAGTTGAAGAAAGCTGTTTTCGGGATAGTGGAAAGAGTTTGTGCCATACTCTTTTAGGTACATGACGTGATTGTATATATATGTAATATATATTAAATTTTCTTATATTAAATGTTTTCAGAATTCAAATTATCTATCTCAATCAATGTTTTATATTTTTTTATATAGATTTTTTACACATTTTACAAATATGTATCATATATTCAATGTGCCTCAAAATTATGTATGCAATGTGTCTCAATATGTAATGTGTCTCAGAAATAAATATTAAATGAAGATATTTATCATAGGAATACAAGACAAGCAAAATTATATAATATATAATATAAACGTATACGTACTATTCTACAACTGTTAATAATATGTCTCAGAAATTAAATTATTTAGCTATATACAATGTGTTTAAAGAATCATATATGCAATGTCCGGATCTCGGATCCGAATCTCAAATTATCAGAGAATCAGATCAAGTTACCATTAATCAAATCATATTAATTTCATTGTAAAAAAATAAATTATTTATAAAGTAATTTTTCAAATAATAAAATATTTTATTTGTTATTATACAATTATATTTTATATATTACCATTGTGTAGTGGCACGCATAAATTTATTTAAATAATTTATTTAATTGGTAGTTGAAATATTTCATTTTGTTAACGAGTTGCAAAGCACGTTTCAATCGTAAAAATTGAAATTATTAAATATTGTTTTCGTCAGTAGCAACCTTGCTTTGTCATTTTAACAGAAATTAGTTTCTTTTTTTTTCCTTTTGTTTTTGTTTTATTTTAACGATAAATTATTCGCACCGTATTTGTTGATAATATTATCATAAATTTATTTGTTATATATAGTATTTAAAATAATTTTTATAGTTTTACTATTTCTAAATTATCGTATCATTTTTTTTTTCGTATTTGAAGATAAGTACAATAATATCATGCAAAAATTAAAAAAGAATTTTACAATATATTTTGATAATTTATAATCTTTATTTTGTATAATATTGTAATTAGTATTAAAATAATGTTTTCTCAATGGTTTTATCAAGATTATTTTATATAATTTAGGTTGGTTCACTACCACCATTTTGCTAAAGTACAATATATATATATACAGTGTGTCCCAGGATTGATGTTACAAGAGGTGTAATGGACTAAAATTTTTTGAATTTCATTTCAAGATTCTGGAATTAAGCCCTGCTTGGCGTGAAACGAATTTTAAGAATTTTTTCGTTTTTTGAAAAACAAAATGGCCGTGACGGTGAAGCAAGAACTATTTTCTTTTCAGGTAAAGTACCCTTTTTGTTTAGGATACGACAAAATTTTATTAAGAAAAGTTGTTTATAATGACAAATCATGGTCGTATACCAAACTTCAGGACGATCTACCTACTTTCATTAAACTGTCTGTTTTAGATTGAACAAAATAAATTGTAGGTATCTATTAATTTATTAAAATTTTTATTTGCACATCAATGATATTATTAAGCTTCGTAAGTTAAATTTGTTGTAAATACTATTTGTTTCGTTCAATGGTCTACAAATAAAAATTTTAATAAATTAATAGATACCTACAATTTATTTTGTTCAATCTAAAACAGACAGTTTAATGAAAGTAGGTAGATCGTCCTGAAGTTTGGTATACGGCCATGATTTGTCATTATAAACAACTTTTCTTAATAAAATTTTGTCGTATCCTAAACAAAAAGGGTACTTTACCTGAAAAGAAAATAGTTCTTGCTTCACCGTCACGGCCATTTTGTTTTTCAAAAAACGAAAAAATTCTTAAAATTCGTTTCACGCCAAGCAGGGCTTAATTCCAGAATCTTGAAATGAAATTCAAAAAATTTTAGTCCATTACACCTCTTGTAACATCAATCCTGGGACACACTGTATATATATATATATATATATATATATATATATATATATATATATATATAGGGTGACCAACCGTACTCTTTTAAGAGTACATGTACTCTTTTTGAGCAAGGAAAATTATGTACTCTTACTTTTTCAAAAAATACTATAAATGTACTCTTTTAAAAAAAAATACACTGATGCCACAATACTGAAAAAAATGTAAACAAGTTGTAAATATCCATACTTTCAAGGCTCAAACGCTCTTAGTTTGATCGTATTTTTGTTAATATTGTTTATTTTGATTTTCTATTTACAAGTATTTCGTATTCTACGAACTTTTCGTTTGTAAGTTACGTTGTGTTCGTCGTATAATATGTGGTAAAAAGTACATTGTATATTTTTGTTTAAATTGTTCATTTTGATATTAAAATACATGTATCTCATATCTTAGCAATTTTTTATTTATTAAATCTATAAATGATTATTGATGAAAATGATAACACGAGATATATACATATATGTGTGTATGTGTACGATTTTTGTTTAAGAAATGTACTCTTTTCGGCCTGGGCCGAGTTGGTAACCCTATATATATATATATATTGTAACGCGGCGAAATTTAGAATTAAATATCAAATTAATTAAACGACAATTAACCATTTAAATTTAAAAAACTTTAATTATTCCGTGATTTTAGGACCCAACTACGTTATGTAAATGAATAACAAAAATTTAAGTAACCCCAGTGAACTTTAAAAGTCGCCGAACTGCAAACAGGAGAGTACATAAAATGGTTTGAAATAAAAGTCACATTTAGTTTAACTATGTCGATTTATTGTGCATGAGAAATTTGTAAAATTATATAATTATTTAAATATTTCAATATTTTTAGTGTTTGTCTGTATTTTGTTTACAATTTCATTAAAAGATTTTGAATAAATTGTTAGTGGCGGCTCGTCAGTGCATCTTGTGCGCAAATAATAAATTCGATATAAAAACTCTAATAACAACGTAACTCAAAGAATCCTTTATTATACTTCGGAAGGTGTAGTGTATTCTGTGGGTGACCACAATTCAAATGAACGGGTCGGACACATACTCAAAGAGATATGCTGTCACTCATGAGGGTCGGGATCACTGCCGACCAAGAGCTCGTGTATTAGTAATCATTTAAGAAGTATGTATAAAGTACTCGCATCTAAATGCCCGAAAAATTCTATATTTTAATCCGACGAGGTACCAAAACCAATGTACAATAATTATTAGTTATTTGCCAAATAATATGTAATTTTATACGTGTAAGTGTAAGTGTATTTGGGGAATATGGGAGTGTGAATACATTACGTAATTGGTGCGTGATCGTCTAGTGAAATCATGGTCGAATCGGTGTCTCACGGATTCTCGCTACCCCCAACCAGACGTGGGTCGACCGGCGTCGTAACGATGGCTCGCCGCGTAGAGTATGTTGGTTTACCGGTTACTGGCGGCGACTATTGCCCACTGACTGGGTATGCTCTGGTCATGGTTTGAGTTTACACGTGAACTTATCTTCGTGAAACTTTTGAACAAGTATACTATGTTTTCTGAGAGTTTTAAGTTTTCACAGCTTTGATTACTTTAACGGCACTTGATTCACGTAGTAAAACCAGCCGCTATGGCACAAAGCTATTTAAACCGTTCGCACAATATTACTCTCTTTAAGTTTTCGTAGTTTGATTACTTTAACGGCACTTGATTCACGTAGTGAACCCAGCCGCTATGGCACAAACTACTAAACCATTCTCTCTTATGTATCTTATTTCTGAGAGATGACAAGGTTACCTAGTATAATGAACTATACCATGGGCCAAGCTTCCCTGATTCTGATTCTAGACCAGAATGCCCGCTGATGAGATCGGTCAGCCCTCATATACTCTTAGTACACGTTGACTTGCAACAGAGATCGCATATACAAAATCATTAGTAAGAGTAGGACATAATAACAAGATATAATATTTTACCAATCAAATTACACTTCTAACATCCTTGTTGAAGATTACTGGCTGAAAATAACATCATAATTTTCTACACCCAATAATATTAACTTTTGAAACCTATCTTACAAATAATCGCTTTGCATTGGCTAGGATAGGAAATAGAAGGATGTGCCCATAATCAGAAAAACAAATTCTTAAAAACAAAATTGTTTTCAAAATAAAGTACCCCAAAATACAAAAGAATTGGGTCAACCTTTCATGTAAGACCGCGTTTATACCTAAACAAACAAGACCATAAATGACCCTTAAAGAAATGTATTTTTCTCAATAAGCAAAACAACACAATAAACTACCAGATGTAGTTTTAAAATATAAGTAAAGTTCAGCGTCCCAGATGTGGTTTTTAAAATACGTAAACAAGTACAGTTGACATAATTATTATCGAAACACATTCTTAAAAAATATTAATAGTAAGATAAATTAATAACATAAAAAATTAAAAAATTAGGTACACATATTTGCCTCGTTTCAATATATATATATATATATATATATATATATATATATATATATATATATATATATATATATATTATATATAAAATTTTTGAGACACATAGCATATATAAAAAAAACATGCATACATATTTCTACAATGCGTAAAAAATCTATATAAAAATATAAAATCTGAAATCCAGGGTGGTCAAAAACTGTAATTCGACCAAAGAAACACGGTCCACTGTATTTAATTTGACATCTCTGACGGCCATATTAAAAATTATTAACTCAAATTGAATTTGAGTTTAATTATCAAAAATATGTGAAGAAATGCAATGTATACCACTCAGGATGGTCACAAAATTGTATATTCAACCAAAGAAATATTAATTCTCACAAATCACGTAACACAAATATAAATAATATATACATATATACTTAATATACTTATATATACTTATACTAAATATTCTTGACATGTATTTTTATATATCTTTGGTTTAGTTTCTTGTTTAGAACATAATCTACTATTATTATATTTTAAATTAAATAACTGTTAAATAACGAAAATGAAAAAAAAAAATTAATAAATTTGAAAAATATTTACATCTAGTAATACAAACGTCAGAAATCAAGTTTTTCATTTGACATTCTTGTTAGGATGTTATTTATAGAAATAAATATATATATTTTTTATTATTATTTCCGACAAAACTTTTCAAAAGGATGCTTTGCAATTAATCTAATTTATTTAATGACCTGTCAGAATTAACAACAAAATTATGAAGACTGTAATCTAATTACTTGTAATACTTTTTAATAAAATATAATAAATTTTTCATTCATATTAACTTACATAATTAAAATAATTGAATTATTCTGTTTTGTCGTAATATATTTTGGCAAATGTCAACTCAGTAAAAACTTAACGCTGATAAACAAAATAAATAATTGGACAACTGTATTATTATTTATAATGTTTATAATTAATTTTTAGAATAAATTCATTTTTAAAGTGTTAATTTTTTATGCTATTACTAGCTTTTTTCGTGTGTTTTTCATTAGAGAATTGGAGTCAAATGTTTAAGAATTTGACTTAGAACTTATGTTATATAAGGAACAAGTTATGTTATCTCAAAATTTTATTATATAAAAATTATCTTAACATAGTAAAAATATGTTACAAAATTTATTATATTAAAATAAAACGGTTGTAGTTCTGTATTAATAAGTACTCAACGTACATCTTCATTTAATAAATGTTTTTAGTAAATAAACAGAACATAGAAACAGGAACATAGGTACTTTTTCTTCATAAATTTCTATTGCTTCTCTTATAAATCTACTGCTAAATAAAATTGGGCTTTTTTTTAATTAAAAATTTATTAATTTTATGATCTAGTTACTTATTCCGCTACCTAGTAACTTGTTCCTATATGCTGTTTATTTACTATAAGTGTCGTTTGTATTTTTTTTCCTGATGAGTTCGTCGAAACGTCGATTATAAATAAATATTAATACAGAACATATATTTTTTACATTTATAGCAAATATATCCCAAAGTTTCTTAAATATTGCAGCATTTATTTTTTTTTGCTGATATTTATATTCAAGTTATTTAATTTTCTCTGAAAATACATCATTTATTCGTCAAACATAAACTTTAAATCTTTTCCTTGTTTACATCTGAAAGTAGAATTACTCAGCTCTTCCGAAAAATTTATATATTGGATAAAACCAAATTTTCTTCTACGCAAATGTCTCTGGATACATTATTTGTCATTTTTCAAGCTATAAAAATATTTCGAAATTTTTAAATTATATTTTTTTAATTAAAAAAATGTTGAGACAAATCTTTTCTTCATATGTCATATGAAGAAAAGATTTGTCTCAACATTTTTTAATTAATTAAAACTTCATGTATTCAACAATAAACAATAATATATTTTTTTAGTTAAAATTGATGAATGAATATTTATACTGGTTGGTACTCTGTTTTATTCTATAACCACTATAATGTAATAGAATTGTTTATATTTTTTATTTCTAAAGTTTTGGAAGTAATATATAAAAATGTGTCTTTCAATCTTCGGATTTGTTGAGCAAAAAGTTCTCGAAAATAAATTGAGGAAGAAATATATATATTTTCGACTACCCAAGTTGAATAATAATACTATGCAAATTGATTTTTTTATTTAAGATTAATACGTTAAGTTATAAAATAAATTTACTCGTTTATTAAGATGGAAAACAAGTAAAAAATGAACTAAATTAGCGCTTATATTTTAGCGGTATGCCGTGTTAATCAAATGTTTAAATAAACAAAAACATTCTATATATTTATATACCATACGAACACTTATTTATTTCATTCACAGTTATTTAGCAAAAAATTTATCTCTGACGTCTATTTATGAATAAATTTATAAAACTAACTATATCTGGAATATAATTAGTAGAGTATTAAAGAATAAGGACATTTTATAGTATTTTACTGGATTAAAGTACGTTGATTATTAATAAATATTTATACCAGAATTGCAACCTAAAGCCGTTTTATTTGTTTATACAGGATGATTTATGACGTCGGGGAAAAACTACACCGGATGATTCCTATGAGTAAACTAAATGAAAAACTTCAAATAAACAAATGTCCGAAAATGCTTTCTAACGGAACTGTAGCCGTTAGAAGTTTATTACATGTAAAATCAATCGCGTTAGCCTTATTTATTATATCAGAAAAAAAAAAACAAGTCATAAACTTCTGAATAATTGTAAAATTACTGATTGATTTTCTAATATTTTGTTTAAGCACTAGTAAATCAAGTTACTAGTTTATAAATTTTTGTACACATATAAATAAATATTTAATAAACAATTTACAATAATTAAAAATCGAAGATAAATTTTGTCGGGACGCAGTAAGTCATAACTAGTAAATTGGTTTACTAGTGTTTAAACAAAATGTTAGAAAATTAATCGGTAATTTTACAATTATTTAGAATTTTATGACTTTTTTTTCCTGATATAATAAATAAGGCTAACGCGATTGATGTAATAAACTTCTAACGGCTACAGTTTCATTAGAAAACATTTTCGGACATATGTTTATTTGAAGTTTTTTATTTAGTTTACTTATAGGAATCATCCGGTGTAGTTTTTCTCCGACGTCATAAATCATCCTGTGTAATAGTTATTTTAATAGATGGCTTGTTATTTTGATGTAAAATATCAAATATTACACAAATTGTTTAACTTTTGTTAATTAATGTCCGTGACATCAAAATATATTATGTTACTAATTGTACGTAATATTAGTAATTTTTTTAAATAATACGTATCATAGTATTATTAGGTTGTTGTTTATTTACATTGATAATTTTATTTAATTTTATATAATTTGCTACGTATGTCGAAAATTAATTGGCTTAATTACATCAGTTCAAAATAAAAAACTAGCAGAATGGTCAATTTTTAAATTGAAAATTTATAAAAAAATACAGTTGTAATTAATTGACAATTCAAATGTAGATATTGTATTTGATTTTGTTGAGAAATAGTTTCCACAAAAGATATAATAAATTGTAATTCTGTACTCAACGTACATCTTCATCAGAATAAAAGATACAAATGACATTCACAGTAAATAAACAGAACATAGAAACAAGTTACTAGGTAACAAACTGAGTAACTAGATTATATAGTTTATAAATTTTTAATAAAAGATTACATGAATGCTGTGAAATGGCATTAATTTAAATAAAAATCTCGTTTAGCATATCTTTTGAAATTTTTTTGAGATTTGATTCATTTTTCTATAAATTTTCTATGTTTAATTTCAGCAAACAGAATAAACATATGGAAAAAAATAATGAGAATTTAACAAATGCCGTTTAGTGGAAAGCGACTATTTATTATCAAGTTTATTCTTAATATGATATGACGAAAACAATTTAATATATTACAATTATATGAATATGTGTTAAATTTAGCTGACGTTGCATAAGTTTTCAGATAAATCACCAAGTAACGAGGGACTTTATCGCAAATTATTTTGAGAGTAACTGTTTTTTTTTGCTTTTGATGATAATGAAAATAAAAGAAAGCCGTTGTCAAAAAAATATATCGACGTCAGAGATATTTCGTGTTTCTTGGTGACAGTTTCGTAATGTTTGTCTATCAAAATAAATTATGGTGTGGTATAGGTCAAATTTTATAACATTGTTATTACAATTACTTTTATTTTGTTTAAGAACAATAGTTATTTTTGTTTAAAGGACTAGTAGATTATAGGATTTTTTTTTGTATTATTTTAAAACAATATTTGATGTATGACAAAAGAGAACAAAATTATTTCTTATAATTTTAAAGTTTTAGGTTTTTCAAAATGTACTTTTAAACTGAAAATAAACTTAGAGAATAATGCGTGGACGTCCGATGAGTAGTTGGAGTGGTATGATTGAGAGTGTTTTGCGTGAGCGAAAGTTTCCAAGTAGTAGGAATAAAAGAGCATGTATGAGAGGAATTATGAATGTGGATGAAGCGAAAGTTGCTTGTTTGAATAGGAATGTTTGGAGGCGACTGATTTCGGAATAATGAAAAGAGTTTATGCCACACTCTTTTAGGTACATGGCGTGATTGTGTATGTATGTATGTATTCTTACCTTATTTTTAAAATTGATTTTTGTCAGAATTACTTTTGACGTTTACTTAAAATTATTTATTAAGCAATTTGAATTTTATAATATTAGATATAAAACGATATATCAAAGATAGAAATACTAATCATATTTTGTTACGAGGTAGAAGTAAAACTTTATTTTAAAACAAAAAATAAAAGGACTTTTTCATAATCAAAAGAAGTGGGAATACGCGCCATGGTTTTTTTAAAAGAAAAATTATATTTATGGTAAAAAATTAACAGTTTTAACAATAAATTAAAGTTTATCTAATTATTTATGTTTTATATATATATATATATATATATATATATATATATATATATATATATATATATATATATTATATATTCTTTAAAACGTTGCGTCGTAATTTACAGTATTTTTTTGTTTTATGCAGTTTCTTATTTTTAACATAGTAAAAAATCTTTCAAAACTTATATAAAAATAAGAAGGCTTTATTAATGATGGACGTTTCGACGTACATCTTTATCAGGAAAAAAGATACAAATAACATTTACAGTTAATAAACAGAACATAGAAACAAGGTACTAGGTAATATAATAAGTAATTAGATCATAAAATCTGTAAATTTTTAATTAAAGAAAACCAAATTTTATTTAACAGTTTACAGTTCACGTTCACAGTTTTTGATATTATCTTATTCTTTATAAATTTCTATTGCTTCTCTTATCAATCTGCTGTTAATATTGATAGAGGTCTTGCAATTATTATAGTATATTCAAATGTAGCTTTTATTATGATCTAGTTACTTATTTGGTTACCTAGTAACTTGTATCTATGTCCTGTTTATTTACTATAAATGTCATTTGTATCATTTTTTTTCCTGATAAAGAACCACAAACTAAAGCCATTTCATTGTAATATAATAAATTCTGACAGATTTTTTTACTATGTTAAATTAATAGTACAAACTTAAAATGTTATTATTTTTGTTTGCAACAATATAATAATAGGTTTTTAGAATCTTACCAAGTTATAATTTGTTGCGCATTAACAATGTGATACGTATAATTTATGCAGAAAAATTGACAAAAATTTATAATAACTATAAATTTGTCTAACATTACTAAACTGTTATTTCAGACTTATGTAAAAATTCTAGTATTTTGTTTTTTGTCGTTACAGCATTGACGTCAATGGCTTAAGTGATTTTCAAATTGAAATATCTTGTTTCAATGTATAAGTTATTATTTTTATTTGTATTTGTGTTTACCATTTCGGAAAGACTTTAGTATATTATGTACATTGTCTATAAGGTGGGAATCATGTTTTGCATATATACCAATAAATTAATGTTACACAAATTAAAACGATTTGTCATAATTATTTTTTATTCATTTTGTTATTTTGTTTATTTTTAGCTTTCGAATTTTTAATGAAAAATGTTATTTTTTTGTTTTAATTAATATAGTTGTGCTAAATTTAAATTTCTTTCTTTATCTGTCTTATAATTCATTATATTAAAATAGAACGACTTTAGTTTGTAGTTCTGTATTAATTTTTATTAATAATCGACATACATTTTCATCAGGAAAAATTATACAAATGACATTTACAGTAAATAAACAGAACATAGAAACAAGTTACTAGATAACAAAATAAGTGAGTAGATTATTATAAATTTTTCATTAAATAATTTACTGTAATATTATTTATTCTGATGAGTTCTGATGAGTTACTATGTTACCCTGTATAATGTTTGTTTTTATGGAGAAAACAAAAAATACTCGAAATTGTTTAACAAAAAAAAAAAGAAGTTTCTATTTACGTCGTTGCACCTGCGCGCAAATTAAAATACCAATTATAATTATGAATAGGCAGTTTGATAAAACTAAAGAAAGAGAATTGATAAAATAGTTTTTGAATTAAATAGTGACCTAACTGCGTAACAATACAACACAGTAATACAATAATATTTAATGACGTCAAATATACATACACACCTTTGCAAATAAGATATTCATTGGAGCGTATTTAATTTTTGATTAGAAAATATTATTATGTGGGTGTGTTTTTAATATAAACAATACATAAGTTGATACGTTCAATAAATACAAGATTATAAACATGTTAATATTGTGACTGGTATTACAAGCTCGGTTTTTCGGTGTTTTAGTTTATTACTACTTTGACTGCAAGGAAAAAGTAGTATAGCGTTTGGTACGGTGTCTGTAACATTAGCAAAAAAAAAAAAAAAAAATTGTATAGAAATCCTTCATATAGCCTCTAGATGACGAATCAGAACTTAGTTTATGTGGGTGTATGGATGTGCGTCGTCAGCTCGCTCGGTCGTCAGACAAAATTTTGTGATCGCAACTCCTCCTAGACGGTTCAACCGATTATAATGAAATTTTCAGGATAAATTTGTCTAGTGCCCAAGATGGTCATGTGGTTTCGGTTTTTTCCAGTGATGCCAACTTTCCGAGAAAAAAATTACTAAAGTTTTTAAAAATTCATATTGGCTACATTATTTATCCGATTTTGATCAAATTTTCAGAAAAGATTTTCCTAATGCTCCCATTAATTACATAATTTTATTAATATTCAGTGTTGCCAACTTTCCGAGAAAAAAATTACTAAATTTTTAAAATTTTATTATGGCCATGTTATTCAACCGATTTTACTCAAATTTTCACAAAAGATTTTCCTAGTATTCATATAATTTATGTAATTTTAACAAAATACAGTGTTGCCAACTTTCCGAGAAAAAAAATAGTAAAATTTTTAAAAATTTATTATGACCATTTTATTTAACCGATTTTAATCAAATTTTCATAAAAGTTTTTCCTAGTGCTTAAATAAATTATGCAATTTTAACAAAATACAGTGTTGCCAACTTATCTAGAAAAAAATCACAAAATTTTTTAAAAATTCATTGTGGCTACATTATTTATTCGATTTTGATCAAATTTTTAGAAAAGTATCTCCTAGTGCCCACATAAATTATAATATTATTAAAATACAGTGTTGCCAACTTTCCGAGAAATGTCAAAGTAGTCTATATATGGGTTTACCCATATACTTCTAATCTTGTTTATTTAATTCTTCTCTTGTAGCAGTTGCATTGTTTTCTCGACCTAAAAATCGACTAACTTTATGAATTTTTTTCTGCGAAACTATAAAAGATATCAAACCGCGGTTTTCTAAGGGTGAAAGAATAGATTTTGGACTTCTTTCGAGAATTTTTATTTATATTTTTGTTGGAAATCGTCTGAGTTCTAACCATTTTTTCAAAGCTCTGCAAACCGGCTGTACGGTAACAATAACTCCTATTCTGTTTATCTGAAACAAAAATCAAAAGACACCGTTGAAGTATGATATATAATCTGGTTTTTCCCACAAATATTTATTCGGGGCAAAATGGCGACCTCTAGATAAAAGTTTTTTTTTCCAAAGATTAGTGTTAGTCAGTTAAGATGGTTCAGACGTCTTAAGCGAATATCTAATGAACATGGGATATGTGGTGTAAATAGGAGAGATCGGGTACGAAATAGATTAGTGTATGATGAGTGTGAAATTCGAAAGAAAATGTTGTAGCAAAAGTTGCCCCGTGTTAGAGTCAGTTAAGATGTCTAATGAACGTTTGGTTAAAAAGATTTATTTGAATGATTTTGATGGTATACGTTTGCGTGGACGTCCGTTGAATAGTTGGAGTGGTATAATTGAGAGAGTGGCTTGCGTGAGCGAAAGTTTCCAAGTAGTAGGAATAAAATAGCATGTATGAGAGTGGAATTATGAATGTGAATGAAGCGAAAGTTGCTTGTTTGGATAGGAATGTTTGGAGGCGACTGATTTCGGGACGATGAAAAGAGTTTGTGCCACACTCTTTTGGGTACAAGGCGTGATTGTGTATGTATGTATGTATGTATTTTGTCAAACATTTATAAATTTCATGATCTAGTTACTTATTTTGTTAGCTAGTAAATTGTTTTCATGTTCTGTTTATTTACTATAAAAGTCATTTCTATTTTTTTTCCCCGATGAAGACGTACGTTGAGTTCGTCGAAACATTGAATTATTTAATAAATTATTACAGAATTAGAACCTAAAGCCGTTTAATTCTAAACAAAATAATGTTTATGTAAATAGCATATTATAAATATGGCTACAAAGTATGTGGAACAAAATATTTGTATGTATATATATTCAAGTATTTGCCGAGTTCAGAATGAATAAATAGTAAATATTATTAATGGGAATCAAGTTGTCTGTGGATTATGACAGGTCGGTATTATTAATATTTATAATCCTGTTCATTGCAATTAAGATCGAGTTTGTTTAAATAAGGTATCTGTTTTTGTGCTTGGTCTGTAAGATGCAGTATGTATGCTGAACTTGTAAAATTATTAGTACTTATTTAAATATATTACTTTATCATTTGTATATCTAGACGTTTCAAATAATATGTTCTATATATATTTTATGTTCTACGACATTAATACAATTTTTATTACAATTAATTTTCCATCAAGTATACTAATTATTCTAATCAGTGAATAATATCTATATTTATTTGTTCTGTTAGAATTTTACGTAAAAATAACAACACAAAATTTTATTATTTGGAATAAATCATAGATTTATGTATTAGAGTTTGTGGAACTTCTTGGAAATATTTAGATGTGTTTTGAATTTTTTGCTGTAACTTTCATTGTAACATATACAAAAATTATTTAGTTTCAGAAATATCTATCAGACAAAATATAATTATAATTTTGTAATCTAGTAACTAGTTTCTATATTTTGTTTATTTATTATTTATGCCATTTGTATAAATTTTTTTCTCTGATGATGGATATACGTTTAGTATATCAAAAGTCGATAATTAAAAATTATACAGTACTAAACCAATTTTTTTTAAGACTATATATTTTACAGATATGAACAGAATTAATCTACTAATTCAAATCATTATAAATATATCGCTATTATTATTATTTTTTTCAAGAACTATTTCTCAATTGTACCATTGTGATTTAACAAATCATTACTGAAAAACAAGAATTTTTAGAAACGTTTGTCATATTTTTATTGTTCCAACGAAACATCAATTAAAATGAAAAATTTAATAATATTGAATAGGTTCCAAACAATACAGTTACGATTGACGACAATTACCAAAAAAACTATCACTTCTAAAAATAAAAATCATGCACATTGAGCATGATTAAAAAATTTATTACTCATACTCATATTTGTTATTATAGTAAAATATCATTTAATACAATCAGATCTAATATCGTCGTCATCAATTGTTTTTTTTTCTTCATAAGTCTCTGAAAGTGGTGGGATTAAAATGAAAAAGGATATTTTTAATTTATAAAATTATTTATAGTAAAATAGTAAGGAAGATATTTCTGTTTAATACGGTATTGTTTTTAAATAAAGTAAAGCTTTTTAATAATAAAAGTTATAGAAAATACATTTGTTAGTCTAATATTTTCTTTTATATCAATCACACTGTATATCATCTAATATAATCAATCGTCAATTGTTTTGTCAGCCAGCGTGACCATCTTCGATCATAAACTACACGTGATCAGTATAAGAAAAATCAATATTGTCAAAGATAAATCAAATAATATTGAATTATTCTTATATCGATTCCGATTTGACATTTGATAATTCGATTGATACTGATCAAAGTATGCTATGACACGGACATAGACGACAAAAGACATTGATCAGTTTATTATAGTAGTTGTGATTTATTTAAAATTCGATTCGTTTTTGTTTTATTATCCTAACCTTAACCTAATTTTCGAACGAGGTTTTTTATTATTTTATTTATTTTTATTTGATGCGACGAATTCTAAGTTGACAGTTTTTTGTTTTTGTTTGGTAATTTTCTTTTTTTTAGGTTAGTTTTCATATTTTAGTGTTGGGTCAAGTTCATGAAATAATTATTGTTATTGTTAAGTTTGTCAAGGAAAGTTACTTAACGAAATTTATTTATTTTTAATACATACATACATACACAATCACGCCATGTACCCAAAAGGGTGTGGCACAAACTCTTTTCATCATCCCGAAATCAGTCGCCTCCAAACATTCCTATCCAAACAAGCAACTTTCGCTTCATCCACATTTATAATTTTTCTCATACATGCTCTTTTATTCTTACTACTTGGAAACTTTCGCTCACGCAAAACACATCATACCACTCCAACTACTCATCGGACGTCCACGCAATCGTATACCATCAAAATCATTCAAATAAATCTTTTTAACAAAACGTTCATTAGACATTCGCTCAACATATCCGAACCATCTTAACTGACTAACACCAACTTTTGCTACAACATTTTTTTCAATTTCACACTCATCATACACTAATCTATTTCATACCTGATCTCTCCTATTTACACCACATACCTCACGTAAAAATTAATTTCCACAGCAGGTTAAAGTTCTGTATTAATATTTATTAATAATCTATATTTTCCGTTTATGCTTATGCAACCAAACCAAACATTCACTACCATACATCAATGTAAGCACCAAAACTGCATTATATATACTCAAACGGGCTTCTTTGGAACATTTACATTCCTAGCAAAAGTTAAAGTTAGTTTGATGCTTACATAATAATCATTTGAAGAAATATGTTGTTGTATTCAGTAAATGGTTCAGTTTAATAAAATATTATTTAAAAAAATTGTTAATAGAAATTATATTTTGTGCAATTATTACATTTATTACTTTTACTAAGGCGTTTTAAGGTTTATTAACTCCTTTTGAGATGTAATATCATCCCCTAAAATGATACAGGGAAGATAGTATAAATAAATATCCTGTATTTAAAAATATAAAATGAATATTTAGCATTTAATGGTTATAGTTGATCTAATTTTGGTTTATCATAGTTTTAATTATATAATTATAAGATAAATTATTTGGATTATGTTAGGGAACAGAATTTTTATCAAAATTCACTTGTGTATCCTGATAAATTGCACAGTAATGAAAAATAAAATTATTAGACAAGCAAAAATCATTGCTAATTGATATAAATATTTAATTTCATTCACAAAATGATTGGTAATTAATCAAAATGTTGTGTTTTTAATAAACATATTAATATTATTTCGATATAGGAAAACAAATATTATTTAATTTAGTAAACATACTTTTTTGTGTAGAATTTGATTAATTAGTTTAAAGTTAAGATATTTCTCTAACTAATAAAATTATTATTTAAGTTTTTTCTCTTATTTCTCCCATCATTCATAAGATTGATGATATGAGAAATATGCTATGGTAATTTATCTTTTGGCTTTGCTTATGTCAATAACTGACTGATTGATTGTCAGATATTTTTAAAGCATTAATAAATATTTTGTATTTTATTTATTTAATTTATAGAATAATGAAGTATAAAACATGAAAATATGTTAATGGAAAATTATGTCATTCACATCTCTATTCTGACTGCGTTGATAATTTTCAAAATGAAATCTAAAATTTTTCATATCAGTCGATATATTTTCCATTTATTTGAATGTCTCATTATATACAGTGTGTCCCAGGATTGATGTTACAAGAGGTGTAATGGACTAAAATTTTTTGAATTTCATTTCAAGATTCTGGAATTAAGCCCTGCTTGGCGTGAAACGAATTTTAAGAATTTTTTCGTTTTTTGAAAAACAAAATGGCCGTGACGGTGAAGCAAGAACTATTTTCTTTTCAGGTAAAGTACCCTTTTTGTTTAGGATACGACAAAATTTTATTAAGAAAAGTTGTTTATAATGACAAATCATGGCCGTATACCAATGGTCTACAAATAAAAATTTTAATAAATTAATAGATACCTACAATTTATTTTGTTCAATCTAAAACAGACAGTTTAATGAAAGTAGGTAGATCGTCCTGAAGTTTGGTATACGGCCATGATTTGTCATTATAAACAACTTTTCTTAATAAAATTTTGTCGTATCCTAAACAAAAAGGGTACTTTACCTGAAAAGAAAATAGTTCTTGCTTCACCGTCACGGCCATTTTGTTTTTCAAAAAACGAAAAAATTCTTAAAATTCGTTTCACGCCAAGCAGGGCTTAATTCCAGAATCTTGAAATGAAATTCAAAAAATTTTAGTCCATTACACCTCTTGTAACATCAATCCTGGGACACACTGTATATACCGGGTGTTCGTTCGTCAAGTTCGTATGGTCGTTTGTTTATCATGCATTTTCGATAATTTGCGATATACTTCTTTCTCGAGTAAAATTCGAAGAAATACTTTTCGATAGGGCATAACAAGTTCTAAAAAAAATTAAAATCGAAAAATCGAAAAAAAATTCTAGCGCCCAAACGGCACATGCTAGCAAATTAAAACTAAAACCAAATAATAGAATCTTTTATGCCCTATCGAAAAGTATTCTAAGTATTTCTTCGAATTTTACTTCGCTAATCATCGAAAATGCATGTTAAACGCCCATACGAACCTAACGAACGAACACCCGGTACATATATATATATATATATATATATATATATATATATATATATATATATATATATATATATATATATATATATATATATATATATACCTTATAACGAAATCTATCACAAGAAGACGTCATCAAGAACCGAAACATTAATTATTACAAGTACACATGCACTAAAATGTGTAAAGGCGGAGTTGAACGCATGCATAAAAACAATAATAAAAAAAGAACTACTTGTTACTTAATTTAATGCTTACAAAACATTCATTTAACTTTACACTAATTAACTTTTGGACAACATATAACTACAAAAAAACATAAAATAATAAATTTTATCGGGCAATGCAATACAATTAGGAGACGAGGTAAATAAAAGAAAAAAAAACTTTAACATCACACTTTTATAACATAATAATTATTTAATTAAATTAAAACTATAAATTTATAGTAACAATGACAGGGTATTGACGTCATCAACTTGAAGAATATTTATGTTTAACATGAAAAATCGCCATTTTTTAATAGTAAAATTATTATGTGCAAACTACTCTTTTATAAATTTATTATATAGCATCCAGGAGATTTAAAAATACATTGTTTATTACAAAAGTTTCTGAATTAATGTTTCTAGAAATAAGAACTAAAGTATTGAAAAAAATCTACTAAATCTTAAAAAAAAACTAAAGAATTTTGCTTAAATGAATTTCAGATATATCTACCTATATAGATAATTGCAAACAATTTAATTTAATATTGTTAATTTTTTTTTTTTTAACTTTTATATATATAAAAAAGTAGTGTAGCTGCCACCAAAAGTTATTATGGAATAAATTTTTTTTTATTTTTTATTTTAATCATGTTTTTGCTGACCTACACATTGTGATGGACCAAGTTTGTCTTTCCGAGATATATATACATATATATATATATATATATATATATATATATATATTAGGGTGGTTTTTATTTTGGCAAAGTCAGTAATTTGTTGCTCCAACCCGCCAAAATTATTCCAAATAAAAAAAAAATTCCATACACTTCCCAGACCTGTCAGATGATATTAACCCGTGCCTGTTGAAGGCTCAAAATTTGCATTTAGCTTAAATAAGGAAATCGCCTTTTTAGACATTTTGGGATATAACTTTTATTGTATTTACTTTAAAAATATTTCAAAATAATTACCAAAAAGCTAATGAAATATGCTTTTTAGTAGTCTAAAATTCATGCCATTCCGATGATTATTAACGGAGTGGTGTGAATTTGAAAAATATGATTTCTGACTCAGAAAAAAGCTATAATGATTAATAATCCTTAATCATTATAGCTTTTTTCTGAGATATACAGAGATATATTTCGAGAAAAATGTATTTAACAAACATTTTTAATATAAATATAAATTTATATAAATATTTCATAATGATTTTTCATATTTTTGTAATATATATAATTCTGTAAATAGGTGGCATATTTATGTCATGACAGTTTTGTTTTTATTTACCATGACTTTTCATAATGATTTTTCATATTTTTGTAATATATATAATTCTGTAAATAGGTGGCATATTTATGTCATGACAGTTTTGTTTTTATTATGTTATACAAATTTTTCTATTCCATAAATTTATTTAATACGACGACAGTCAGTTCTGTGGTAGCCACAAAATTGTTTCTAGAATTATGAAATAAATTATACTGCCAGAAAACAAGATTATATTTGACAAATATATTTATTTTATAATAAAAAAAATGTACTAATTTTAAATATCTTTTGTTTCAGGTAAGTTCCATTTTATGTAATGCTACCAACTTTCTGTAACAAATACATCTGATTCTCGGTAAGTCGGTAAAAAAAATATACCCAAGTTATTACTGCGAGAAACTATTTTTTTTTTGCAAACATTTTACACTGAAAACTTTTGTTTAAAATTTGCTCGCGAACATTTAAAATGTATTTTATTACGGGACGGGAATAGAATTCTTATAAATATATGTATAAATTTTTTTCATTAAAAAGTTACGTATAAAGGAATTATTAACAAAGTATAAGATAAATAAATGTCAATTAAAAATTTATAGAAATTATGAAAAATAATAATTATTTTTATTAATAGTTTGATTATCAAGATATTCAAGTATACGATGTATCATTGAAAACATATAGACAATCTTGCATTATTTACTTGTCAAAAGTACATTTTTTTGAAAACAGTAGATACTATAAATTTTTTTTTTTTAGCAATGCTTATGAGAATAAAAAGACTCTTTATGCGCTGATTATATCAATTTATATGGTAAAAATATATAACAACATAAAAATTACATATCATTTTTTTAACTATTTCCAACAATTTTTTTGAACATACATTTATACAAAAAGGTATAAAAATAAAAAGTAATAATAAAAAAAAAATTACGTAAAAAAGTAATTAACATTGTCAGCAGATTAGTTGCTAAATTATTATGATGTTAAAACTTCTTAATGTTAGTAAATTAAAATAAAAAACATAAAACAAAAAATTGTTGTTCTTATAGATGCTTAATCGAAACATGATTTTTTAAAAGATTGTAATCGCAATTAAAGTTAATATTTTGCAAAAATAGGTCAGTTTATTAACATTAATTAATATAAATGTTATATTAAATTGGGTTTTGAATTAGTTGAAAGAATTTTAAAAATTTGTAAATAATACTATTCATATGATAATTAATGAATAGATTTGCGACACTATTTAACTATGTCGCAAATTATTATTATTAAGTTATAAATAAATAAATTAAATTAATCATATGCACATTGATCAGCCAATTATTTATTGAATTTTATTTAGTATTTTATTGATAATATTCTAATGTAAAACACAGTTTTATACTAAATTTCAACTTTATAACTCACTTCAAAGTTGTATTTCAAAGCCGGACAAAGAATTGAGAGAAATATATATGACAATTGAAATATTTTCAACATGAACAAACCCTAGATTATTGCAATATAGATAATATTTTTTCTAATTAAAATTTAATAATATCTTGTAGTAATTAAACGACAATTCCTAATTGAATTATTTTAATCAAATTAACTGATATGAAATATTAATATGGAATTTAATTAAGCAATTTTAATACTTCTATAACATATTTATTTCTTAATTTCCTGTTATTTTATATATATATATATATATATATATATATATATATATATATATATATATATATATATCACCCGCTGATAATATATGTTTATTATATTTAAAATAATTTATGAATATATTAATAATAATAATATTTAATATGTATCAAGATTTATTTTTTTTTATATATATTTTTAGCGTTATTTATTAAATCTTGAAAGAGCATCTTTACTTTAATTTTCAGGGTTTTTAATCATCTTATAGATATCCGAATTTATGTTATATTTTTGGAATGAAAGAAAAATATAAAAATGTCGTATATATATTTTTTCAGAATTTATTTTTTTTATATATTTTTTAGTGTTATTTATTAAATCTTTAGAAAATATTGCTTTTGAATTATGTAATAGAATCATTGAATAGAATCATCTTTGAACTACGAATTTATATTATATTTTCCGAATGAAAGAAAAATATAAAAATATTTTTTTTCTAAAATCAAATAACTGGTTAACCGGTATACCGATTAACCAGGTAACCGGTTAATTAGTTAACCGGTTTTTTAATAATTAAAAACCAGAATAATCGGTTCACCAACTAACCGGGTTTTATTGGCAGCCCTAGTATGATTTCAATAAATTTTCAAGCAAACTAAAAATTAAAATTTGAAGATACTGTAATAATTGCAAGACTAATCAATATTAACAGTAGATTGATAAGAGAAATTTATAAATTTTATCAATCAGTGTGACTAGTAACTAATTTAAATAAAATTTTGCTGAACTAGAAAATTTCATGAACTAATTACTTATTTATTATTTAGTAACTTGTTTCTATGTTCTGTTTATTTACTGTAAATGTCATTTGTATTATTTTCTCTGATAAAGACGATCGTTGAGTTCGTCGAAACGTCGATTATTAATACAACATAATGAGTTCTGAGAGATTTTTTGCTATGTTAAAAATTTTAATTTAATTTAACAATTAATAAATAATTCATTGATTTTGCGTCATGTGAATCAAAACATTTATCACGTGACTATTTAAAAACTAATTATAATATTGATTAAAAATAAGCGAACTGGATTAATCTGGTTTTCGCAATTGTTTTTTGTAATATCAGGAAAACAAATTTTGCTTATATAAATAAAAATAGATAAAATACAAAATAATGTATTTTGTAATAATTTAGTTAGTATTAATAGAACTAGAAACTATAAATTATGGCTAAGTATTCAATAAATATTATGAGAAGCAAATTTATGTCTTATAAATTGACGTATTATTTTTGAAGAAAGATTTTGTGAAACATACGCTAATTTTTCTCGTAGTATGTTTACTTTTTATATATTTAAAGTGATAGTAAATAAACATCGATGCAAGTCAGCCTTGATTTTAATATTAGAAAAATATCACGTTGCAAAAGTGAATTATATTTTGAATACGGAAAAATAAAATTGTAATAATTTTGTCTTCTTTGTATAATTAAAAATGACAATTTTTTTGAGTAACTAAATAAAATAATAAAAGATAAACAATATATAACTTAATGAATTATGAACTAATAATTATTTAAATAATAATGAGAAATAAAATATATAAAAAAAAACTTTTTAAAAACCACGCTTATAATTAAATGCACTAAAAAAAGGAAAATAAATTTTTTCCTGGTTATTCAAAATTTTTAGAAAGAAATAAAAGCGTGGAGCATCAGGAAACTATATATTTCGCAATGATAATTAAGCGCTCCACGCTTTTATTTCTTTCAAAAAATTTTGGATAACCAGGAAAAAAATTATTTTCTTCTTTTTTGTGCATTTAAATATAAGCGTGGTTTTTAAAAAGTTTTTTTTATATATTTAATTTTCTGCTTTTTAGTCAAATTATTATTATTTTTTTTTGTTAAAATGTTGTATTGTCTCCTGGTATAAAACTATATGCAAAATCTAGCGCCCAAACGGCACGCGCTAGCAAATTAAAACTAAAACCAAATTATAGAACATTTTATGCCCTATCGAAAAGTATTCTTAGTAAATTTCTCTAAACCTTATAGTTACCGAGATATTAATATTTTTTTTATATTTTGCATAAAAACCTGTATTTTTTTCTTTGAAGGCGGCATTTCTAATAAGATTTGTTCCTTCAATGGACGTTCTATCTCGTAATTTTGTAGGGGCCAAATGCTTTTTCGTGACTGCTAGACCGCCTACTATACGCTCCCATATGTTTTACATTCATTTCGGAAACCCATACGATCTCATTAAACCAAACTCAACAGTCGACTTCTGGAGACCACATAGGTCTCATGCGGCCACACGAGCTCAAAAATTTTGGGGTCCACGTTGACACCATATGGCAGAATACGTGTTAAACAATAATAACAAAATATTGATTGCATTGGAATTAAAATATGCTGTCATTCAAGTTGCAATGATGTCTCAATTACGGCGATTGAATTTCTATGCGTGCTATTTTTGTTCACTTTTAACACTTGTCGAGTTTTTCCGCATTTTGTTGGGGCATATGCGATATGACTTGATTTTAACTTTAGCCTGGCTAGACTTAGTTGAAGCATTTGTGTGTGAAACAGGCTTTAGAACACAAAATAAGGTCTGGTGTGACGTCAAAGGCTAGCCGAGGTTATATTGTTTGTTCATCAGGGTCATCTATAGTCCGTAAGCATATATATAATATATATATATATATATATATATATATATATATATATATATATATATATATATATATAAACTGTTCTGGCCACTGGAACTCGTCGTAACTTTTTTTCATATCTAGTGGATTTTGCTTATAGTACAGAATTGTATCAGATAGATCTTATTGTATATACAGTCAGTCTCAAATATGATTACAGAATGTTATTCGTATGCCAAAATGGCTAAATAGAATATAGAACTATACTGCAAATATGAGATACCAAATTATGTAATTTTATTAATAATTTTTCAATAGTTTAGATTATTAGCTCACAATTAAGAAAGCAAAAGCAAATAATAATAATATTGGCCCGTATTCTCACTTGATTTATAAAAGTGATTTTTGCCAAAAGTGCTTTTGACGTTTACTTTTTTAAAGTCCTTAATAAATAATTTTTTATTTATTAAGGACTTTATAATAGTTTATTTAAATTTTATAATACCAAATATAATAAAAATGATCAAAAATAGAAAAACTATTCATATTTGATCAAAAACAGAAGCAAAAAGTTATTTTAAAATTAATGATAAAAGCACTTTTTTACGAAAAAGTGAGGTGAGAATACGGGCCAATGATTTTATATATAATATAGTAAAAAAATCTTTCAGAACTCATTATATAAAATAAAATGATTTTAGGTTCAAGTTCTGTATTAATATTTATTAATAATTGACGTAGTCAACGTACGTTTTCATCAGGATAAATGATACAAATGACATTTACAGTAAATAAACAGAATATAGATACGAGTTACTAGGTAACAAATAAGTAACTAGATGATGAAAATTTTTATAAATTTTTAATTAATGGAAACCAAATTTAATTTTAATAAAAATTTATATAAAAATCTGAGGCAATTATAAAAAAAAATACAAATTGTTAAATGAATTTCAGATATATCAAAATAAAACTGCTTTATGTTGTAGTATATCGTCATTAGGAAAAAATGGTACAAATGACATTTATTATTATTATGAACAGAACATAGAAACAAGTTACTAGGTAAGGAAATAAGTAACTAGATCATAAAATTTATAAATTTTTTAGTATATGTTATTTTTATCATTTTTTATGAGGAAGATATACGTTCAGTATGTCGGTTGTTAATAAATATTAATACAGAACTACAACCAAAAGCCGTTTTATTTTACATATTATGTGTTTATAAACTGGCAAATCTATATGTTCAATATGTACTACAATATTAAACGCATACAAGCTACGATAAAAGTATATAAAACTTAATAAGTTATGCAAAATATAATGTGTTCATACGTCATGTAAGACATTTAGAATTCTACATGTTTCCAACATCAAATAACTTTGATTTTAATATATTTTACATTAACATTTATTAATGTTTCATATTTTGTTCGCTGTCATTATTAATGTATTCTACAGAATGATTGTTCTGAATTAATGTACGAGATTATATTAAAAATAAAAATATTGATTGCATTTTAAAATATATCTAGAACTAAAATAAAATTATGGGGCTCCGCCTCTTGCGTTCACGAATTCACCATTCAGATTACCATTTTTCCCACCTGCGACAATTTTATTGGCATTATTAATTACTGTATTTGCAGCCATATTGTCATTGCTTAGCAACGTTTGCTATAATATATTTTATTATTTTCCTATTATATTATTTAAAAATATTGAGAAAAATCTAGTTTTTGTTTTGCATTTAAAATACTTTCAATATAAAAAATATAGTATATTTAAAAAAAAAATATTAATTATTCTTGCTACAAGTTGTAGCTTTAGGATTTGTCACAAATAGCTTAGAAATATTTAGCTATTAGGCCGTATACACACGTAGCTACTCAAAAGAAACTGATCACTGACGCAAATCACCAACTAGTCCGCAGTGAGTTATAACCTTTGTTAATCAATGGGACGCTGCACACAGAGCTACTTGTCACTAACCGGTTAGTAACGCGTTAGTAATCAGTTGTAAGAAACTCGACCTGGCGACTCGTTTGCGACTTGAATCACTCAGTTTCTTGTCCGATTCTATGATAACTCGTTGTGTCTGATTATTTATATAAGTAAATAATTTATAATTTTTTTTGATTTTGTTTTTTTTTTTACAAAATAATTTTATTTGTGTTCAATGTTGAATGATCGTTCAATTATGAACGACCAATAAGTTAATGTAAAATTAGTGGGAGAAGTAGAAAAATATCCCGTTTTATACAACTTAAAGCTTCCAGACTACTCAACAAAGGATTTAATTACTGGGTTTGGAATCTATTAGAACTGATTCGGATTATTAAACTATGACATAATATTGTACGACTAGATGATTTGAACGAAATGTAATCAATATTTCATCGAATTAATCTCTGTTCGTCTTCTGCAAACAGGGTATGCCTGATTCTTGAAGATCATTTTGGGGCAATAGAACAAACGTATTATAGAATCTTATAGAACATAATGTTAGAACAAAACTTATTAGAACTAACATAATGTGTAACTAGAAATATAAAATAAAGAAATAAATCATATTTTTCTCATTTCTATAAATTTAACATTTCTATATTATTGATTAGAAACTTTACATTACAATAAGTTGTTTTTTATACATATACTATAATGGCATAAAAGAATCGCACTCTTTTTAAAATATAAACACAGTTAGCTTTGAAAAAAATGTTTTATTGAAACTAGTGAAAAACATATGTCAAATTGAGATATAAAAATGATGAAAATACTTTATGTACAGTAATTTTGCAGTAAAATTTTATTATTCATCGTTTAGAGGGTGCATTTAGCTACAATTTAATATGCAACAACATAAGATTATCACTCGAATTATTATCCATAGTGCAAAATGATTGTGATATTTCACCATTGACTACACAGAAACTATTGATTTCGATCACTTCTGACTAGACGCGTGTGTGGAGCTGCATCACCAATGAGTTAGTAACCAGCTAGTAATTTCAGTAACAAACTAGTTCCGTTTCTTTTGAGTAGCTACGTGTGCATTGGGCCTTATTTGTAGCTTACAGTTACGTTTAATAGTTTATAGCTACTTAGTTGCTTAGTTGCTTTTATTATTGAAAGTGGCTATTTATACATACGGTATGTATACACAATTGGCTATTTATACATACAGTATTTTTACGCAATTGGCTATTTAGGGTAGGTTAGGTTAGTAGGTTGGTTTAGGTTTTTTTTTTTCTTTTTTAGTATGTATAAATAGCCTCATCCTTTATTATTACTTTGACTAAGAGAAAAAAATGTATAGTTCTCAGTTCGGTGTTTGCATCATTTATAAATTTATAATTGTAGTTTAAGCTACTTTTGGAAAAAGTAATTGTCCGATTTCTACCTCATTTTCAACATTATTTTTTTAATGAAATCAAAAGATAAGTTATATAATGCTTATATGCTTTTATTTGTCAATGTTTGAGTTTGAAATAATAATTTTTAGTCTTAGAAACTAATATAATCTAGAAGTAATATAATATTATACATTATACATGCTATATACTAAACGTATATTTAGACTATAAGAGTACAATAACCCGCAGTTGAAGTCATTATACGTTATGTTATATTTACGTAGAAAATGTTAAATAGTGCATATTTATACTATACGTTTGCGTATATATGTATTTTTATACAAACAATATGATTTCTTGAAATAGAACACGCGTATAGGATATAACCTTACTTATACAAAACAAAAACACTTCTTGCAAATTTTTTCCTAATAGAATTTCATATAAGATTGTTTTCGTTATGAGAATTACAAATTAATAGCAATTGTTTGTATTTCTATTTAAATTATATTCATACTATTAATATAAACTGTTATTCGATACCTTCCTTTACACCTGTTTGTAATTTAATACACATTAGAAATATAAATAACGGAAGGTTGTAAACAGTGGCAGACCAAATATTATTTAATAATACAAAATACGACAAAGAACTTGTGAGACTTCGGCACAAGATTTCGTTTTGGACCAGATTAATATCTATTTAAAATGATGATATTAAGTAAATTTATGGAATAGAAACTGCAGTCATAGTAATTAAAAACAAAACTCTCTTGACATAAATATGCCACCTATTTACAGAATTTTATATACCGTGTGTTGACTTGGACCGTCGTACATAGGGATTTAGCATGTAAAATCAGAAATGTGCGATTTCCTGCTTCACAAATTATCTTATAAAAAAAAACTTTGGGATAAATGTTTTAGGAAACACTTTTTTACATGTAAATCAATCAACAAAATTTTTTTTGGAACCATTCTAACGTCAAGAATCAGGTCTAAAGTTGTCAAGAAATTGACTGAAAATGGCATTAGCCGTGAAATTAGAACAAAAATAAAACAAATGCTAAATGCTATATGCTATTTCACGGCTACTGCCATTTTCCAGTCAATTTCTTAACAACTTTAGACCTAATTATTGACGTTAGAAAGGTTTCAAAAAAATTTTAGTAATTGATTTACATGCAGAAAAGTATGCCCTAAAACATTTATTTTTTTGTAAAATAATTTGGGAAGCAGGAAATCGCACATGTCTGATTTTACATGCTAAATCCCTATGTACGACAGTCCAAGTCAACACACGGTATATTATAAAAATATGAAAAATTATTAAAAAAATTATTTAGCCGTATTTGAAAATGTTTCAAATAAAAGTTATGTAAAATAACAAAAATATATATAACAACAACAAAATATATAAAAAAAAGAATGAATAATTACTAAAGTAAATCAATTGAGTATAACATTTAATATTTCAAATGTTTTACAATTTATTGTATAATAATTATTCAAGAAATAAAAATATTTCGTAAATTTCTCATATTTGTCCCACATGTACGTATTACAAAATATATTTTTTTTTAAAAAATTAATAAATGTTATTCCCGTTTTAATAGCAGAAATGGAAAAATTTCGAATCTAACAAAAGATTTCGTTATTTGACGCAAATAACAAAAACTGTCAAATGAAAATAAATTTCAACCGATATATACGTCAAACAACAGAAATACTAAGATAGAAAAATGAATCTATTGACAAAGTCAACGTCTGTAAAAAATTTCTTTTTCACTGTTTATCTTCTATGGTACATACGAGTATTATACGATTTTGTATGTGTTAAAGATTTCTCTGTGTATATAGATTTGAATCTCTAGACAGACGAGACGCTTTGGTTTAAATAGAAAAACATTTAATAGTATTTAGTTCAGTTGTGAGATAGTTATCTGTTTTTAAATATATGTCTTTTATTTACTATTTACTTTAAAATTGCAATTACGATTGTCTATTCTATCAGAAATTCTTACAAAAAATTGCAAGTGACAATTCGTCACATTGATACAAAACTATCCGTATTCTCAGCTAACTTTTAAAAGGGCTTTTTGTAAAAAGTACTTTTGACGTTTTACTTAAAATTACTTATTAAGCAATTTTAATTAGTTTATTTGAATTTTATAGAATTAGATATTAAAAAATGTATCAAAAATAGAAATACTATTCATATTTGATAAAATGTAGCTGTAAAAATTTATTTTAAAGCAAAAACAATTAAACCACTTTTTCATAAACAAAAGAGATGGTCATATTGAGTTATTAATGAGAAAAGTATTATATAAATATTTTTTATATATATATATATATATAGCCATTGTTAGGGCTTTTGGTAAATAAAACTCAGTAAATAAAACTAATCCAAGCTTTCGATATACTATATTATATAAAACATAGTAAAAATCTTTCAGAACTCATTATATTAAAAATAAAAAGGCTTTTGGATTTCATTCTGTATTAATTTTATTTTTAAATTCCACATCATAAGTCATATAAAGCAGGCGGTCCTGGATTCGAATCCCGACAAGGCCAATAGATTTTTCTAAATTTATTAAATTTTCTAATTATATATTAGTTCGCTGCGATTAAATGGATATTAAAATATTTGCTAAAACTTATTCATATACTATAATATTCCATTCATTCAAGCAGGGTATGTACACTGTATAAAAAATCACCAGTTTAATATGTAACTTTACAGAAATCACAGGAAAATTTTACATAATATGAATATAAAATACATATATTTTACTTTTTCAGTAAAAACATATATAATATATAGTACATTAATTATTTTACTTAAAATTTTACTATAGTTTTTATATTAAATGGCAACTTTTTTACAGTATATGATTACAACATTTTTTCACTAATATACCAACAAAAACCCTTTCTCAGTAACAATAATATTCAATAAAAAAATGATAAAAATTTAATTATCAATAAAATTATTAATCTAACTTTAATTATAAACTGAATATACAGAAATAAAAAAAAAATAATTAAATAATGATTGTAAGTATTGATATACAAAATACAAACAGCAGACAGTCCACTAAAAATGAACAAATCATTAGGTACAACTTGTTAGAGAAAGATAAAAAAAAAAAAAAACTAGATGGCTATGACGTCAATGGTGGCATTCTATTTGCCGGTCACACACACCCACTTTGTCCACCCACCTTGCGCCGCCTATGAATTGCCGTATAATCGTAAATTTATGTATTGTAATTTTTGCTTTTGCGTTTTGAAACGAATTTTTATCACTTCATTTATACCACTTACTCAACTTAAAATTGCATTGCGCGCTATTATTTTGATATTTTTGATTTGTGATTTTTAATTGAGGATAATTTTTTTTATTTATTCGATTACGTACGTGTCTTTTTAGTAGAAATGTTTTTCATTTTATTCAATATTTGAATAAGATATTTTCGTTTTGTTTTTCCTGGGTTGATAATTCTTATACAAATATTAAACTACATGGTAAAAATTATTTCTGAACTCATTATATTAAAATAAAACTGCTTTAGGTTAAAGTTTTGTATTAATATTTATTAAAAATCGACATTTCGACGAACTCAACGTCTGTTTTCATCAGGAAAAACTGATACATATGACATAGAAATAAGTTACTACGAGCAGATTACAAAATAAGTAACTAGATCATGAAATTTATAGATTTTTAATCAGTGTGAAGGTATTGAATTAAATAAAATTTAGCTTCCATTAATTAAAAATCTATAAATTTCTTGATCTAGTTACTTAATTTGTTACCTAGTTAACTCGTTTCTGTGCCTATTTCTGTGTATTATTTTTGCTGATTAAATCGGACACTGAGTTCGTCGAAACGTTGATTATAAATAAATATGGTAGGAGGAGGAATTAACTGTAAAATCAATCACGAAAGTTGTCACTTTATCTTAAACAACACAAATAGCGCTCGTACGTCAAAATGTTCAAAAAATGTCAAACTTTACGATAGAGACGTCAGTTGTCAGATGACAACACTAGAGTTTTTCAATTCCAAAATATAAAAAATAACTCTTGTACAAGCTAAACATTTATCAATTGACAATTACTTAAAATAAATATAGATTTCAAGACATTCTTTTTTGAATCAATGTATGTACGAGTATGAATCAATCGTTCAAACATTATACAAAAACAAAACAAAGTAACATAAATAACGTTAACTAAAAATAAAATACAATAATAAAGGTATTTATTGCAAAAAAAAGAAGATATATTGAAAAATTGTAATTGATTTTAAAAACATTCACCTCATACGACACTAAATGCAAATTGAATAAAGAATAGAAAATAGAAAAAAAAAAAAAACAAATGACTCATAGTGTACGCATATAATGAATGCATTAAATAAGTTTGCGTTTTATAATAATTAGAATTTTTTTACTTTTAATCTATGCGTCACAACAATGCATTGTACACTTAACATAACTGAAAAACATCCTCAGATTTTTTTTTGTTTTAAATTGCATTTACATATTTAATATATTATTAATAAATTAAAGTATGAAGTTAATTTAATTATAATATACTACATAAAATAACTTTAATATTCTAATGTTGAGATTTTTTCCGTAAAAATTTTACAAGTTTCTCAATCATGGAACTAGGCATCAATGACTGGTCAGTTAATCATAGACACGTGTTTAGCTCTTTAGGAGCTCATCAGTATGATGATCTGACGACCATACTGTTTCTATGTTCTGTTTATTTACTGTATATGTCATCGATTATTAATAAATATTAATACAGAACTATATTCTAAAGCCATTTTATTTTAATATAATGAGTTCCAGATTTTTTACTTTGTTAATTTTATTTCTATTTATTGATTAGTTTACTTGTTATTTTTTCTATCTGTACATATTATGTAGACAATGCACAATTTAATTTTTATGTTTAAACAAAAAAATAAAAATAACAAGATTAGAAGTATATGGGTAAACCCATATATAGACTACTTTGACATTTTTCGGAAAGTTGGCAACATTGTATTTTAATAATATTATAATTTATGTGGGCAATAGGAGATACTTTTCTGAAAATTTGATCAAAATCGAATAAATAATGTAGCCACAATGAAATTTTTAAAAATTTTGTGATTTTTTTCTCGATAAGTTGGCAACACTGTATTTTGTTAAAATTGCATAATTTATTTAGGCACTAGAAAAAACTTTTATAAATATTTGATTAAAATCGGTTAAATAAAATGGTCAAAATAAATTTTTTAAAATTTTACTAATTTTTTTCTCGGAAAGTTGGCAACACTGTATTTTGTTAAAATTACATAAATTATATGAATACTAGGAGAATCTTTTGTGAAAATTTGAGTAAAATCGGTTGAATAACATGGCCATAATAAAATTTTTAAAACTTTAGTAATTTTTTTCTCGGAAAGTTGGCAACACTGAAAATTAATAAAATTATGTAATTAATGGGAGCATTAGGGAAATTTTTTCTGAAAATTTGATCAAAATCGGATAAATAACGTAGCCAATATGAATTTTTCAAAACTTTAGTAATTTTTTTCTCGGAAAGTTGGCATCACTGGAAAAAAATAAAATCACATGACCATCTTGGGTACTAGACAAATTTATCCTGAAAATTTCATTAAAATCGGTTGAACCGTCTAGGAGGAGTTGCGGCCACAAAATTTTGACTTACGACCGACCGAGCGAGCGAGCGAGCGAGCTGACGACGCACACACATACACCCACATAAACTAAGTTCAGATTCGTCATCTACAGGCTATATGAAGGATTTCTATACAATTTTTTTTTTTTTTGAAAATGTTACAGACACCGTACCAAACGCTATACTACTTTTCCTTGCAGTCAAAGTAGTAAAAACGAAACGTTCTTTGGTTGTAAATGACTCATTGTCTTTATGGCATTTAAAACAAATGTAAATCTGTTAAAAAAATTATTTAAAATTGTTATTGTAATTGTTATATCTACTACATAAATAAAAATAGTTTTTATTGTAAAACTTATTTATAGCTTTTTTGAATTTAAATTCTCTATAAAGGCCGTTTGTCATATGAAAAATAATGCACTGAAAAATGTTTAAAATTTTGTGCATTTTAATCTTAGTTATTTAGTTTCATACTCTACAATCTCGCAGAATTATTTCATCTTTGACTTTTCTTTTTAAGTTAATTAATAACTTCATCGATGACTCTACAGTCTACACTACTCTCTCAACTACTATTTGTTTTTCAAATACTTTTTATCTGCCTATTGCTCATTCTAATCTTCTAACAAAATCTCCCATTGATCATATGTATCACTCATTTAATAAGTTAGAATTAACATAGAAACAAACGTACGTACGTTGAGTACGTCGAAACGTCGATTTTTTAATTAAAATTATTACAGAATTCTAATGCATTTTTATTTTAATATAATGAGTTCTGAAAGATTTTTTCCTGTGTTCATATATTTTTATTTGTTTTTTTTTTTCTTCACTTTTAAAATGATTAGTTAATATTTAGAAATATATGATATATATATATATATATATATATATATATATATATATATATATACATATATATATATATATATATATATATACATATATATATATATATATATATACATATATATATATATACTATAATTTTTCTAAATACTTGACTTAAATATGACCAAATTAAGAGCAAATATATAGAATATTTGAAATATTTCTTTCGATGTATAATATTAGGTAAGGACAGAAAAAAAATTAATTTCTAATACAAATAAAATTTGTACACATACGCAATATCACTTTGAATTATATTTATTATTTATATAACAGAATCAATAAGAGAAATTAATTGTTTATTTACAAATAACAAAAGTGTGTACAACATATATACAATATTACACGTGTTTGATGCTCTTTAAGTATTTACAAATATTTTTTACAAATAAAATTATTTTTTTATGAATGCACAACAACATGGTGCGATCTAATATAAATTTTAAATTTTAGTTTTATATTACACTCGTGCGCATGACACATGGTTTTTTTTGCAAATTTTCATATTTATGCATTTCCATAATTTTTGCATTCAACTTTTTAAGATTTGAATTTTATTAATTTATCGGCTAACAATGATATAATTCTTTCCTTATACATCTGAAACAAAAATTGAAAGGCATCCTTGAAGTATGATATATTATCAGGTTTTTGATCCATTTTTTTTTCACAAAAATTCATTCGGGATAAAATGGTCGACCTTTGGAAAAAGTGCGTTTTTTAAAAGTGAAGAAAAATGGGCCAAAATCCAGAAAATATATCATACTTCTAGGGTGCCTTTTCATTTTTGTTTCAGATGAATAGGACGATTTTCTATAATAATAAAAATAAAAATTCCTGAAAAAAGTTTAAAGTATATTCTTTCAACTCCAAAAAAATGCGGTTTAATGTCTGTTATAGTTCGAAGGAAAAAATTCATATAGTCAGTCGATTTTTTAGACCAAGAAAGGTATATATCCCTTTCATATTTATTAATAATCCACGTTTCGACTAACTCAACGTACGTCTTCATCAAGAAAACTGATACAAAATTATATTTACAGTACATAACAGAACAAGTTACTAGGTAACAAAATAAGGCACTTATTTAAATAAAATTTGGCTTTCATTAATTAAAAATTTATAAAAAAATATTTAATAATCTAATTACTTATTTGTTACCTAGTAACTTGTTTCTATGTTCTGTTTATTTACTAGAAATTTCATTTCATACATTGAGTATGTTGTAAATATTTTATATAACGAGTTCTGAAAGATTTTATACTATGTTACATATAAATAATTTAACGTAATTTAGAAAATAAATAATTTATAAGTTTATACTTTTAACATTTACCGACTGCTTTGTAAAGTTTGACTCACAATATATGTATGAATAGTTTTCTTACTTATAATAATGAACTTAAACATTGGTTTGACGTCAATTTTTTTACATACAATTAATGAAACACGCGTTTTCTGCAGTCTGTTCTATCTATTCTGATGTTTCGTTTCGCTATTTGAAACCTAAATAATTCCTGTTCAACGTATTATTTTTAGAATCGGTCAATGAATTTACTAAATTTTATTGACAAATGTTAATTACGAATTTATTTTATATGCGAAAATGAGTTTGTGTTGATTAAAAAGAGCACTGTTGATTTTTTTAGTTATAGATGTGCATATTTTCAACACTTCATGTAAGTATTTTTATTATATTTACTGGATCGGTTGTATCAAACATTGTTAAACTTATTAATTAATAAGACGTTTCTAATAAAATTAACAATTTACTTAATAACTGATTAAGTTGAAATGCAATAATATTTTGTTTATTAGTTATAAAATTTTTGGAATGGAAAATTTTAATCATTTGTTTATATTCCGTCTCAACGTCCTTCTTCATCAAAAAAAAATTTGTATCATTTTTCCTGATAAAGACGTAGGATGAGTAACCTAAAGCAGTTTTATTTTAATATAATGAGTTTTAAAAGATTTTTTGCTATGTTAATGTAAATTTATATAAAAAATTTACAGTGTACGTTTGTTAACATTAGAATTAATTAATCATTAATAATTTCAATATGAAAATTGCTTTGTAGCTTAGCAGTATAGGGATAACTCTTTCAAATATTTCAAATACAGTTAAATAATAAATCTACTATATCTAGATTGATCAAAAAGTGTGGAGTAATTATGCAAAACTTTACTGGCGTGAGTAATAAATAACGTTACTTATTAAGAAATGAATATATTATTTAATAGTAGTAGAAAAATTACATTATTACATTGTAAGTTATTTTTATTAAATTATTGATTTACTTATCATATTTTTTACAATAAATGGATTTTTATATCAAGGGTATGTAATGACGTATTATTTAATAATCCGATAACAAAATCTAGGGACTAACTAATGAATTTCCAAGTCTTCAATTACTAGTAAAGTATGTTCACAGAACATTGAATATTTTTTCAATAAAAGCAATGAAAAACTAGTAGATTAAATACAAGTATCCAATAAAAATTTTCTATATATGTCAATCTATGATTAAAACATAACCTAAATCTAATAAAATTGAATAAATTTTCAATAAATTTTTTAATCATATATGGTTAGATGTTCTTTTAATTTATTAATTTAATATTAATGAACTTATTAAATTGTAATACGTGTTCTAGCATATGTGCTGCAAAGTAAAAACGCGACATTTAAACACGGAATTTTTAAATAGAATTCACTTGTACAAATTCACTTGTACTTTTGAAAAAAATAACAAAAAGAGGCAGTATGAAGGGAAAATTTTAAATATGTTAATATAAAATATAAACCACAAATTGTAATCAAAAATACACAGGAAAATATATTGAACTTTAGTATTTAATACATTCTTACGTTGAAATTTGTAATATTTATAAAATAAACAAAATGAATAAGCGTATGATTTTAAAATATGTATATATTTTAAATAATTAGTCATGTATTAGTCACTGTGAAGGTACTGATTTATATAGAATTTGTCTTTCATTATTTAGAAATTTATAAATTTTTGTTTTGATATATAGTTACTTATTTTATTACCTAGTAATTTGTTTCTATGTTCTGTTTATTTACTGTAAATGTCATTTGTATCAACGTTGGGTACGTAAAGTTCGTAGATTATTAATAAATATTAATACAGAACTAAACCTACAGCTATTGTATTTAATATAATGAGTTCTGAGATGTTTACTAATAATATTAAATATTTTCATTCATAATTACTTTCAAAGAACTGTAAACAATTTTTTTTATTTTGAAATACCTTCAAATTAACAGTATAGAGTATCAAAATATTTATCTACATATGAGTAATTTTTTTATTAGAAAACTAAACGAAATATTTTATCTTTTAACCTGTTTACTATAAATGTTTAGTTAGAATTGATTTGATATAATATACCTATATTTATTATCTTAATTAGAGTATTACAATTATAAATCATCACAAATTTAAATTTACAAAAAATAATATAAAATTACTACTAAAAATATAGTAAAATTACTGTTATTGTTTATGGTAAATTTACACAGATTTTTTTACAGTTTACTAAGTAAAGTGTTCTTTAAGCCATTTTTAGTAAGCCATTTTTATTACTAAATTACTTACTTACATTAATTACTTCATGTAATTAATGTAATTGCTTCTCTGATAAATATTTATATATATATTTTTTTTAAGCAAAGTATAAGTTTTGTCTTGGAATGTTTATTTTATTATTATTAACGTAAAAATTGATTTAAATAAACTTATGGATAATAAAAAATAATTTATATATATTTTTTTTGTAATTTATGCAATGTATCGCAAATAAACTAATAAAATTATAAATTTTATGTCTATTATGCAAAGATTTTTTTCTTTAATAGCCATGTGATTAAATGAGATAAGTTGATTATAAAGAAATAAATATATTATTGTATTGTACATCCTGTACAAACGGTACTTTATGTACTACATTCTTCGTGCATGACCCAAAAGTAACTTATAGTTTGGTTCCGTGTCATGTAGGAAAAAAAAAGTGTTCCACTCTGTATTTAGAGTGAACTGGTGTTATAGACACCAAACAAAATTCATTTTACTTTTTACATAATATTTAATTTTGTTTAAATTTTTCAATATTTTTTCTGTCTAGGATTATTTTTGTTTTTAAATTTTGATAATTTAGTAGATTTTTTTAGTAAATAAGTAGTTCTCTGAACCGAAAAAGATTAGATTAGATTCGAGTCTATCCAAATCTATGTGTTTTCTATTTTTATATAGATTTTTCTCACATTTATCTATACATACATACATACATACATACACAATCACGCCATGTACCCAAAAGGGTGTGGCACAAACTCTTTTCATCATCCCGAAATCAGTCGCATTCAAACATTTATTTATTTAAATTTTCCAAAATTAGTTATAATGAAAAACATTTGTCAATAGAAAAAAGACAAATAAATATTTATTTAAAAATACTCTAAATGATTAAAAACTGTTTTAAAAAATGAGGTATAAATACGGGGCTCAACGCTATTAACGAAAACATTTTGAAATTAATATTTACAATAAATAAACTAAATGGTCGAACTATTATTTTCTACATTAATTTCGAAATGAGACAAAAAAGATTTGTGGTTAAAATTAACCAAAACATAAATGGATAATTAATTTGCGAACATAATATTCTAAATTTAACCTATACCTGTTTTAAATTGATCTAGAACAAAAACATTTAGAAGTATTGTTTTACATATATATATATATATATATATATATATATATATATATATATATATATATATATATATATATATATATTAGAATTTTTAATGAGGTTCTTGACTTTTGTTAATTTTTTTTTGAAATAATTGCTTAAATATGAATGACAATTTCAGATTTCGAACGGAAACCGGATGTTTTTCATTTTAAAATAGTTTGATTTGTTTTTTTAATGCAATAATTTCTTTAAAATATTTATTTATGAATTTTTAATTATTGTATTAACTTTCACGAACTGATATTGAAAACTGCATATTCTCGATAAATATGAGTGTCAATATATGGTAGTCATCTAAAGCTAAAGTTACTTCAATCAGACTATTAATTTGACTGATAAGTGTAGGACTGAAGTCAGGAATGACAATCTGATTTTTCACTAAGACTATCATTTCTGATTGACCGTGTAAAAGAATGGAAGCCAAAAGATATTTATTGCTCTGCATAATTCATAAGATTCCTTTATTTTGTTTTCAAAATAATAATATCAACTAATCTTTCTAAATAAATGACATAGGTATTTTTTTATAATTTCAAATAATTACTTTATATTAAAATAAAGCAGCTTTAGGTTTAAGTTCTGTGGTAAAATTAATTTATAATCAACGTTTCAACGAAACTCAACGCTCTTCTGATAAAGACGAAAGTTGAGTTTCATCGAAACGTCGATTATAAATTAATTTTAATACAAAACTTGAACCTAAGCAGTTCTGAAGTATTATTTGCTATGTTAATTACTTTATTCTCTAACGGATTCTTTAAAATACATTTTAAAAAATCTGTATTGCCGCAAAATATATTCAAGGTTAAATATGTGTGGGCCTTTAATAAATTTGTTTTTGAAGAATTTATGATTTAATTAATGGTAAGTCCAGTGGGCAATAACCTGGTTATTGGTACAAAATTAGAGATGCAGCAGTTTTAACTTTACTTTTAGCTAATTAAATTCAGGTTTATATAAGATATTCTTATAAACAGTTTTTTTTTTGTCAGGTTTCAAATCAAAATATTTTGGTTCGGAAATTTCCGTTAAGAGAGTAGAGTTTTTATATCGATAAACAGGAAATTTCATTGTTAAAATGAGTGACGTATTGTATTGGATTTTTAAAAATTATTTTCTAGAAATTGGTTTATTAATAAATATAGTTTAAGTAATAATAACTCGATAATAAATTTGTATTCTTGGAATACCAATATTGGTAGACTAAGATACATTTAGGGCTATAATACAGCAGGAATAGTAAAAAGAAGATCTGTTGTTATTGGTTTTTTTAAATGGATCATACACGAGTATCCTTTTGCAAGCAAACTTATCAATTATGTTTGACTATATATATATTTCTCGGAAAGTTGGCAACACTGTATTTTATTAAAATTATATAATTTATATGGGCACTAGCAGAATATTTTGTGAAAATTTTGATATTAAAATCGGTTAAATAACTTGGTTATAATGAATTTTTGAAAAAAAATTTTAAAATAAGATTTTATTTTTTTAAAAAATTTGTCAAAAAATCTGAAAAAATTTAGTAAAATAGAGAAAAAAATTAGCTACATAATAGCTAAGTAAGTTTTTTCTCTAACTCGATCTGATTTGGCAGGAAAAATTATTGAAAATTAATATTTTTCGCATTTTAATTTTTTTTTCTTTCCTGCCAAATCGCTATGAGTTAGAGAAAAAAGTTACTTAGCTATTATGTAGCTACTTTTTTTCTTTATTTTACTGATTTTTCTTAGATTTTATTGAAAAAATCCCAAGGGTTACCCCATTGACATATTTTCAAAAAAACAGCCTAGAATAATGGCTTTTTCACTAAATTATAGTACTCATTATTCCGTATTTTTCTATATCATACTTATTTTCCTACAGCTCATAGTTTTTGTTTAAAAAATAAAAACCAAAAAAATGGAAAAAAAATTCTAGCGCCCAAACTGCACATACTAGCAAATTAAAACTAATACCAAATTATAGAACTTTTTATGCCCTATCGAAAAGTATTCTAAGTATTTTTCCGAATTTAACTCGAGAAAGAAGTATATCGCAAATTATCGAAACTGCATGATAAACGCCCATACGAACTTGACGAACGAAATCCCGTATAATAAATACACTTGACGTTAGAGTAATATTTGGTGCAGCCACCATTAGTGCATATTGTAACTAACCGCTGTATAATAATGCCATTATTATATACTAGTAACATAATAACCTTTTTCTACATTCACAATATGATAATGTAATATTAATATTATGACATGCTTGGAAGAGAAATATTTTTATATTCATTCATTGACTTCTAACGTAATTTTACCTACGTAATATATATATTTTAATTACAGATATAATTTTTGAAGCACTTTAACACAATACCTAGTTGCATTTGTGACGTAAAAAATATATTTAACATTGATGAATTAAGTTCAATTGTTATAGTAACTATAAAAATTCGTTCTAATGCAATTATAGTGACGTCATTGATTGCCTGAATCAATAATATTTACATCACTATTAAATTTTATGTTCTATATTATTTAGTGTTGTATATTTCATTGTAATAGTAATTTAATATAAATATAATTATGCAATATTTCTTAATAAATAATAAATATGTGTTATAAATACTACCATAAAATTCAGTAATTTTAGTGTATAGTTCAACTTAATACATGATAGTTACAAAAATAAAGTGATCCAGTAAACTATGGCTCCTATCAATACACGGATAAATAAATTAATTAATATTAATTAATTATTTTTATTTATTAGACAATTTATTTTATCCATGTTTTGATAAACCGAACTTGTGTTTAATAATTAATTGAAAATATGGAAATGAGAAAATTCTGTGACGTTGTGTGGGAATCCAATCTGCAATTTTCTATCGGAAAATTGTGGATTCGATTTCCACTAGATATAATTTCTGTGATGGTATAGAATTTCTTTCATTTAATTTTTCAATTTAAAATTAAATATTAAACATTTAATATTTCGTTAGCTTATTGTAAAACACTAGCGGTAAGTTTATTTTTAAACAATTAAATAATACTTATTATTGTAAATTGAGATTTTTATGTTCAGTAAAATGATACGTATTTTTATTTTTTGAAATGTTTATAATAGATAGTAATTATTAATATAATTTACATTTGATTTACAAACTTTAACTTATGATTTATTATTGATCACAGAATAATTATTGATTGTTTTTTGCAAATAGTCAGTTGTCATTATTTTAACTAATTGTTTTTTTTTAAATTGTTAATTATTATAATTATCTATGATTCACTTTCGCTTCTATAAAACGAATATTGAAAATCTAAGTTAATAATTAGTTGTAAAAATATAGTTTCTTGTTTTTTATTAAAAAAAAAAAACACAAATTTATATCATTATATTATGAATCAGTTCAATATATCAAAAATGATTCTTAAAAACCATATAACTTTATAATTTACATATAAAACAATTAACAATAATACTTTTTCAAATTATTTATGTGTTTTAAATTATTTTAAAACACATTTTAATTGTTATTAGTAGAACTGAAAACTATTTTTTTAGTATTTATTAGTACTGGATCTAATATAGAATAATTAATAATTCTAATATTTTTTAAATAAATAAATTTAAAATACCTTTTTTTAAAAGTTCTCTAAACGAGGCTATGAATACGGGAATAAATTTATTATTATATTAACAGAACATCTATTAATAACAATAAAATTAAGGAAAAAAAGTCAATAATTATGTAATAGCAGACGTAATATTTTTAATTGGATATTAATTTCCATATTGACATTCAAATGATGTCTATTCTATATAACAAAACAGGTGTACAAAAATTTTCATAATTGAAATATTAATCATAAATAATATGGGTCAAGGAATGTATAATTTTACATGTTATTTTTTTTAAAAAAAAGAAGCATTTTTGATATATTCTTAAATTCACACATATTTTATACTCAATATTTGACGTAAATGCTTACACTGTAAAAAGAAATTCGTTAATTTTACATAAAAACCCTTAATATATAAATTTACAGACTTCACCTCACTTTACTTTTGCATAATATGAATATAAAATACGTATATTTTATGTTAGAAATTAATTATTTTTTCGGTAAAAAAAGAACAAACATATATAATATGGTAAATTAATTATTTTACTTAAAATAACAAAATTATATTACTTTTACAAAAAAAAATTTATAAGCCATCAGTTTTGCTGAAATAATATGTGTTTTAATGTAAAGTGGCAACATTTTTTTACAGTGTAAGTATTATTACTAACTATATATTTTATAACCTGTCTTGAAAAAAAATCAATTTCCTATTACTTAATATATATTTTTTATAATAGTTGTCGGTTCAATTAAATCATTATAAATTTAATTGATTATATTAAGGTGAGTGAACTTGGGCTATACGATGTATTTTAAATTGCGGAAGATATTTGAAAGTTTTAAAAACGATTCTTGTCGACAAAATTTGTGTTGTGACGTCTGAATTTTTGATCTCGCGTCATGAAATCATTTGATTTTTTTGTTTTGTTTCCTGTTGAATCACTGATTAGATTTACGAGATTTATTTTACGTATCATCGCAAATTTGTCACTGTTTTTTTCTAGCGATAATATTAATGCCTGATGTGTTTGTGTATCAGTGTTGACCAATTTTATTTTAATGATTGCTTTTAAGTATTATATCTGAATCCAATGGTTATCGTTAAATTGGTATTTGTAGTCTAATTAAAGTTTAGATTTGATAACGATACAATTTGTATTGTATTCATAATTGTACATAGATATATATGTGTTAATATTTATATAAAAAAATTTTAATCTTGAGATTATATTTAAAAGTGAGTATTGAGTTATTAATATTTCAATTTATACAGAGAAAAAGTAAAATAGTTTGAATGTAGTAAAAAATCTTTCAGAACTTATAACAAAAATAAAAAATAAAACTGTTTTAGATTCAAGTTCTGTATCAAAATTTATTTATAATCAACGTTTCGACGAAACTCAACGTTCGTCTACCTGATGAAGATGGCGTTGAGATTCGTCGAAACTTGAATTATAAATAAATTTTAGTACAGAACTTGAAACTAAAGCAGTTTTATTTTATAAAATAGTTTTTTTTATAACAGTAAAAAATCTTTCAGAACTCATTATATAAAAATAGAACCGCTTTAGCTTGTAGTTCTGTATTAATATTTATTAATAATCGACGTTTCGACGAATTTAACATACTTCTTCATTAGAAAAAAAGGATATAAAAGACATTTATAGTAAATAAACAGAACATAGAAATAAGTTACTAAAAAATTTATAAATTTTTAGTTAAAGGAAGCCAAATTTTATTTAAATCAGTTACTAGACGCACTGTTAATATTAACAATAAAATTTGGCTTTTTTTAATTAATAATTTATAAATTTTATGATCTAGTTATTTATTTTGTTACCTAGCAACTTGTTTCTATGTTCTGTTTATATACTGATGTCATTTGTATTTTTTTCTGACTTACTCATAAAACATTAAATTAATTTTGCTGAAATAACATTATTCTTTTGAAACCAATCATATCGAAAAAATCATTTTATGACAAATCAAATATAGGAAATCTTAAATACAGTAATTAAAAAATTTTAAGATGAAAACTAAAAGTTAGTAATTCGTTTTTTCCCAGTAATCATATGGTGTTAAAAATTATGTCTAATTAAAAAGTTATTAATTTTGTAAGTTTTTTCCAATTGTATACATTTTTCTCAACCATATTATGACGCATGCGACAGTATATAATTTCTTTTCGGCACGAATTTTTTTTATCTTGCGGTTTTTATTCAATAAAAATCATTGTACAGTCAGTGAACATAAATTGAATGAGTCAGAAATTTTGTTAATTATTGAACAATAAGTCTAGAGTTTATTGCATGCGTATGATTGACCTTAGTTCATGTAAAAATAGGTGTGTTACATATTTTTTAATTGTTTCATTAGTTAATTAGTGAGTATTTTCGCTATAGTTTTATTAAGTATGTAGAGAAAAAGTTGTTAAAACAGTTATATTGAATGTGATTTGTAAATGTTTGCTGTTGAACAAATAAAAGTTAGTATTTGTTTTGTATTTTTGAAAATATTTTATTAAGCATATACAATGCAGTTTTGGTGCCTACGTTGATGTATGGTAGTGAATGTTGGGTTTGGTTGCAAAAGCATAGATATGTGGTGTAAATAGGAGAGATCGGGGGTACGAAATACGATTAGTGTATGATGAGTGTGAAATTGAAAGAAATGTTGTAGCAAAAGTTGGTGTTAGTCAGTTAAGATGGTTCGGACATGTTGAGCGAATGTCTAATGAACGTTTGGTTAAAAAGATTTATTTGAATGATTTTCGATGGTATACGTTTACGTGGACGTTCGATGAGTAATTGGAGTGATATGATTGAGAGTTTTTTGCGTGAGTGAAAGTTTCCAACTAGTAGGAATAGAAGAGCATGTATGAAAGGAATTATGAATGTGGATGAAGCGAAAGTTGCTTGTTTGGATAGGAGTGTTTGGAGGCGATTGATTTCGGGATGATGAAAAGAGTTTGTGCCACACTCTTTTGGGTACATGGCGTGATTGTGTATGTATGTATGTATGAATTTTAAATTTTAATAAATTATTAACAATTAAAAGTACGTATATTATTTATTTTACAATTGTATTATGTTCATAAAAAAATCAGACTTAATTTTATAAGCAATATTTTTAATTTTTATATTATTATTTAATTTCAAAATTGGTACATATTATGAAAAGCGGTTTTAAGAAGAACTGTTATATACACTGTAAAAAAATCAGTGTAAATTTACAATTTACTAAGTTTAAACATATTTTAGTAATGCACAAAATTGGGAACCTATATATAAGTCTATAGGAATTTTAACTGTTTTTGATATACACTAGTTTGAATAATTAAATATTTATCAATGAGTACTAAGAAATTATTTATCAGCAATTGAAATTATTCTTAATTGATATGCAATGTTTTGTAAAAAAACGAATATTTACAATTTGGAATCTTAAATCATTTATTGAACGGAAAGACCAATTTTTAATGTACATATGTACATTTCTTTAGAAATAGATTACGTTTTTGCAATAAACGCATATCCTGTTTTTATTTATATATTTCAATAATTATTATTATTAATAAGCTGCTAAATATTATAATAATTAATAATTTATTACTCGTAATAAATAGTATTATAGCATTTAACGTAAGATTTTTATGATATTGTAATAATTGAGTAGGCAAATTTTCCTGACTAAAAAAATTACTCGATTTTATGAAAATTTTATCGTTTAAAACTACGATTATGTCCGGCTTTGCTTAAAATTCTTATAATAATTTATTGACGTCAATAATTTTTAATCTACTCAAATAAAAATATTTACAGAGGCAACAATTTAAAATTATTATGTTTATTAGAATTTTTATATTATTTACATACTTAGATTTAAATTAAATTTACTTGGTAATTTTGTATGTACGACAAAATTTACTGGATTTTCCTACATATTTTACTTGTACACTGTAAAAAAAAATGTTGCCATTTTACATAAACACTATATCATATATTATTTCAGCGAAACGTTGGTTTACAAAAAGTTTCTGTAAAAAATAATATAATTTTTGTAATTTTAAGTAAGATAATAAACTTAAATATAATATACGTATTTTATATTTATATAATGTAAAATTTTAAAATTAACTGAACAATACTTAATAAACTGTATAAAATTAAATTGAAACAGCTTTTGGTTATAGTTCTGTATTAATATTTATTAACAAACTATTTATTAACAACATATATAATATTATTAAATTTTTATTGAATTAAAAATGAAAGAGATAGATGATAGATTAGTGTATGATGAGTGTGAAATTCAAAAAAATGTTGTAGCAAAAGTTGGTATTAGTCAGTTAAGATGGTTGAGCGAATGTCTAATGAACGTTTGGTTAAAAAGATTTATTTGAATGATTTTGATGGTATACGTTTGCGTGGACGTCCGATGACTAGTTGGAGTGGTATGATTGAGAGAGTGGCTTGCGTGAGCGAAAGTTTGCAAGTAGTAGGAATGAAGGAGCATATATAAGAGGAATTATGAATGTGGATGAAGTGAAAGTTGCTTGTTTGGATAGAAATGTTTGGAGGCGACTGATTTCGGGATGATGAAAAGAGTTTGTGTCATACCCTTTTGGGTACTTGGCGTGATTGTGTATGTATGTATGTATGTATGTATGTAAAAATGAAAAATTGTATTTTTTTTTTGTTTATGATTGAATAAAGCTTCTAGCTGCGTAATATAAATTAGAAGCCTTATGTTTTAGTTAGTTTTTTAACGCAAAAAAAAATTGCAAATCAAAAGTATAACATAATTCAACTGTGAAATAAAAACATGTTTATCGATGACGTTTGTAAAATGCACACAAATGCATTCTTATCTAATTAACAACATTGGAAAATAAAACGTAAAAACAAACAATTGATTTTGAATTTTCCTATTTTTTTTTATTATTATTTCTCATGACGTCTTTCATGAAACGGGAGTTTTAGTAATCGAAATTCCGTCAAATCGAAAATATTTTCATCATAAAATCTCACGCGTTTCTCGGTATAACGTATGTAGAAAAATACACACACACACACACACAAACAGAGTTTGCAGGAAAATGTGTATTAGCAGGCAACACATGTGAAATACACACACTATTCCCCGATTGGCTAAGACTCGTGACGTTCGACGAAGTGTGTCTCTGCCTACAAGTCATTGCGCACTGGGCACCTAACATATTACTCCTGCTTTTACAATCACAGCACTAGTTTGTAATAAGCAGTTGCGGTGAAAGCATATAATAGTTTGTTGTTTTTTTTGGTTAATTTTGACGTTTTGTTCAAGTATTGTGTTTGTGATTAGTGCTATATATATTTTTTTTTAAATAAATGTTACTAAGTTATTCAGTCATGTGTGTTAATCATATCAATATGGTTCCTGTTTATTACAATGTTGTTTCACGACAATCTTGTAACACTGGATTAGCTTGTACGAAATGTCGAAATATTGCGGTAAGTTTTTTCGAAAAATCCCCAAATTTATAACTTTTTTGTAACAATTTCACAATTTTGTAACAATAATCTTCAAGAGAATAAATAGTCTTCTACAGAAGTATATCTATAGTGCGCCTATTAAATTTTTTATTATATAAAAATCATACCAATATTATATAAGAAAAATAGTAATTATATTTCGTAACCAATAACTAGTGTAAAGTTAAAAATATATAAATAAGCCTATGAAAGATAAATAATTACCAAATAGTTGGTTGTATTTCATCAACGAAATTACTGATATATTTTGCTTTCCGTGTAAAATCTATTGACGTCAGAATTGTAGGTTAATGATTTCATTTTTGTGGTCGGTAAATTTTTTTACTGCATACATTAAATATACATTTTGATATCTAAACTTGTTTTCTTTACATTAAAAATTATTACAATAGATTTTTTCAATGCTAAATGTAAGTAATATTTTCTTATATCATGCGAAAAATTTATTTGGCTTGTAAAATCTGTTACGGATATATTTTTAACTGTTAAATAATTTAATATGCTCTTAATAGTAACCCAGTTTTTTATGAAACTGCTATTATATTTTTTAAATAAAGTAAATTCAGGTTTTTACTCAAAAAACTAGGATTGTTGAAAATAACTTTTATTAAAAATATCGACGAATGCAAAAGAAATTAATAAATAACTTAGTTATATAAGCAATTTAATATTTAATGGTTTATGTTGTTGGTTGTTTGTAATAAAATACTAATATTATTTGCGTCAATGCTGAGTCTATAAAAATTTAATTTCTATTTTAAAATGAGCAAAAAATGACAAAAAATTTTCTAAAATCTGATTACGTATCAATACGCTGCTGTCAATATATATATTTGTTTTTTTGTCGGCACCTTATTTTAATAATCAATAAAATTGATAAAAATTGAAAACGAGTTTTGTAAGATAAAATTGTGGCGCCCAGAAAAATATAATTTATTTTGATTACCTACGCCAAAAACATGAAAAGGTTGTAATTGTTTTAAAATACCAGTGTAATTATCTTAGTTAAACTACTAGTTAATTTATACCGTAGTTTTGTCAATCTGGACAAATATTTAAAACGTGTTTGATAAGTTAATTATTAGGTTGAGTGTAATTAAGGAATTTGACATATGTTTTTAGTTAAATTTGTGACATGGTTAAAATACCTTAACCTTGATGGTACAATTATTTATTTATTTTTTGTTAAAATACATATTTATTTAAACCAAATCTTTTCTGATTGATTAATTAGGGGGGTCTCAACAAAATTGTTATTGAAATCAACAAGTTTTTATTGAAAATATAGAGTATTATATTTACATGTGTTTTTAAGCGTTGACAACTAAATTACTTAATTATTGATTAAATTTGCGTCATTACAGTTATATAAAAAAATATCTCGGGAAGAATTTTCTTTTTTTGTTTTTATAGAAATTTTATTCTAGAATTTTTAATTTAGTTTTATCTCTAATTACAGACGTACTGCAACGAACATTAATCTATAATTGTATATGTGTAAATTGAAACTATATTTACAACTAATAGATAAAAATAATTTTGAATCTTATAATTTATTTCGCTTACGATGCAAGTTTTTAAGGTGAAATTCTAATTTTATATTATCTAGTTTTATTTTAAAGGTTTAATATTAGAGCAAATTTATTAGTTTTATAATCTAAAAATAGTTGTAATCTTGTAAAATAAAAAATAAATAAAGTTTGTAGCTAATTTTAAATATTTGGGGCAAAATTTTATTTTGTTTATATATAAACTGCTGAACAGTTAACAGAGGTGTATGTAATTTGCTAACTATAATAGTAGGGATTTCTCTATTTAATTAAACACTTTGTGGTAAATGTTTTATATTTTTAAAATATTTAAACTCCAAAATAGTTTAAAAATTGAAGATTTTTATTATTATTATGTAGTCAGTAAATTACCTATTTATATATTTATTATATTATTAAATTTATAGATCAGTGTTAAAATATTTTAATGTTTGGTTACGTAGAAATGTTGAATCTCTAACTGTCTATAGTTAAACACAAATATAATTAAGTTTAACCTACAATACCACAAAAAAAAATTCCATTACGCCAATGAAAACTCGTAATTAAAAAGTCATTATTATTCAATAATCGGTCACACCTGTGAGAGAAAATTTTCCATTTAGTTTATTCTACTTTTTCCGTGAAGACAATAAAAATCTTTCGATATTCTTCTCTCCCAAAAACGAGACAATGTCTCAATCAGAACGTTTTCTGCTTTGTTACAGACAAGTGAAAAAGGTTTGGATATCAGTGAATTGTGGCGATCCCGGCACAATATGCCCGTGCCAATATCGCAAAATCAATGCCTCGACAACCAAACGCAGCAACACAAAGAAAACAATTCGGGTTCGTTTCGGATATGGCGAAAGAATAATAACGCAACGGTAACTGCGAACGCAGATCCACAAATTCTCAAGTTCCTCGCTATTGTAAGTTTACTTTTTTTATATTATTATTTTTAATAGTACTTAGTAAAATAGTTGTTAAATGAAATTTTGAACACATTGAGAGCGGATTATCCGACTAGTCGGCCAAAAAGGTAGTTGAACTTCTGGCTTGAATTGAAGAAAAATTACTGAAAATTATTAATAAGGTCCATGTTTTAGCTACATTTCATCCAGTGCGCACACAATTTAAAGAGTTGATTGTCACAGTAATTTCACAGAATTCTGTCCTCAAAAGCCAATTTAATTTAATCATATTGTATTATCATATATCATATTAATATTATTATTTTCTGTTCATTACTGTTCGTTTAAGACACCCTTGATTTTTATTCTTTTCCCAAAAGCCATCTATCTATAGTTACGCTTATAAACTACGAAATAATTCGTAGTCGACGTCCTAGTCAAGTACGCAAACTACGAGTTATCTCGTAGTATTTTCAACGTGTTAAATAACGAAATGTAGCCAAACCATGGACTTTTTTAATAAACAAAATTACATTCAAATCGATTCAGTAGTTTTTTTTCAATTCAAGCCTAAAGTTTGATTACCTTTTTGGGCCGTTTACGTTATTGCTTGGTCACTTTATAAATTTTAATTTTGCTCTTCGAATAAATCAAATTTATATATTAATAATGTTTTTTGTACTTTGCTAAAATATAACTCTGCCTGTCAAAAATATTAAACAATATTATTTAAATAATTTTATCGTATCTGTCAATATATAAACATTTTGTTTGCGATTAGTAGCAATAATGTGACGTAAAAATTTCTACGTTTCTACAATTATATAAAAAAATAAGAAAATTAAATTTAATTTTGTAATTTTGTAAGAACTTTAAACAGTTCAAATGTGTGTATCTTGTTTTAAACGTCAAGTGTAGTGACGCTCACATATAAACACACTTATTATTTAACATTATTTTTACACAAAAAAAATACTGTAAATTGAAAAAATGTAAACAACTTTGACAACGTCAACGGATTAAAAATGAATCAAGAAAAATATTTATTTGAAAAGTGTTTTGTATTTTACTTTTGAATGCATTTTTATAATTAAATTATTTAAAATTTACTTATAAGTAATGCACGTATATATCCTACGAATTATTTTTTTAAATAATTTACAATTAAGAAGAATAAAACTGATCTAATAATAAAAAATATGACTGTATATTTTCAAATGCACGTCAATAAATAAATCATATTTTTTATTAAATTAAATTAGCATTAATTACAATCTTACCTGCGTAAGTTAATAAATTATGTTATATAGTAAAACAACATTCTTAGTTTTATGCGGTCAAATTTTTACTATCTTATCATATTAAGGTAATAATTAATTAAAATATCGTTTACTTAATTGAAAGAACTTTTTACAAAATTTCATACTTATTTATGTTTTTGGCATTATTTAATTTTGATAAATGCAACTTTGTTAAAAACAATTTATTGTCTAATATTAGGAGATTTGTTTAAAAAATTTATTTCATAATTTAATGTTATTAAATAAAAGTTGTAAAAAATATTAATATTTCTTAATTTACATATTTTATATTATTTTCAAGATATTTGAATAGTAAAGGATTATAATTTAATATTTTAGGATTAGTTAAAATAATTTTAGGAAAACATTCATTTTTTTTGTAATTCTTTATTTTATTGATAGGAAAACTAAAATTACAATAATGACATTAGAAAAATTTATTTTCAATTTGCAATAATCTGAAATTAAGGAAATCGCTGATAGAAAAAACGCGATATATTACCAATAAGGAACATCCTTTAGACTATGCTAACTTTAATAGAATACCAAATAAGTCGGAAACGGACATATATATATATATATATATATATTTTGACATACATACATACATACCTGTTTATTTCGTTGTCTGTATGTGTAAATTTTTTTCTTCAAATCAAGGTAAAGATTCTCGCATTATTGACGTGTTTCTGTAACTTGATAACTTGAATATTTATTTTAGCAAAACAGCAATAGAATACAAAACATTGTTAATATGTTAATTATTATACACGATTTTCAAATTGCAACAAAAAAAAAAATACAAATTGTTTGTGTTCTTGTAACAACAGATAAGTTATATATAAACTATTATGATTTATTATTGTTAGAAATTTATAACTGTTTTGTTAATTTGGTTATTTCGTTTATTATGCAAAATATATTAACTTTGTGATCTAGTTTTTTTAAAAGTTTTACTTATAACGGAACAATTTGTAAAAAAAATGTGTTCTGACCAAGAGTTGATATCTCTGGTATGTAGTCAACCCGTTATACAGAGCAGTGTTTTGTGTTGCTGTTAAAATTAGATTAAACTTTTGTTAATTTGTTTTTTCTATTGATAGTCTTTGGTTTTTATTTGAAGAATAAAAGTTTTTATATATATTTATTTATAATACAATACAAACTGTTTGTTTTTTCCAAGTCAAAATAATATATCTTTCTTTTCTTAATCAAAGGTAGCCAAATTCTAATATTGTAAATATCTTTGTTATAGAATGCGCTTGATCTAACGGCACCTGCCAGTGATGTATTGTTAAAAAGTCGTAACAATCAATGGTTTCAATTGTCGGGGCATCCAGATAGTTTGGCGCCAGCCGGTCCTGGAACAGTCTGGAAGAAACGTGTCGGTGGTCCCGATGATACAGAACGTTTTGTCTACGAACATTTATCGGCTGATCCCAATATTCGTGATATTATACCGAAATATTTTCGCGAAGTTGATTATCAGGGTGAGAAATTTATCGAACTGCAAGATTTACTGCACGGATTTCAGGTTAGTTAAATTTATTTTGTTTATAAATTTTTTCTATAACTTCTTTCTCGAGTTAAATTCGGAAAAATACTTAGAATACTTTTCGGTAGGGCATAAAAAGTTCTATAATTTGGTTTCAGTTTTAATTTGCTAGCATGTGCCGTTTAGGCGCTAGAATTTTATTTTGAACTTTTGGTTTTTAATTTTTTTCTCAAAAACTATGAGGTGTAGCAAAATAAACTTGGTATGGAATAATGCGGAATAATGAGTACTATAATTGAGTGAAGAAACCATTATTCTAGAATGCATCGTTTAGTAGAAAAAAATAAAAACTGAATTTTTGAAAATTACTAAGGGGGTACCCTTGGGATTTTTTCAAAATAACACTTTTTTCAAAATTTGCTCAAAAAATCTGAAAAAATTCAGTAAAATAGAGAAAAAAATTAGCTACATAATAGCAAAGTAACTTTTTTCAATAACTCATCTGTTTTGGCAGGAAAAATTATTAAAAATTTTAAAATGTTTTTTAGAATTTTCAATAAATTTTCCTGCTAAATTTGAAATTTTCGAAAAACGCGTGTAACTTCTTTCTCGAGTTAAATTCTGAGAAATACTTAGAATCCTTTTCGATAGGGCATAAAAAGTTCTATAATTTAGTATTAGTTTTAATTTGCTAGCATGTGCCGTTTGGGCGCTAGAATTTTTTTTCGTTTTTTTTGTTTTTATTTTTTTTCTTAAAAAAATTATGCACGCGTTTTTCTGTTTTACTGAATTTTTTCAGATTTTTTTGATCATATTTTGAAAAAAAAATTTTCTTTTTTTTCGCATTTTATTTTTTACGAATTATTAATATAATTAAAGATCTGATTGTATTTGATTTATTTAGTGAACATCAAAAAACAGATTAGTGAAAATTAAACAATATGATTTCTTTTTCTAGGATCCGTACGTGATGGACATAAAAATGGGTACACGAACTTTTCTCGAGTCGGAAGTACGAAATACGAATGGCCGACGAGATCTCTACCAGAAAATGATCGCTATCGATCCCACTGCACCCACTGACGAAGAACATCGTTACCAAGCCGTTACGAAACTCCGCTACATGCAATTCCGCGAACAACAATCATCCACCTGCAGTCACGGCTTCCGTCTGGAAGCGATGAAAATCCGCGGTGCACCACCCGTTACCGATCTGAAGAAGGTCAAGTATCGAAACGAGGTCCTAAACACGATGATTATGTTTCTAAATGGTCGCGAAGATGTGCGTCAACGATTTCTGAAACGTTTGCACGAGATACGAAGCAAGTTTGAGAGTTCCGAATATTTTCAAACGCACGAAGTGGTCGGCAGTAGTATATTTATGATCTACGATGATGCGAAAGTCGGTATTTGGATTATCGATTTTGCCAAGACGAGTAAATTGCCCGATGGCGTTGTGGTGAATCATCGGAAACCGTGGATGCAAGGCAATCACGAGGAAGGATTCTTGTTCGGTTTAGATCAACTGATTTCGGTGAGTTTTTCGTGTTTATTTGGCTGGGAATTACCATTTTATTGTTATTTAAATAATTAAATATTTGCTGTTTTACAAACTGATTAGTGTTTCTATTTTATTGCTTTGTTTTTCTAAAAATATTTACTTTCCTAGTGTGACTTTGAAAGTTATTAACAATATTTGTTAAAGATATATTTTTAATTATTCAAATTTGAAATATATAATGAAATAATAGCTGTGTTTTTTTTTACATTCCACTCAGATCAGTAAGTCTTGTAAATGAGCTGAGCTGAGCTGAGTTTTGCTGAGTGAGTTGTATTGATAAATAAATCAGTTTATTTGAAAGTGACGTTTAAATTAAAATCTAAGTTCCACATATGATATAACCTAAAATATTAGATGTATTTGGATTGTTTGCGTTGATAATATTTATTGCAACTCGCCCCGGATATATCTATTGTTTGATTTCAAAATAAAATATTCAAATAGAAATGTCAATCAGTATCAAACACGTTATCAAATCTTAAACTAGGAAAATTTGAATTTGAATCTCAGCTAAGCACCTAACTGAATATCAAACTCAGAAGCAATTCACTCACTTCGAACTCAGTTACGAGACGATAAATAAAACAGCTATTATTTCAAGGTTACTGTTATCTGCTGATCTGAGCTAAGTTTTTCGGTAAAAAAAAACAACTAATCTTCAGTATTTCTACGTATAATTACTTAACTGCTGTAGTTTTAACATAATTGTTTAAAAATGCATAATATTGGAATACGGTAAATACATATCTATGTAATAATATTACAGTTTTTTGTAGTAAAGTGTCTTTTCGTAAATTTCTTGAATTTCAGTAATTTTGCTGTTAGAAATTTTCCATAAATAGATAAAATTTGTTTAGTTCTATAATATTATTGTTGTTAGAATTACATAGATTTCTAAATTTACATACAGGATGTATTTTGAAATGAATAAAATATTTTATTAATATTATTACATAAAATATGCCACTAAGTTTTATTATTTTGATGAATTATTATAAATATTAATATTGCAAGCTGTAACTTTATACTTCTACTATAATTTAAGAAATTATACTAAACAATATATAATTCTACATTAAGTATGTGATGTAATTTTGCAGAAAGTAAGCAATTTTACAAATTTATTACTTACTTTATGTGATTGTTATGTAAATATTACAGAATTTCGACGTAGAAATACCGATCATTTTTCTATAAATTCGCTATATCTTTTTTACAGTGTGTGTGTATGAAACAAAAAAAACTAACTTATATTTTTCTCCGATTGTTTCAGGTCTTAGAAGATATAAAATTCACACCATCATCACTTTCATGTCCGGACAAATTTCCAAATTCAATGAACACCATTCCGGTGAAGTCTTGAGGGGAGGGCCCGGGATTACTTTGAAACTTTGAAGAAAAATGTGAATTTCGTTTTTGTTTTCGTTGTGTTGTTGGGCTATGACGCCTTAGGAAGTGTGTACCTGCCGAAATTGCTCTCTTTATCTGTCTCACGTTTTGTCCTACACCGAGGAAAAAATCCAAGGTTTCGTTTTTGGGTGCTACACACGGGCTGAGAGAATGGATCTTATGTGATCTTGTTTGTCTCCAAACTGCGGGCGGCTCGCCAGGATGTCCGAAGAAATCGGAAGATGAGCCATATTTGTTGTTGCTGGATGTGCGTTTATTTGTCTTCTCCCCCGCCCCCCGCCCCTTGTTAATAGTATTAATATTTGTATGAAGAAGATGAAAGTTTGTCGATGATTAAAAATGGGACATTTTGTTATTTGTAGTTTGTGCTCAAAAATAATATCCTATTTGTAATATAGATACTTAAGTGGTATTTCTTACTTAAATGTGTGTGTGTGTGTGTGTAATAATTATATTATTGTATTATAATTTATGAATTGTTCTAGTCAAAAAGCGATTTTTTGCGTGGCTGCACCATTATTTTTCTACATTTTTAATACATTGTACATTTAGTTAGAATAGACGATCATATTTATGTTATTTAATACAATAAAATGTTAGACAATAATTTTAAATATAATTATTGAAGATGAAATATGTTTTTCTTTTACTTGTAACCATATTTTTTTTTATTTAATATCATTAAATTTACAAAATAATGAAAGATATATCTTTATTTTGTTCTATAATTATTTTAGCCGAAAGGTAAGTATTAAAATTATACGTATTTTACTTATTTTTAAATGTATTTTTTCCCAGTTTAAGTAAATCTTTCGAAATTGTCAAAATTCTTGTCAAATTTGTTTAATATTTTTTGAAAAACTGTTGTTTTGTAAAACTGGTTGCCTATAATCAAGTGTTAAAAAAGCAAAAAAAAAAATTTGAAATTTTTCTTATATTTCTAACACAGTTTTGGGGGTTGGCTTAATTAATAAGGGGGTGCCCTAGGGGGTTGATTTTTGAATATGTTGTAGTACGTACCTGGTTTATCGAGGGTTCGTAAGGGGACGGCAAATTTTGTTATTTTTGCGAAATTCCCAGCTGTTTTCGAGATATTTGCGATTAAAGATTTTAAAGTTTTGGGGGTTGGCTTAATTAATAAGGGTGTATCCTAGAGGGTTGATTTTTGGATATGTTGTAGTACGTACCTGGTTTATCGGGGGTTCGTAAGGGGACGGCAAATTTCGTTGACACCCCTTATTTTATACAGTTCCGCAATGCATCATGTAAAACTGGTTGCCTATATGCTTATCTAGCAAGGGGTTACTGCATTTTACGCTTTCCTGATACAAATCTTGCATTTTACGCTTTCCTGATACAAATTTCGTTAAAACCCCTTAGCTTATACAATCCCGCATCCCGCAATGCATCATGTAAAACTGGTTGCCTATAGGTAAGTGTTAAAAAAGCAAATATGTATTGCAAACAACGCTGTTCTCCTGATACAACTTTTGATTTTTTCGCAAGAAATAAAACATTTGGAGGAAACAAGTTATGTTTGCAAACGACCATGTTCTCCTGATACTATTTTTGATTTTCGCAACAAATCAAACATTTGGAGAAAAATTGAAATTTTTCCCATATTTTTATCACGGTTTTAGGGATTGGCTTAATTAATAAGGGGGTGTCCTAGGGGGTTGATTTTTGGATATGTTGTAGTACGTATCTGGTTTATCGGGGGTTCGTAGGGGGACGGTAAGTTTTGTTATTTTTGCGAAATTCCCAGCCGTTTTCGAGATATTCGCGAATAAAGATTTTTTTGCAAACATTAATAATTAATAGCCGAGGGCTCGTAAAAATGTATCAATGTATCAAAATGTATCAATGTATCAAATTGTATCAATGCATCAAAATGTATCACTTGCTTATTGGCAACCAGTTTAACATCAGTGCATTGCGGAAATGTATAAGCTAAGGGGTATTAACGAAATTGTATCAGGAAAGCGTAAAATGCAAGATTTGTATCAGGAAAGCGTAAAATGCAAGATTTGTATCAAGAAAGCGAGAAATGAAACATTTTAACAAAATTGGATCAAGAAAACAAGAAAAAAATTGAGTTTTTTTCTATATTTTTATCACAGTTTTGGGGGTTGGCTTAATTAATAAGGGGGTGTCGTAGGGGGTTTATTTTCGGCTATGTTGTAGTACGTACCTGGTTTATACTGTACTGGTGGGGCGACTGCAAATTTCGTTATTTTTGCGAAATTCCCAGCCGTTTTCGAGATATTTGCGATTAAAGATTTTAAAGTTTTGGGGGTTGGCTTAATTAATAAGGGTGTATCCTAGAGGGTTGATTTTTGGATATGTTGTAGTACGTACCTGGTTTATCTATCAGAAGTTCGTAAGGGGGTGGCAAAATTTTGTTATTTTTGCGAAATTCCCAGCCGTTTTCGAGATATTTGCGATTAAAGATTTTAACTAATTTTAAGGGATGAAATTGGGAAAAACATAAATACAACACAGCATCTGTTTTTAACGAACTTTATTCAACAATAAGAAAAAATACATTTCACCAAAATTTCAATTTCAATATTTTCATCAGTTTTGTTGGGGGGCTTGACTTAATTAATAAGGGGGTGTCCTAGGGGGTTGATTTTTTGGATATGTTGTAGTACGTACCTGGTTTATAGGGGTGTTGGTGTGTTAGGGAGGTGCAAATTTTCTTATTTTTGCGAAATTCCCAGCCGCTTTCGAGATATTTGCGATTAAAGATTTTAACTAATTTTAAGGGATGAAATTGGGAATTGGTATTATATAAGTATATATACATATATATTATAATCATTTATTTTTATTTTCTTTAATACACAAAATAAATGTCAACATAGATTTTTTATATAAAATACATACACTCAGTATATACAGGGTGTAACAGAATAACTATTCCTAATTTTAACTGGAGTATTCTGGGCTCAGAATATGAAGATTTAATGCAAATCACTGAGATAAAATGTGGCTCCTTACTGAGCTACAGGGTGTTTTATATAAAAATTTAAAAACGATTTTTGCTCAGTACTTTAAAACTATTTGACGTATCCTAATCATACTTGGCAGGAAATGTAGGTACCGTACATCATACTAAATTATGTTAGATAAAAGTTTCTGGCTATTGCCAGTGGCGTACAACAGGGGCAAGTGAGAGGTTGATCCTTCCTAAATTCTACGCCACTGGCGGAATTGTCATTTTAGCACAATTTTTCGATTCTCCAATACTTGCTGTGTAAAAAACATACTCTTCCTTTGTAACGATAAAGTCACTGTTTTTCGAGATATTTAAAGTTAAACATAAGCTGCACCCTGGGGATTTTTTCAAAATTTGCTCAAAAAAATCTGAAAAAATTCAGTAAAATAGAGAAAAAAATTAGCTACATAATAACTAAGTAACTTTTTTCTCTAACTCATTCTGATTTGGCTGGAAAAATTATTGAAAATAAAAAAAATAAAATGCAAAAAATATTAATTTTCAATAATTTTTTCAGCCAAACCAGAATGAGTTAGAGAAAAAGTTACTTAGATATTATGTAGCTAATTTTTTTCTCTATTTTACTGAATTTTTCAGATTTTTTTGAGCAAATTTTGAAAAAATCCCAAGGTTGCAGCTTATGTTTAACTTTAAATATCTCGAAAAACAGTGACTTTATCGTTACAAAGGAAGAGTATGTTTTTTACACAGCAAGTATTGGAGAATCGAAAAATTGTGCTAAAATGACAATTCCGCCAGTGGCGTAGAATTTAGGAAGGATCAACCTCTCACTTGCCCCTGTTGTACGCCACTGGCAGTAGCCAGAAACTTTTATTTAACATAATTTAGTATGGTGTACGGTACTTACATTTCCTGCCAAGTATGATAAGGATACGTCAAATAGTTTTAAAGTACTGGGCAAAAATCGTTTTTAAATTTTTATATAAAACACGCTGTAGCTCAGTAAGGAGCCACATTTTATCTCAGTGATTTGCATTAAATCTTTATATTCTGAGCCCAGGATACTCCACTTAAAATTAGGAATAGTTATTCTGTTACACCCTGTATATATTCATTATACATGACTAGCAAAGTACAATATTTATTATTATAATTCAAAAAAATACAACATACAAGTGAATGTAAATTATTAATACTTAATATTTATTTTATAATCAAATATGAGCCATTAAAATATTATTTACTTAATAACTAATTTACAGAAAAATATTTTAATGCAATGGAAGATGGAGGAAGTTTTGTTTTTCTGCTGGAAAAAAATTGGCACCAAAATTGTGACTTGTTTTATGAATTAAAGCATATAAAAATTGTTTTCACTTTTACGTATCGTAACATTTAATAATCAAACTACTGCAGCGAATGAAATTTTCTTATTATTCGTAGAAAATAACTTATCTAATTAATTATATCAAATACATTTTTACGAAAAATGATTTTAGAACAATTTTACGAAAGCTTATCAGTATATTATTTTCACTAAGTTTGTTCCAAAAAGCTTAAAAATAATGTACTAATACGTTTTCATGTTGTTCTAAAAAAAAAGATCAATATATAATTACGAATTCTGACTTTCAATTCTCATAGTTTAATATCTCTTAATTAAAATTAATTATATATATATTAATTAATTATTAATTCACCACTTAACAGGACTGGCTCGCGATAAATCTTTCTAAAAATGACATTAAAACATCAAAATTATAATTAAAAATGTACTTTTAAATATTTACGAAGAATTTACAAAAGTATAAAACAAATAATTTTATGATTATTATTTTAGAAAGATCTATGAAGTCCCAAATAAGTAGTCATTAATGGAATGATATGATTTACTAATGACGAAACAATGACTTAATTTCACGATAACCTGAATGATTGATTGTTAAAGAGTAATAAATTAAAAATTAGTCTTAACTTCTGCCCATAAGCAACAGATATCTTATTTCAAGCATTTATTTACAATCGGTTTTTCGCTTACAACTCAAATTCGGAATAAATTAAAAATATTACAATTTCATTTTGTTTTAAAATATCGCGATAGTTTATTTGAAAATTAATTAAAGGGCATTTCAAGGCAAACAAAAGTCTATATTCAGACAGGTGGTGGGAATACAAAAAAAGATAATTTTACATTCGATTTATTAGTTTAAAACTACATATTTATGGTAACTAATTATTAGAAAAATTAGCTAGTTTATGAACAATTAATAATTTAATAACAATTTTTATATATTTACAGAAGTAGCATATAAAAAAAATTACTCAAATATTTTCTTTGTTTATTATTATTTTGATTTCCAAAAAATATATGTCTTGTTAATTATAATAAAGATTAATCATATTTTTTTTCAAATAAAAAACATGTGTGAGATAAGAGAAAATCACATTTTTTAAGAAAAATGATGAAAATTATTTTTTTACAAATAAACTGCACATAAATAAATTCTGAAATTAATACATAAGTACTATAATAACAATTAACAACACATATATTTTTTGGCAATCAAAATAATAATAAACAAAGAAAATATTGACAATTAAATATTTGATTAATTTTTTTTATATGCAAATTCTGTCTGAATATAAAAATTGTTATTAAATTATGAATTGTACATAAATTAGCTAATTTTTCTAATAATTAGTTACCATAAATATGTAGTATTAAACAAATAAATTGAATGTAAAATTATTCATTTTTGTATTCTGAATATAGCCTTGAAATGGCCTTAAAGTATTTTATAAACATAATATGCACTTACCCTTCATAGCTGAAAACATTTACTAAAACTACAATAAAATTCAATAAAATATACATATATATAAATAAATCCGTAGATAAAAATCGTATATAAATTAATTAAAACCATAATAATAATAAATTTCCTAGACGAATGACTAAAATAATTAATAATAAAACACTAACAGTTGCTTTCGTCAACATTTTCTTGGACATTATTTTCAAATTGCAGCCGCGGTATGGAATAATCCTCAGGATTTCCATGTTCCATCGTTGTCGAGCTAGTATCACCACCAACACGTTTTCGCTCCAAACTTCCCGTATCCAAACTATTCGGATGCGAACTGAGATTGGATTTGGGCGGAATTGGTGGTGGATTATCCAACCGTGGACTGAGAATTGGAGGACTGGAATTAATATTCAATTCGTGCGTATTCTGTTGCGGTCTTAGTTCATATTCTTCGTAACAGATATTATTGAAATTGTTGAGGTTAGAATTTTCGGTGATACTAATGCCCGAATCACGTAAATCATGATGACCGTTATTGTGAAGATCAGTTGATAGATTATTTGTGCTAGATGAATCATTTATTGATGATTCGTCGAATGTTATATCGACGATTGAATCGATGCTAAAGATTGTTGTCGCTTGGGTTTTCTTCTGACAACGTTTTGGAATGTTTGGCGGTGTTTCGTTGTTTGAGCGTTTGTCGGGTGCTGAAAATTAAAACAAAAAAAATATATAAACGCAAAACTAGGACGCTACAAATATAGTTATTAAGTCAGAGGGCCAAACAGTTAATAAGATAAGGTAGATAAAAAGACAGGAAAAATTATACGAAAAATCCTGGGAAACTGAGAAGCAATAAAGACAGAAAAACAAGAAAAAATAACAGACACAATGAGGAGAAAAATAGTGATGCAGAAAGAATTGACAAAGAAAATATTTAACTACCATTTTTTCTTTTCTAATTGTATCTTTGTCTATCAAATTGACCAGTTTTTTTCAATTTATTTTCGAATATAAATCTAAAAACGTCCAATTTTTATTTTGTTGTATGAATATTATTCGGTAGCAACATTTTTTTTTAGGAACTTTTACAACAAATACAGTTAACAACAATTATACCGCTGGAAAGTGTATTTATTGAAGTTTTCAGCAGTATTTTTTATTTTTCAAAAAAGTTAAATTTTCACTTAAAAAAAATGGAGTCAAAGAAATCAGATCAAAATTCAAATTTGGCAAATGGTGTCAAAAAACTAGCGTTTTTATTTAAAAAATTCAATAGGCGCACTAAAGATATAATTCTGCAAAAGACTATTTATTCTTTTGAAGATTATTTTAATTTTATAACTTGATTTTGTAATGTATAATTGAAATGTATGAATGACCTACCATGTAAATTGTTTGATGATTAATAAACATTATTAGTATTATTATGCAAAAAGTTAACTTTGTAATCCCAGTTTTTAAAAAGCTTTGCTTGTAACAGAACAATTTGTGAAAAAAAGTGTTGATATCCCTGATAAGTAGACAATCCGTTATACAGATAAGTGTTGTGTGTTGATTAATATTAAGGGGGTATTCACGTTTATAGCAATGTTGTTTTAGGATTTTTTTTGAAACTTTTACAACAAATACAGTTAACAACAATTATACCATTGGAAAGTGCATTTATTGAAGTTTCAAACAGTATTATTTTTTCTTTAAAATAGTTAAATTTTCACTTGAAAAAAATTAGGTCAAAGTGATCTTCAGATTTGTCAATGGTTGTAGATAAAACCATTGATTAAAGAAGTATATATACTTTTTGAAAAACTTGAATAACTCCAGTAGTTTTTAAGTTGGCGAGCAAATAACTGATATAAGTTGTTAATTTCGCGTTATCTAGCATAAATTGACCATTTCTTGCTTTTTTGCTTCGCTGGTTCGAATGAGAAATTGAAATTTTTGAAAAACTTCCAATAACTCCAGTAGTTTTTAAGTTGGCGAGCAAATAACTAATATAAGTTGGTTAATTTCGCGTTATCCAGCATACTTTTATATATATATATACTTCTTTAATCAATGATAAAACATAAACTTACTTTGTCCTCTAGGTGGCAATGGTGGTGCTTCTTCCATACCCTGCTCGGACCAAGAGTTTCGTAACTGTCCCGAATTGGAAGCATCAGTTGGTGTTGGCAGTGAATGACGTAGGAGCATTTTCGGTGATGGCGGCTTCGTCAGCGAACGTTCACGTGAATGGGTTGGTTTTGGTGGACGAGGTATGTCACAACCATCATTCAAATCCCTTACAAATCATTTGTCTTTACAAATAAATTTATTTCAGAGACCAATAAAATGTATGCGTACCTGGTTTTCATGGTAGGTAGACTAGAATAATCAGTAGTGCCACGCGTTGGTGTTCGTACAGCATCAACAGGATTTGTTGGGGTTGTACTAAAGTTCTGCGACCGAGGTCGTATATCTCGTTGGGGTATCGGTGGTGCTGAATTCGGTGAACCCATTGGCAGACTTAAATTCTCGCGATTTGTTCCCATGCGTTCTAAAATCTCCTAACAAACAAACAAAAACAAGTATTAGTTAATTAAGTAATAATACTATAATAAATTAATTTACCATTGGTTTCGTGTAGATATCTTCTTCGTCAAGCGTTAGGTGTCCATAAGCACCACTACTTGATGTTGACGATCTATTACTGACACTTTCGGTTACTGATAATTGATTCTTTTTCTCTATCGGAAGAGGAGGTAGTGGTGTACTAAAAACAATAAAAATTTATGGTAAAAAATCTATCAGAATTAATTATATTAAAATAAACAAACTTTAGATTTAAGGATCGGCCCAAAAATCGACTAATTTTATGAATTTTTTTCTGCAAAACTATAAAAGATATCATACCGTGATTTTCTGGAGGTGAAAGAATAGACTTTGAACTTCTATCAGCAATTTTCGAAGAAAAAAATTCATAAAATTAGTAGATTTTTTTAGGTCGAGAAGATCAACAGTAAAAAATATATATAAATGACTACAAAAGGGAATGAAATTCTTTTATTATGTATATTTTGTATTAAATAAACGTATGTATATAATAGTAATTAATTATATCAAATATATTTTACGAAAAATGTTTAAATTTTTTAGAACAATTTTACGAAAACTCACCAGTATATTATTTTTATTACCGGGTGTTCGTTCGTCAAGTTCGTATGGGCGTTTAACATGCAGTTTCGATAATTTGCGATATACTTCTTTCTCGAGAAAAATTCGATAAAATACTTAGAATACTTTTCGATAGGGCATAAAAAGTTCTATAATTTGGTATTAGTTATAAATTACTAGCATATGCCGTTTGGGTGCTAGAATTTTTTTTTTGATTTTTTGTTTTTATTATTTTTCTTTAAAAACTATGAGGTGTAGGAAAATAAGCGTGATATGGAAAAATGCGGAATAATGAGTGCTATAATTGAGTGTAGAAACTATTATTCTAGGATGCATAGTTTAGTAGAAAAAATTAAAAACTGAATTTTTGAAAATCTGTCAAGGGGTACCCCTTGAGATTTTTTCAAAATAAGACTTTTTTCAAAATTTGCTCAAAAAAATCTGAAAAAATTCCAGTAAATAGAGAAAAAAATTAGCTACATAATAATAACTTTTTTCTCTATCACATTCTGGTTTGGCAGGAAAAATTATTGAAAATTAATATTTTTTTGCACTTTAATTTGTTTTTCCTTTCCTAGTAAGATTATAAATTACACAATAATTAAATGAAAACAATAAGAATCGATTGGATAAAATAAATTATCAGTTAACAATGTAATTAAGTTGGATCAGGCATCTAATCGTGCGTGCAACTGACTTCTATAATAAATAAATCAACAACTTACTTAACAATACTTTCCGATTGTTGTCGCTTCAGCTTCGTTATACTTCCTAGACTTTGTCGCAACTGCGCAAACCGTTCCAATAACCGTTGATGCAACGGTTGCACCCCGGCCGGTGCTAATTTACCATGCAATGCCAAACCACCTTCCAGCACAAGCATCACTTCCAAAATCAAATTTTTCAGCTTATAAACATGCTGCATATGATCTGGATACAATTTAGTAAATTCTTGGGTGAAAAACGCCTGCTGATATTTACTAATACCACCCTGTACATTCGCATCGATAATACCCTGTAAACGCATCGTAAACGGATTCAAGTTACGTTTGGGTTCGGCTGTGTACTGACTGATCAGCTGTCGTAACTCGCGTTCCACACCCTGCATGGTTTCGCATGCGAATTGAACCGGTGGGATTTGTTCGGTACGACGTTCGGTTACTTCGAACCAACGAAGAATGCCCGGAAGTGGGCTATCGATTACGAGCGAAGTACGTTCGATCCACAACGATTTGATTTCGTTGTCCTTATCGATGACGCCTTTATGAACGGGCCGATCGCATTGGAAACGACGTACGTCGTTATAGTGATAGAAACGAGAGATTTTCTCCGGTATATCGTTGGCGAGAATTATCGGATTTGGTTCGGGAATTGGTTTGACGTTGCAGATTTGAATGTCTATTAGTTGAGTGTTCAGAAAAATATTGTGATTTATTTTACTATTATTACATTTTTATTTGGAATAAAACAAATGTTAGTTAAGGAGGTTAGGTTAGGTTAATCAACCTAAAAAAAATCGGAATAACTTTATGAATTTTTTTCTGGAAACTATAAAAGATTTTTATTTTTACTTTTGTTGGAAATCGTCCGAGTTCTAACACTTTCTTCAAAGCTCTGATAACAATGATGACTCTTGTCTTCAACTAAATTTTTAATTTTTTTCTGTGAAACTATAAAAGATATCGAACCGCGGTTTTCAGGGGTGAAAGAATAGACTTTGAACTTCTTTCTCCACCAGAAAACCGCGGTTTGATATCTTTTATAGATTCACTGAAAAAAAATTGTAAAGTTAGTCGATTTTTTAAGTCGGGAAAGGTTAAATTTTTTGTTTAAAATTTCTAATATATTTCGTATATTATTTTCGAAAAATGTAAGAAAAAGGATACATTGTCCTTCCGAATTCATAATAGAATCATCAGGTGGAGTATTTTTCATAAGAATTTGTGCCGACGGAAATTCAGTTTGTAGTCGTTGAGTAAAAGCACCAATTCGTTCATATTCTAAACCACGATAGACAAATTGTTTGTTCTAAAAAAAAATAAATAAAAAAATATATAGTTTAATAGTTCTTTTTTATTCACAATTTTATCTAGAAAACGAAAACTTTCTTACCCTGACAAATAATGGAAAACTAAGTCCATAAAATCCAACACGAAAATATTCCGGCTCTGGACGGAGTTGCATTAAAATATTATCGTAGAATTTCGCTTGAGTTTTTAGAATATTACTTAAAGCCGTGTAGTCAAATAACTGAGTTTCGTATAATGTTGCTAATTCTTTACACAGTGGTATACCTTTTTCCCAACACTGTAAAAAATTCGAAATATAAAAATTTCCTAATTATTAAGTCAGAAACTTACTTTTCCCTTATCGAAATATTCGATGATCTTATGATACAGCTTCTCTTTGACTCGATACTCGGGATATCCAGCAAAATGTGGATCAGCAACAATAACAGTACTTGTCCAACTCAATTGATCCGCATATAGCTTCATAGTGAAGCCAGCTTCCGTAAAATTATCGGCTTGAATATGCAGATCATGCAATTTGTAAATATATCGCAAGTACATTTCTTTTCGATTGAATTCATTCTTGTAGAAGTTCTGCGAACAAGAATTTCGTCAATTAAAAGTTCTATATTCGTAATTAAATAGAAATTATTAAGTTCTGTATTAATATATATTAATTCGACAAACTCAGCGTCCGTCTTCATTAAGAAAACTGATACAAATGACATTCACAGTAAATTACAGATCATAGAAGTTACTAGGTAACAAATAAGTAAACTAGATCATTTTTAATTAATGAAAGACAAATTTTATTTAACTAAGTGGCTTCACAATGATTTTTCTTTATAAATTTCAATTCCAATAAAAGAGGCAATAGAAATTTATACAGAAAAAAGATAATATCAATCACTGCGAAGTGGAACTAAGTTAAATAATATTTGGTTTCCATTAATTAAAAAAATCTATAAAAATTTTATGATCGCATTTCTTATTTGTTACCTAGTAACTTGTTTCTATAATCTGTTATTTACTGTAATGTCATTTGTATTAGATTTCCTGATGAAGACAAACGTCGAAACATCGATTATAAATATATATTAATATAGAACTTTAATCTAAAACAATTTTACTGAAATTCCATTAAATCTTTTCTACTTTTATTATATTTTGACACTTATTGATTATTTAACTGTTTCTGACGCTGGCAAATTTTATATTTAATACCGATAAAAAATCTAATTTAATGTTTTATTGTAAATTGAAAATATTAAATCAAAAAATTCTGTCTCTTGATGAGATTCTATATTCTGTCTAAAGATTAGGAATATTACAAGTTACAATTATATCATGGAGTAATATTTTAAATTATGTATATAATAAAATATCTAATTAATTCTAATATTATTACAATCCCTGTCAGATTCGTTATTATTTTTAATAATGACTATTTAGTGATCTTCAGTCTGTGTTTGGTCCATGTTTGTGGTGCGAATGGAAAAGTGTTCTGGTTTTATACTGTTCCGTGAAACTGTTCTTGGTTCTAATTGGCTATTACTGTTCTTATTCTTTCAGCCAATCAGATTCAAGCACGTTCCACGAGCGCAGTATAAAATCGGAGTTCACTCGAAACACGTACACAGTACAAATCTGGACATGACTGAGACATCATTGTTGGACAGGAAATTTAATAATATTAGAATCTAATATAGAAAAAATATTAATAATGATCAGATGAAAATTACCAATAAGTTGACGGTGCATGACATGCGTTTATCCCGGTTTTCATCGCCCTGTATTACACTTCGATAATCCAAAAGTCGTTCGAGAAGTCGCGTTACAGAGCTTATAAAAGCTGCACCACTCTCTTTCCATGTGGGATCTTCAGATTGTACGCGATCCAGAAGCCTGAATAATATTTTTACAAATAGTATTATACAGAAATAAATATTTAAAACTACAAACAACCAACATGTTTTTCTAACTGGCATTTTAATAATAATAAATGAAATTGATAAAAAGAAGTTTCTACAATAAAAAATGCTGATTTGAATAATATTATAATATGACTAATTAGTTTAATATTTTGTTTTCAATATTATATTATCGACGAAGCGAAAAATTTTAATTAATATCACGACAAAACTGAAACGATAATAAAATTTCAAAACAATAATGTTCAATCATTTGTAGTTCTATCAAGTTAATGATATATTAAATTAAGTAACATCAAATTTTATTTTGTAATTAAAAATCTGCCTTTCGACAATTCTTAATTGTTGATAATTAATATTTTATTGCAAAAAATATTTTTTGAATAATTAATTTTTATTTATTAACAAACTGAAATCATGATAATTGATTTAACACGTATTTTGTTTATTTTTGTAATAATCACATTAAAAATAATATATTAACAAGTTTTAAATTGAATATGTAAATTTTATTGATAACTAAGTTAATGATTTCAATTTTCTATTCGAAAAACATTTTAATTATATTAACTTTAATGTATGTTCGTTATAAAAATGTTCTTGTACTAAAATTTATCTCTCATTAAATATATTTTATATTTAATTCAGCAACGTAGCTGTTTATAAAATCACAAATAATCTAAGCATTTATGAAAAATATTTAAATAAATTACTAATTAAGCAAAAAGAAACTCGACAAATAATTTACAAACTATAATTTTAATTTCTAATAATAAAAAAAAACAAACATACTTTGTTTTCCACTTATTATATTTCATATTTCACAATTACACTTTTTTTTTCAAACAAAAAATTAACGAAAGAACATCTAATTGCAAATATACGTGTCCGTAAAGTAACCGCACATTTAGCGAACTAATAAATTTGCTAAAATATTTCTAATAAACACAATACCAACAAAGTATCACGTGCGATTTTCATCAAACAACTTTCAATTTGATGTTTTGATTAGAATATTATTTTTCTATATACTTTTTTCATTATAAATCGTGTAACTAGCAAAAAAAGAAACCATATACAATACAAGGTTATGTTCGAACTAAACTAACTTTAGAAATAATAAAATCTATAAAACAATTTGGCCTTGAAATATTGTGTTATATATGCACATAAAACAAATTAAATATTATCCATACAATGAATATTTTGCGTCGATACAATAAGAAATGAAATTTTTGTTACGTAACTTCTTTTTATCGGATTAAGAAAATAAAAAACGCTTTTAATTTCAAACAATAAAATTTGTATGTGATTTCCAAATTGCTAGAAATAGAATATATATATAAAATACAAAAACTAATTATAAATTTTGTAATAAAAAGATTTAGTAATTGCTACTTACACTGCACTTAAGTGCTCCCTTTATTTTGCAGCGTGAAATTAATTTTTTAATTAGACTAAAATAAGTATTAAATATATTCATAGCCTCTTTTAAAGTAACTAGAGGTTTTTTTAGAATTGTTTATATTTTAAAATATTCAATATTTAATTTATAAAAGTAGTTTATAATGACAGCAATCGTATTGATTGCTTTTAACTAAAAAGTGCTTTAAAAGGGGATATGAATACGGACCAATATTTCTCAAATAATATTTATAATACTATTCAATTGTTAAATTAAATCACTTATTTTTTATGAAGCAAAATTTGGAAAATATCAAATAAAAATTACTTTGAAATAGTAACTATTTTTTTTTATTCTTGTATTTTTAATTTAAAATATAGTGTATACGTATTTAATAATACAGATTCCAAATCGTTTAAAAAATTAAATCAAATAAGTTTGCAAATTTAATTTTCGTTCCGATTGAATATAAAAGAAAATTAGAATGATATATAAACTTAAATTATTAATAAATTATTGGTACTGCAATTTGAAAAAATAATAAAAATTTCCCGTTAATATTTACAGTTTTAAAAGGAAAATAACAATTACATTTATTTATTTATTTGTAAAACATAATTTTAATATTTGAATCTAGTTTAACAGATGTACAGAAATGTCACTAAAAATTTTTTAGTTCTCAAATGAAAACTATAGAAGGCAAATAATTGTACAAGATACAAAATGTATCTTTCAAATAAATAGGAATTTGAGAAATATTGCCATTATTTTTCAAAAAAATGATTTAAAAACAAACTTACATTGTGTTGAATAGTTGACGATATTCATCGTCGCCTTTATTTTCCGAAACGAGAATATCCAACTTATCGATCAACTCCGATTCAACTTGACGGAAATTTCCGCGTGCTTTCTGCTCGCATTCCATCATATCGAAGAATATATGCAGAGTCGCTTTACGCAACTCGGATTCCGGGACTAAAGTCACTTCCAGAAATGGACCCACCATGGATGGAATGAAATGTAGTTTGTGTTCACCTGAGATTTTACAATCAATAAATAAATAATAGTTAGAAAAGTTTATTATTTTCTAGTGTAAAGAAAACAGAAATAATTTTCTTACCTAAATGCGACCACATAGATAAAATTTGGAAGCCCATAAGTACACGCATATCGCCATAACGTTCGATAATTTTCTCACGTTTCACTTCGGAAAATTGCTCTAATTGTAAGGATTGTTGCGTTAAATATGCAACAGCTAAATTGAAATAATTACTCCACAACTAGAAATAAATAATTCCTAAATTAATCTTCTACAAATTATAAATAATTAACAATTTTTCTAACCTCTTTATCGAAATATCCAGCTCGACTATCTAAAAATTTGAAAGCTAATGGTTGTGCTAGTTCCTGTAACGATTTTAACATGATATTATTCGCAACCATTTTGATAATTAGCCAATCGGGTGGAAAAACTTCCAGCTTGACGAGATCTTTAAATACGAGAAAAACGCGCATAAGAAAATCTTTTAACGGTTTCCGATCGTATTGAGGTCCCATTAAATGTTCCCATAAACGTTTATAGTGAAATTCGTCCAACAGTTGAAGTAAGCCCATTAGACACGCTACTAAACAACTCTGGAAGAAATCAGTTTTATTTTAATTATTATACATTTGAAAACTTTCGAGTTTTCTCGACCTAAACAAAGTTTATGAATTTTTTTCTGAGAAACTATGAAAGATATCAAATCGCGGTTTTCTGGGAATGAAAGAATAGACTTTGAACTTTTTTATTTGTACTTTTGTTGGAAATCGTATGAGTTCTAACACTTTTTTCAAAGCTCTGCAGCTGTGCGATACTGCACCTGTTTCATCTGAAACAAAACTCAAACGGCACCCTTGAAATATGATATAATTATTTGATTTTTAACTCATTTTGGTCCCGAATGAATATTTGTGAAAAAACTTGATAATATATCATAGTTTAACGGTGGCGTTTGATTTTTGTTTCAGATAAAACAGGCGAAAAAGTTATTGTTACTGCACAGTTGTGCGGTTTTGCTTTGAGGAAAAGGTTAGAACTCAGACAATTTCCAACAAAATTACAAATAAAAATTCCTGAAAGAAGTTCAAAAGTCTATTCTTTCACCACCAGAAAACTGCAATTTGATATCTTTTATAGTTTCGCAGAAAAAAATTCATAAAGTTAGTCAATTTTTACATTTTTTAGTAAAAACTTTCTTACCAAAACGGGTACGTTCTTATCGATAATAACTAATACAGTTTGTATCAACATATCCAACGTTTTAATACATAACGTATCGACATCATGATGGATACAATTGTTAATTTTGCCCTGTTCTTCGGATACTTTCCGATGCTTGAATAAAAAACCTAAAATCTCACCTAGAATATCGGTGCACAAACGCAATTCGTCTCTATGAGCTAAATGATATCGAAGATGGTTGCATGATGTTGTTAGTAAAACATTTCGAGATTCTACAAATAAAAAAAAACTGATCTCAATTTCCAGTCGAAAATCATACAAATAAGACCTCTGATTGCACAAAAACCATTGTTAAAACGTTTTCCGAGTCAATCAAATTCGTTAATTGTTGTTGATAATCTAGTTAACTAACTGGATTAAGTTAACAATGCGTTGTGCAATCGAGATGTAAGTGTTAAAATGTACCGTCATCTTGAAATAATTTACTGGTAACTAGATTTTTAATAGCAGTTAGTTTGGCTTGAGTTAACTGGGGTGGAAGTTCCTTGTGTAAAGAATCTAGCATATTTGCGGCTAGTTTAGTCACTTCCATAACTGGCAGTACATCGATTAATTGTTCGTAAACAGCGCTGATTGAATGTAGTAAAGCAATCTAAAAATATAAATAAATAAATGCAATTAATTATATTATTGAAAATTCTATTTATTTTTTTTAGAATTTTTAATAATGGTTCATGCCAAACCACTATGAGTTAGAAGAAAAAGTTACTTAGCTATTATGTAACTAATTTTTTTTTCTATGTTACTGAATTTTTTCAGATTTTTTTAAGCAAATTTTCGAAAAAAGTCTTATTTTGAAAAAATCGTAAGGGGTACCCCCTTGAGAAATTTTCAAAAATTCAGTTTTTAATTTTTTTTCTATTAAACTATGCATCCTAGAATAATGGTTTCTACACTCAATTATAGCACTCATTATTCCGCATTTTTCTATACCATGCTTATTTTCTTACAGCTCATAAGTTTTGAGAAAAAAATAAAAACAAAAAAATCAAAAAAAATTTTAGCGCTCAAACGGCATATGCCAGTAATTTAAAGCTAATACCAAATTATAGAACTTTTTATGCCCTATCGGAAAGTATTCTAAGTATTTTATCGAATTTTACTCGAGAAAGAAGTATATCGCAAATTATCGAAATTTAAAAAAAAATCCTACCTGTGTAGGTAGAATAACAGCATACGATAGCGTAAGCATACTATTTAAAGCTGTAAAAACGCTATACAAATCTCGTTTAAAATTATCCTCGTATTGTCCTCCGGTGGCACGAGCAAATAGTACTCGGCTTTGTATAATCAATTTAAAAATATATTCTAAACTACGGAAACATTTCTGTATTGGTTCTTGTTTTTCCGTTGATTGTACCCATTCAGCGCAATGTTGTACACTTGTCAACAATCCCCTACAACAAATTGAAAATGTTTTAAAATATAAAGAACAATTTACTAAAATATTGTATAATATTTTGGGAACAATTTTATAGTTTTTATTTTATCCACTAAAATAATAAAGTAACATCTTCACAAATTTAAAACATAATAGTTATGTAAAATTATGGAATAGAACTATGATAGAAGTCTGAAAAAGTCAATAGTATTATAGATGCATTTGTTTGTTTTTTATCTTCATTTTAAAAATTGTATTTAGTAACAGAAAACAATGCTGTAATGCTATAGATTTTTACAGATTTGTTCTAGAATTCCACCACAAGTTTCATAAAACATTGGTCACATAATCAATGGCTAATTATTCACAATTTAATCACGTTGTTAGCTAATACATGCTGAACAACGTGTTTTACATCATATTAATTTTTTTAAACATTCAAAAAACACGTCACTCGAAAAAAATTAGAAAAATTACCGATATAACTCAGCTGATTTTGAACGAAATTAAATAAAATTTTACGTCCGAAAAACTTTAAGGTTATGAAAAGATGATGGACCATTTGAACCATTCCGATTTCCACCACATCCCCGTAGAAAAAAAAAACATGTTTTGACTGAAAAAGTTGTCAAACTTTGACAGCATGAATGATATAAAAAAAAAATACCTAGATAGTATAAAAATTCAAACAATTCGACGTGAATTTCGCTTAATTTTAAAGACTTACGATGATTTGACGCAAAGTTATGATTTTTTTTTTGAAATTTATCCTGCATTTATCACCAAATTCAAAAAACAAAATTTGTTTTAATATAAAATCTATTTAAAAATAGCATTGTTCATGAGTGTTTGCTTTGGTAACTTGTGATATTTTCGGAGAAAAAGGTCTCAACTATAAAATATTAAAATCTATATCTTACTTGTAAACTAACGCGGCTGCAAAATGTCCCTTAATATACGCATCCAAAACGGGTTTGAAATGTTGAAATTTCGATTCGTCCAATAGACTAAAAATCGATACTAAAACGTGAAAAACTAGACCGCTATGCGCTGTCGAATTGCCATCTTCCGTTGAGAATAACGCAAAAAGCGCGTCCAAAACATCTTGTAAAAACTTGACTAGCTCCTCATCGCCTAATCGTAAAACACGATTTAACGATTCTTGAATACGTTCCGGATGAGATTTCCAACGAAGCAACGATAATAAATCCACTGGAAACGAAATATATTTTATAGAAAATGTCATTATTTAGTAATTTTTATTACAATACCGTTTTGAGTAAGTTTGGTTGAGCATAATAATGTTCGTATATTAACGATTTCGCGATGACTACGGGAAAATCCAGCGATTGTTACAGCGGTTTCCTGACATACAGCTGTGTCTTTAGCTGAACACGGTTGCAATAAATAGCTGCACGAATCCAATTTCGTTTGATCCTCGCATTTGTAAATATATAATTCGTGTAAGCCGTCTTGAATGGTAGCGCCATCCTTGTCCATTAAACGTGCAAACGAGAATCCAAACAGTTTCTTATCGGTCTTTTCCCGAGCTGAAAACAAACATTCGGAAACATAATTTTGTTTAAATTTATAACGGAAAGACAAGTATAATTATTTTTAAATATAAAATAATAAAGGTTTTTAAACGTTTCTGTAATTAATTTCTCTAATTGTCAAATGTTTGTATATATATTCATTCCCTATTTGAGAATAGGCAAATTTCCTCTTTCTACGATTTCATTTTGGTTCGCAAAAATTTGAATCAAATTATGTTTATAATGCAAATGTCAAATGACAGCTGTGTGAAGTTATCTACACTACTGATAGAAGTGTTGCTTTTGAGTAATATATAATAGTGCAATTGATATTTTATTATTATTATTATTTGTTTATTTTTATTATGTTTATATGTTTAATTACTATTTTCGATTTCAAACGTGATCCTTTAAGGGTTTCCTAGTTTAGTTTTTATTTCTGAGAAAAGCTAAACAAAACATAAAAATACGTCTCTACCTAAAAAAAATCGACTAATTTTATGAATTTTTTTCTGTGAAACTATAAAAGATATCAAATCGCGGTTTTTTGGGGATGAAAGAATAGACTTTGAACTTGTTTCAGGAATTTTTATTTATATTTTTGTTGGAAAACGTCCCAAGTTCTAACCATTTCTTCAAAGCTCTGATAACAATGATGACTTCTGCCCCGTTCATCTTCAGTTGCCTTTTGTTATCAGAGATTCGAAAAAAGGGTTAGAACTCGGGACGTTTTCCAACAAAAGTAAAAATAAAAATTCCTGAAACAAGTTCAAAGTCTATTTTTTTAGTATAATAAATGAAATAATTAAATAGGAATTACTTGAACAATGTCTATACTCCAATCGGACGTGGGCACCAGCAAATTTATCAATAGGTACAGTCAGTCTTATATTTTCAGCCCACGATGGTGAATTATGATGATAAATAATCATCGAATTATATTCTTTGGAACCATCCAAACCTGAAGCTCCCCACAGGCAACTCTGCAACAAAAAACATCATCGAAAATATTTACCAAAAAAATATAAACAAAATACGAATACCTCTAAAATATTTTTCTCAGCATCCAATACTAAAATGGTAACTTCGATATTTTTTCCAGTTGATTTACCACCGCGTTCGAATTCGCCTTTTTCCAGTAATAAATACAGATCATTTCGGACATCGCCGGGCATAATCACATCGGCGAAACCCAATTTACTCGTCAGACAAATGTTTTTAAATAATAGCGGGTTTTCTTCGCGTACTTGACTCAATTCGCCATGAAGCATTTTCAACGAACATACAATACCTACACCAAAATACATCACAAACATTTTTGTTAAGTTTTAATTTTGTATTGTAATAATATACAAAATTAATTATATGATTACCGTAATTTGGTTGGCATGATAAAACATTGTATTTGCCGGATTGTCTTATAATAAATTCGTGTAATTGATGAAAATCTTTTTCTTCACCTTGATAAACCTATTAAATATATAAATAAAATTACATTTGTATAAAAATCTATGATGTGTAAATATGTAACAGTAAATTCATAAACAAAATTCCAATTTACAACTAAAATAAATGAGGAGCAAATTTTGAGTTAGTGATGATATTACATTCTATGTGTTGTGTGTGTGAGGAGGGTTTTGTAATATTTAGATGTCTACCAACCTTAAAAGTAAATTCTTTTTCCTCCGAATCGAGTTCTTTATTACCAACCATTTCGGTTAGATTTAATACTGCAACACCATGTGGTCGTTTAAATATTTGATGAGGTACTGGAGCATTTTTTTCAGTCTTTTTCGAACTTTCGGAATAGAGCATTTTGCCCATTCGCATCACGTGCGCAACAATGTAGATGTCTTTTGTTAAATCGGCATTACCCAAATCCTAAATTGGGAATAATTATTAGGAGTATTAGTTTATATACAACAAATATATATTTAGTAGATTTCCGTACTGTGAATATTGTGCAATTGCTATGTAGTTTCTCCACATAATTTGAGAAGCCCTCTTTGGAAATTTTGACTAGGAAGCGCTCTGATATATATTTTTGTTTCTTTGCATCGTATAAGGAAAAATAGATTTCGGTGTCTTCGCCAATATGGTGGCCGAAATCACGCATACAAAAATACAAATGATGTGTTAGGATTTTCTTCGATTCTTTACGTTTTAACGTTCCTCTGGCCTAAAAAATATAAAACTCATTGTCAGTTTAAAAACATATGGTTAATACATACATACACAATCACGCCATGTACCCACATGGGTGTGGCACAAACTCTTTTCATCATTCCGAAATCAAACATTCCTATCCAAACAAGCAACTTTCGCTTCATCCACATTCATAATTCCTCTCATACATGCTCTTTTATTCCTACTACTTGGAAACTCAATCATACATCACTGCAACTACTCATCGGACGTACACACAAACGTATACCATCAAAAATCATTCAAATAAATCTTTTTAACCAAACGTTCATAAGACATTCGCTCAACAAATAAAGTTATTTTAAGGTAAAATTAATTTTTCATTTTTGTTATATCCAATATCACAAAAATTATCACAAAAAATTTCCATGGATAGTGGAAATATTAAAATTTATCAGTTTAAATTTCAGTTTTAACGAATATTGCAATTATCATAAAATCAAGACTAAACAATTGAAGTAAAATAGACAAAAATCTAAATTTGTAATACCAAGTAATGTTTATTATTTTCAATTTTTCACTGTTATTGGTTTCCGAAATACATAGCTAAGTTGACTTTTTTTATATTGCAACAAAAGTCAAATTTAGCGTAATTAGGACATTAGGTTTCACAACAAAAATATATTTAAAAATATCTTTAACAAAAATTAGTAAATGTCTTTAAATTTTTACATAAGTCTGTATAATATAAAGTATGTAATCTGTAAATAAATGTTATAGTAAACTTACAGATGTGCCCTGTGAACTTTCTGCACTTGAAACATGTACATGATATAATTCAACCACCGACATTGAATCAGGATCAACCATTTGAGCACCTTGTCGTGGAACTAAATCTAATCCTAGTTTCCTGAAACAGAAAATGAAAAACAGTAAATGTAGTGTAAAAACGGTCTAAACTTTAGACAGTTTTTACATTACTTTAAGACTCTTAAAGTTACGAAATGTTACATGAATCCATTTCTCAACAAGACACCTACGTTATTTTGTTTTTAGTAGCGTCTCTCTGACATAACCCATATAAATAAAAACAATTTTATTATTTGACATTCTTATTTAGATAAAATAGATAATTGTGTTAAATAAAGAATTAGTATTGTTATTTTATTTTACCTTGGTTTTACTAAATTTGGAATATTTGTTTAATATAATTTTGTTTATTTTCTTAATTTATGTAAACTATGTTTTTTCCATTCTTGAATTTTAAGTTTATCAGACTTCTCGGATTATAAATTTATTTCATTAATATTTTAACAAACTTAAAACTACCCTAACCTACCCTAATGTAACCTAACGTTCTATTTCTTTTCTATTAAGCAATTATTAAAAAAAAAACATATTCTTACATTTATTTATTATTTGATGAATATAGAATTGGATAAAATGTTAAATAAATCTGCTTTAGGTTAAAGTTCTATATTAATATTTATTTATAACCAATGTTTCGACAAACTCAACAAGAAAACTGACACAAATGACATTACAGAACATAGAAACAAGTTACTAGGTAATAAAATAAGTAACTAGATCATTAATTAAAAAATCTATAATAGTTACGTTATCTGGTAACTTGTTAATATTGAACAAAAAATGCTCGTAAGGGTATATTTGTGAAATAAACTAATACAAACTAAAGTTGAGACTTTTCTCAAAATTTCACAAGTTACTCAGTCATTGAATCGGCTTGCTAAGCTAAGCTTGATGCTTGATCTAGCTTGCTTTGCTTGAGCTTTGAGAAAACTTTAGTTTATATTAGTAACTTATTGCTACGTACTATTATTTACTTCAATGTCATTGATAAATTCTGACTCCATAAAGACAAAACATCGTTTTTATTAAATAATTAAGCAGAATTGTATCCAAAAACCGTTTTTATTTTAATACAATGAGTTCTGCAAAATATTTTACTATGATTAAGTATTTAATTGATTAATATTTTTTCGTTATAGCAAATATCTTTTTATAAATCTTCATAGTATTATTCTTGTAAGTAAATATTTTAAAAGCAGTTTTCTCTCTGGTAAAAAAATAACACATTCTATAAAACCATTTGAAGTATTCTAGAATTGTAGAAGAAACAATTTCTATAAAATCAAAACTGGACATTTAGTTAGTTTCCATATATGGATATATGTCACTAAACTGTATATATATATATATATATATATATATATATATATATATATATAAATTCATATGACGTAATAAATGTACTTAATCAATTTAAAACTATGATAATGTACAAATGTACATCCTTTTGAGTAGATTATAGTAGCGCGGTTTTAAAACAATATCTCTCTCTTGCTACATTACAATGTGTGTGTATTAATGTAACACGTACACAGTCTATGTCAAAGTGAATCAAATTGATGTTATTTTGAAACAGAAACAGAGACCCATGAGAAGGAAGCCATTATTAATTCAAATTTAGGTAGCCTTGTTTCTCTGAAGTAAGTTTTCGAATCAATTATTCATATTAGCAGATTTAACGATATTTATTTGCTGTAGGTAATTTAAAAGAAACCATTCTTTATAAACTAATAAAATTATTTAATTTTAGAAATATTACATACTTATAGAGAAAATATTAATGATAAATCTTTCAAAACTCATTGTATTAAAAAAAACTGCTTTGGGTTCAAGTTCTGTATTAATATTTATTTATAAACAACGTTTCGACGAACTCAACGTCAGTCTTTATCAGGAAAACTGATACAAATGACATTACAGTAAATAACAGAACATAGAAACAAGTTACTAAGTAACTAATAACAAATTTTGTTATAAACACATTTTTTATTATATACCCAATAATTATATATATATATATATATATATATATATATATATATATATATATATATATAAATTCAAGATATGCGGTATATATTGAGTAATAAATCAGTTACATTTATTCAATTTATTGTAAATCCAATATTTCGCCTCAAAAATTGTTGGCTTCATCAGAGAGAGCACTAAATAATAGTACATAGCATGTAAATAATTGAATATATAATAGAAAAATGAGAAAAAGAAAGAAAAAAGAGAAAATCTTACATGTATGAATAACTGAATTAAATTAAGCATGAAATTAATAGAAATAGAATATAAACTCTGCTTAAAATATAATATATTATATAATATATATTATATAATATAATATAATAATAATAATAAAGTAATGAGCCAAATACGCAATAAAAATAAAATAATAAAACTAGTCAAATAGCTAAAAATGTACTCTGAAATATGCAAAATTCTTTTGTCAAAGATAAAATAATAAATACTGATGTAAATTATATATTATATAATTATACCATAATGATTTGAGAGAAACTTGAATTTTTTTCTGTAGGTAGCCCGAAGACACAGTAAGAGCAGTTCTACGAGATACTAATTGACTTAACGTAAGCTACTTGTTAACGGGCTACTTGTACTACTCAAAACCACTTTTAAATTTGCTTTTAACAAAACCTTTAAATCTGTTTTAGTTTTTTATTGTTATTCATACTGTAACACTTACTATATATGTTCTACGTGATTGCATACAGCATTATAACGGGATACGTGAATATTTGTACGATTGATATTGGTGCTTCATAGTTAATAGTATGTTGAGAACAGGTTGGTAATATGTAATTTATTTAAAATATCCTTGACCAGTGGTCATAAATACCGACAATTTAAAAGTATTTTCGTCTTTGATTGGGTAAGTCTTACTTTGCTGAGATTGTAAGGTTGTATTTATAGTATTAATCACAATTGCACATTGGATTTTATTGTATTTGCAAAGTTTTTATATATCTGATGATAAATTTCTCTTAAAATTGTATGTAAAATACTTGTAAAAATGTGTTTTAATACAGATTACACTATAAAACTATGTAATTTCATGCATATGTTAAAATTATTTAAACATTTCTTGAGCATTAATGTAACGATGAGGCTATTTATACATACGGTATGTATACGTAATTGGCTATTTATACATACTAAAAAAACCTAACCTAACCTAACCTACCCTAAATAGCCAATTACGTAAAAATACTGTATGTATAAATAGCCAATTGCGTATACATACCGTATGAATAAATAGCCACTTTCTTAATGTAAAGTTGTATTAAAAAAAAATATTAGGAGTATTAATTTAGTTATATTGTTAATAAATATATGCTACTGAATGTTGGGGTTTGGCTGCCAAAAGCATAAAAAGAAAAATGACTGCTGTGGAAACGAGATTTTTATGTGTGGGTATGATGAGTGTGAAATTGAAGAAAAAAATGTTGTTGTAAATGTTGCTGTGTTAGTCAGTTAAGATGGTTCGGCTTCATCTTGAACGAATATGTCTAATGAACGTTTTTAATAAAAGAATTTATGAATGATTTTAAAGGTATACGTTTGCCTGTGGACGTCTGATAAGTAGTTGGCTTACGTGAGCGAAAGTTTCAAAGAGATGTTTAGAGGACACTGATTTCGGGATAGTGAAAAGAGTTTGTGTCACATCCTTCAGGATACATGGCGTGATTGTATATATATATATATATATATATATATATATATATATATATATATATATATATATATATATGTATGTACAAATGTAAAAAATTTCATTCATAATACCTATTCTGTTGTTAATTCATCTTTTTTTCAGCGTGCATAAAAATCCCACATATTAAAATTTATAAATTTACAAAAAAAGGTTGGAAATCACAAAAATAATACATAATTTTTGTTATTAAATTAATTTTTCTTAAAATTACACCCAATATTAAAAATTGGAAATCATTCAAAAAAATCAATAATCAGTAATTCTCAGTAGACACATCCATCCTTATGTAGGACCTTGAATATCAGAAGAAGCAAACCCAACGGTTGAGTCAACAACAGTCAACAGACGAACCCGAGAACCAAACAGAAGAGTATTACCAACGGAGTGAAGGTAGGATGCAGGAGGAGAAGAAAGAATGCCAGAGGTCATTGACCCCCCCCGAGCCCCCCCCCCCACCCCACCTCCTTTTAACGTTGGCGAAACATGCCGCACGACCCGACCAGAGCAAGAACTTTTAAGTCAGTCAGCACAAGAAAGACTTTTTCAAGAAGTCCGCACAGGCTGAGAGCACGGATCTATACCCTTCCTACCACAGTGTTCACAATGAAGAAATGAGGATTTATATATATATATATATATATATATATATATATATATAAGAAGTTATTTGCTGCCGTATTGAGCTGTTGCTACTTGCCTGGGTTACCATGTTTGGAGTTTTCAACGAATGAATTTTAGATTTTGCTTTGACCTATTCTATTACGAACGGGACTTGGTGTCATGTATATTTCGTAATATTTAGCTAAGAAATAACACAAATATATGAAAACAATTTTAGGGATAAGATTCTGTTAATTATTTATATAAAAACAACGTTTTTGATGAAAGCTGTGATCTAGTTACTATGTATGTTACCTAGTAACTAAATTTTCGAATGATTTTGATGGTATACGGTTTGCGTGGACGTCCGATGAGTGGTTGGAGTGGTATGATTGAGAGAGTGGCTTGCGTGCAGCGAAAGTTTCCAAGTAGTAGGAATAAAAGAGCATGTATGAGAGTGGAATTATGAATGTGGATGAAAGTGCGAAAGTTGCTTGTGCTGGATAGGAATATGTTTGGAGGCGACTGATTTCGAGATGATGAAAAGAGTTTGTGCCACACCCTTTTGGGTACATGGCGTGATTGTGTACGTATGTATGTATGTATGAATGAGTGTTTAGCTTTCGTCGAAACGTCGTTTTTATATAAATAATTAACAAAATTTTATTTTAAAACTGTTTTTTATTAATACAATGAGTTCTGAATAATATTTTACTAAGTTAATAGAAATATATTTCGTGTTATTTAAATTTTATAAGAAATTTATTATATTCAAATATTTATTAATTTATGGAGATCATTAATAAATACTAATACAGAACTATAACCTAAAGCTGTTTTATTTTAATATAATCAGTTCTGAAAGATTTTTTTACTATGTTACAATTTATATTGATTGGAGATAAAAAAATTGTTTTTCTTTTAAATAAAGAATAAAATTTTTTTTTTCAAAAACGATAAAGTACAGTTATACAATGAAACTGATGATTTTTAGAAATAAAATCTTTCTACATAAATAAATAAAATAGAAAGTAAAAATTTGAAAAACCACAAACAATGTCCCGGCATTTCCGTGATTCTTTACAAACCACTAATTAAATATGTTACTAAAAATAGTAGCATAGTTAACAATTTAACGAATCTTAATTGCTTTTTCTTTATAGTTTAATATTCATTATCTTAATTCGTGCACCTTGAACTTAATTAATTTTACAAAGTTTTGATAATTTTAAATAATAAACTGTCATTCTGTTTAGAAAAATATTATACCAAACAGAAACTAAATAATATATGAGTTATCTTTAATTTTACATTAGTAATGCAATTGTATTTTGTTTATCTAATTAACTGGGCAGTTTGTTAATATTAATTAGTTGTTGTGGGTGTGTATTGATGATAAAAAAAAACATATGTTAGTGATATTGTCGTCAAGTTACTGTTAAATAATTATTTTTATCATTTATTTTAATGTTTGTATTTACTTATTGCTGTGGAAATGAGATTTGTATATAGGTTAGGTGATGCAATTAGGAGAAATCAGGTACGAAATAGATTAGTGTATGTATATGAAATTGAAAATAAAAAACTGTTGTTGCAAAAGTTGGAATTGGTCAGTTAAAATGGTTCGGTCATCTTGAGCGAATGTCTAATGTTTGGTTAAAAGAATTATTTATGTGAATGATTTTGAAGGTATAGATTTGTCAGTGAATGTCCGATGAGTGATTGGAGTGGTATGATTGAGAGAGTAGTTTGCGTGAGCGAAAGTTTCCAAGTAGTAAAGTTGCTTGTCTATGCCACACCCTTTTGGGTACATGGCGTGATTGTGTATGAAGATTGTGTATAAATATTAATACAGAACTACAACCTGAACCAGTTTTATTTAAAAAAAAAAAACTTAATAATTCCAATCAAAATTAAAATAATTCCTATTCAAAAACTTTCATTAACAAGGTGTTAAAATAAGCATATGTTCCCTTGGTTTAAATCTAACCGATAAAAAATTAATTCTCACATACAAATCCGTGCAACTCGCCGAAGATAATTTTAATTTTAATTCGCGCCAAGCTATACACAAAAAAAATAACAGTCAGCTGATGATTTATAGACGATACAAACGCTATAAATCTTTCGGATGCATGATGTTCAAGTTGGCAATACTGCTGTGGCGTGCTGTAGTCTTTGGTAGTAAACTGTGCGATGAGATTGCGTGTTACGAAGTATGGAACACCCGTGGTACACAAAACTACGGTTGCTTATTTTATAGATATGCTACTATTTTTCGGTAATTACACGAGGTAGAGAAAAAAATTGGTTTTTATACTGCTTTTAAATTTGTTGAAATTGAAATGATGTCAGATATTTTCTTGATGAAGATGTACGTTGAATACGTCGAAACGTCGATTATTAATATATTAATACAGAACTAGAACCTAAAGCCGTTTTTATAGACATGTTACTATTTTTCGGTAATTACACGAGGTAGAGAAAAAAATTGGTTTTCATACTGCTTTTAAATTTGTTGAAATTGAAATAATGTCAGATATTTTCCTGATGAAGATGTACGTTGAATACGTCGAAACGTCGATTATTAATATATTAATACAGAACTAGAACCTAAAGCCGTTTTTATAGACATGTTACTATTTTTCGGTAATTACACGAGGTAGAGAAAAAATTGGTTTTTATACTGCTTTTAAATTTGTTGAAATTGAAATAATGTCAGATATTTTCCTGATGAAGATGTACGTTGAATACGTCGAAACGTCGATTATTAATATATTAATACAGAACTAGAATCTAAAGCCGTTTTATTTTAATATAATAAGTTCTGAAAGATTGTTTACTATGTTAAAATTGGATAATAGACAATAATTATTAATAATAATAATTACTAGACCAATCGATATTAGCAACAGATTGATAAAAGAAGCAATTTATAACATGAGTAGTTGGAGTGGTATGATTGAGAGTGTTTTGCGTGAGCGAAAATTTCCATGTAGTAGGAATAGAAGAGAATGTATGAGAGGAATTATGAATGTGGATGAACCGAAAGTTGCTCGTTTGGATAGGAATGTTTGGAGGCGACTGATTTCGGGATGATGAAAAGAGTTTGTGCCACACCCTTTTGGGTACATGGCGTAATTGTTTATGTATGTATGTATGTTAAATAAAATTTGGCTTCAATTATTTAAAAATCTATAATTCTTTTATAATCTAGTTACTTGTTTATATTTACTGTAGTGTCACAAATATTTTTATCCTGATGAAGAAAAGCAGTACTATAAAACCTAAAGTAATTTTATATTAAAAATTTTACAATTAAATAATTAGCAAATAATTAAAATTGTCATAACTGAATAAAAGCAAAAATAGTAATATTTGTCTATAATCTAGTAATTAAATTTCTAACATATACCCATTAAACATTATTCAACAAATTGAATATTTACACATGTACATACATTTTTCAAGGACATAAGTTCATAAAAGTTATTTATAAATATTTTCTACTCAATATTACTAGTAGAAAATAAAATGTTTTTTTTATAATAACCATATATACATATATTATTTCTAAGAAGCTACAAATAGTTGACATAATATACCATCAAAGAAAAATATATTTTTATTAAAATAATATAAACGAAATTTTAATGAAACTTTATTATAATTGCGTGTCATTAATAAAACGATTCAATTTCTAAAAATCTGTATTTTATAATTAAATAGAGATCTAAATTATAATTAGATGCTAGTAGCTATAAATTTTCAAATATTTAGTAGCGTAATTTATTAAATATTCAAATAGCACTATTAAGTTTTCCAACTAAATATTTATGATTATTGAATTATGTCTAAATTTTATTTATTTTTGTAACAAATTTCTTATGTATAAAAAAATTGTTTTTATACTGTGTTTAAATTTGTTGAAATGATGTCAGATTTTTCCTGATAAAGATGTACGTTCAGTTCGTCGAAACGTCGATTATTAATAAATATTAGTACAGAACAACAACCTAAAGCCGTTTTATTTTAATATAGTGAGTTCTGAAACGTTCTGTACAAGTATGTTAATTAAGGTGGACCATATTTTGTCAAGTTTTGAATTTCAAGGAGGGCTAATTGTTGGAAATTTTACAAAAATCTAAGTGTTTTAGCTCAAAATTTTGTAAATAATCCGTTCCCCAAGACAATTGAAGTTCTAAAAATAGCTTTTTTCAGATTTTCTAGCATTTAAGCACTTTTGAGACACTTAGAACTTAAATGAAATGATTTTAAAAATCAGAGATATTAAAGTACATTAAATTTCCTTTTAAAAATAACGGAGTTATAGTGTTTTTAAGTTACTGAAAATGAAAATTCTATATACTCGTAGTAACAAAATATCTTACGGAATCTCAGTTATGTACGTCGAAACGTTGATTATTAATAAATATTACTACAGAACAACAACCTAGTGTCGTTTTATTTTGAAATAACTAATGCTATTGGAAATAACATATAATTAAATAGAAAAATTATCAAAAATTGAATCATCTAATTCATATTAAAAATAAAATAAAATAGTTATTTTATTCAGCGTATAGGTATATGACAAAATTAATGTCTTACCAAAAAAAATATCTTTGCTTACTTTCAATATAAACATTTGTCTAAAAATATTTTTAAAAATATCAAAAGAAATGCTATTAATACACCTACAAATACACAAAAAAAAATCAGTCAAACAAAAAAAATTGTGAACATTTCATCATCAAACGACCATTCAACAAAAACCAATGCATCAAACCTAATGAATCTTAAAGAATCAGGGCCCCCAGTTTATTCCATTCTCTCATGACTGTAAAACCTCACCATTTCTGCTCCCCGCGCACCCCCAGGTGGAATGATGAAGGGGGAGAGCAGTGCAAGGGGTCAAACGCGTAACACGGATCCTACAGATCTTGGGGTCTAGTCTGGGAGACCCGACGCCCGGAATGTCGAATCGCCTAGGCTCTTCGGCGGCTGCTGTCGACCGCGCGAACGCATTTTACGAGCTTCTGACTCTCTCTCGCTACGACTCAAAATGATCGTATTCCATTGCCGCATCTCAACACCTGCTAACTTCAATTTTTGCGCACTCTAATTCGGCACTAAATATCTTTTAGAACTATTTATTATATGTATTAACAAAGAATTTTGCATGAAATATTCAAATATTTCTTAAATATTTTTTACTAGAGAAATCAGATCAAGAAGCCAAATATTAAAATTGTCATTATTTTTTGTCAGTTTTCATAAAGTAAAATACTGTTTTAAGTATTCAATTAATTTGATCTTATATTAGCAAACACAAATTCATTAAGGGGCTATTCGCGTTTATAGCACAGAATTTTTAAATGTTTTTTAAATTTTTTAGAAGTAAAGTAAACAATAATTACACCGTTGCAAAGTCTACTTATTGAAGTTTCCTGCAGTATTTTGTTTTCCAAAAAAGTTAAATTTTTACTCAAAATAATGGCGTCAAAGTGATCTTCAGATTTGCCAATAATTGCAGATAAAACTCGCATTATACATTTTTGCAACAAAAATAAATTAGATGTTACTACAAAATGTATAATTTTTACCTCTAAACCAAAAAAAAACTGATCAATTTTAGGCACTTTTTTTAAAAAATCGTCATTTTGAAAATAAATGTAAAAATTATAGGTTCTAACGAAAGTTACATGTGTTAAAGTGCTAAACATCTAATTTGTTTTTGTTCGAAAGAAACACGATTTCGTGTTTGAAGTGAGACAGTGTTACGATAACCAGTTAATGCCAATGGAATACGGTCAAATGTTGTTTGGCTGAAGAAGCATATCAGACAGGTTGCCACGTTGGGTTGAGAGCCAGTGAGAAAACTAAGGTGGCTTTTAACTAATTGATGGCCTAAGTTATGGGATGGTATATGCTGTAGATGGCACGGTTTTATTGACAGAATGCTGCCTAGTTTTATATACAAAATTTATATTAGAGTACAGGGGATATATATATATATATATATATATATATATATATATATACACTCTAAAAAAAATATATAGTTTTATCTACAAACCATGAGACACTATAACGTGCTATAACGCTCAGTATTTTTAGATATTGATATTTAGATTTTTATTTTTATTTAGATATTTAGATTTAGATTTTTATATTTTATATTTAGATTTTTATTAGATATTTAGAATTGTTTAAAAACACAAACATTATGTAATATGATAATACTATACCACCGGAAAAGTACATATGTATGTAATATTACATTATTTTTTTTAGTAAATTTACTATCAGGAATTTTCTATAAATAAGTAAAATTTGTTCAGTTTTGTAATATTATATGCATAAAGGTTGTATTTTGAAATAAATGAATAATTACACTTAAAATATTTTATTAATATTATTACGTAAAATATACAGGGTGATTTATGACGTCGGGGAAAAACTACACCGGATGATTCCTATGAGTAATCTAAATAAAAAAAACTTCAAATAAATATATGTCCGAAAATGCTTTCTAACGGAACTGTAGCCGTTAGAAGTTTAATTACATATAACATCAATCGCGTTAGCCTTATTTATTATATCAGGTAAAAAAAAAACAAGTCATAAACTTGTGAATAATTGTAAAATTACTGATTGATTTTCTAACATTTTGTTTAAACACTAGTAAACCAATTTACTAGTTTATAAGTTTTTGTACACACATAAATAAATATTTAATAAACAATTTACAATCATTAAAAATCGAAGACAATTTTTATCGGGACCCAGTAACTAATTGGTTTACTAGTGTTTAAACAAAATGTTAGAAAATCAATTTTCATGAATTATTTCAGATATTAATATGCAAATTGTAATTTAAGAAGTTATACTAACAATATATAATTCTACATTAAATATATGATGTAATTTTCAGAAATTAAGCAATTTTTGGATACTTATTAGGTCATTTTTACTTACTGTATGTGATTATTATGAATTATGCAAAAATTTCAGAATTTTGAGGTAGAAATATAGAGAATATTAGTTAAATTACAGTAATAAAAATATTAGAAAATTTAATCATATCACTGTGAAATAGATACATAAACATATAAATTTCACATTTTAAAAATCAGGTTAATATCCAATATAGCCAATAGATATTAGTTGTCTGTCTCTAATGATTAGAACACCGTGTACAGGGTGTACAGAAAGTCTAAAAGTCACAAAATGAGCCCCTGTCAGACGACTATAAACCCATAAGAATGGAATAGTTGGGCTGCCAGTTTGGGAAAAAAAACCATTTAGCGTGATTTCTTATAATCAAAACCGTTTAAATATACCGCAACAAAAAATTTATAAACGCACGGTACACGATAATACATCGGTTGCTACAAATTGCATCATTTCCAAATTAATTCGAACAATTTTGTGGATTTCTTTTTTTGCCTGTACTGCATTGCAAATTTATATATTACTGGTTGAGATTTTGGTGGAGATTTATATAAAATAATTATTTAAATAAATAAAAAAAAAATAATATACCATGTTTATAAAAAACTAAAAAGTATAAAATAATTTGGATAAAAATATTTGACCTATGAAAAAAACATATGATCTACCGAATATAGTACCTATGAAAATAATAGTTTACCTATGTATTAAATAATTAATCTATGGTTTTAATTTTTGACCTATAAAATTAATTATTGATCTATAGAAATATTTATCGACCTATGAAAATAATTATCGACCTATGGAAATAATCAAATGCCTACTGATATAATTATCGGTCTATAAAATTAAGAAAGTGGCTATTTATACATACGGTATGTATACGCAATTGGCTATTTATACATACAGTATTTTTACGTAATTGGCTATTTAGGGAAGGTTAGGTTAGGTTAGTAGGTTGGTTTAGGTTTTTTTTTTTTTTACTATAGATCATTTTTTAATTATTAATAGGTAAATGATTGATTTTTCTATAGATAAAAATATAAAATTTCATAGGTAATATTTAAATTATTAATAGATCATAAAATTAGCAACCAAATAATTTCTCCTAGCCCCATACACATTGTCCTGAAAATTTGTGATTGTAAATTTTTAATAGCTATGACGATACTTGTAAGATTAACATACTTAAGTTAAATTGAAGAAATTATTAAAAAATTTCCACTTATATGAAACAATCCTATATATTTCGTAAAAATTTCTAAGAATTCCTAAAATGATTGCAATTTTATGCAAAACCTGTAAATTATTTTGGATGTGAATTCGATGGTAAGAATATTAATGAGTCAAAAATCGGAGATAAAGACAGGAAATATTTTTATATTCGACGAATCAAGTTTGGTGAATATGCGAAATGAATCATTTATAAAATATTTTCCAGTTTTGACAATCATACCATAAATCCAGGGTCATAATCCCAATTTGTGTTATCTTAAAATCAACAATGTTATAGTATGATTAAATGTTTTTTGACTTGGTTCAATTCTATTGTGTTGTTCTTACACAAGAATATTAAAACGAAATAAAAATTAATATTATTTTAATAGTTGAGTTTCTATATCTACAACACTGCTAAAGATTTAAAAAGTAGGACATATTATACAGGATGGTCCAGAATTATGTAACGTATTTGCTAGAGCTGATAGTACGTTCAAAAATAAGGGTATCTTTTTATATAAACTTTTTTCCAAAACTAAATAATAAGGGAGATACAACCAAAACATACTTTACTTACTAAAATCATGTTTTTAAGAATTTTGTTTAAATAATTGCAAATTTAAAAAAATATGACGTAATAACTCACAAGTACCCCTTAATCATAAGTGGTAACATAAATTTAATTGTTCTAATGTCATATACTCACCCCTAAAATATGAACCCGTTATTCAAAAGCGTCTGGAAGATATTAAAAGAAAATTGTTTTTATTTCACCCCTTTACAGGATTGTATCTCTCTTATTATTGAGTTTTGGAAAAAAGTGTATATAAAAAGGTACCCTTATTTTTGCACGTACTATCTGCTCTAGCAATTACGGTACATAATTCTGGACCAACCTGTATATAATAGTTACAAAACTTATATGTATTTTTTTCGTTAGAATAATTTATATATAATTATTTAAAAAAATATTTACAAAGACATATATTTTTAACATTATTTGTCTTACTTTTTTTTAGCACAAATACATTAAATTTATTTTCTCAACAATTTTTAAAGCTTACATGAACTAATCTAGCTTATTTCAAAATTAATTATTTAATATAGTAAAAAAATCTTTCATATTATTCAAAATAAAACGGCTTTAGGTTGTAGTTCTATATATTAATATTTATTAAAAAAAACCTATAAATTTTATGATCTAGTTACTTATTTTATTACCTAGTAACTTGTTTCTATGTTCTGTTATTTACTGTATCTATATTAATACAGAACTTTAACATAAAGCAGTTTTATTTTCTCAACACAGTCTTCATCAGGAAAACTGATACAAGACGTACGTTAAGTTCGTCGAAATGTCGATTTTAAATAAATATTAATACAAAACTTTAACCTAAAGCCGTTTTATTTTAATATAATGAGTTCTGAAAGATTTTTTACTGTCTTTCATAAAGTAAATTTTACCCAAAAAAATTACATCTCATAATACAATAACTAATCAATCGTTTAAGTTCGGTTATTATAAATAATTATGTCATTATTAGTTTTCATTATTTTAAATTAAAAGTAATTTTTTCCAACACACCAACCCGGTTGCAAAAATGTAAATTACCATTCAAAGTGTAATTACATTATTAAAGTGTGAAATATGCTGAACACTTATGAGAAAAAATTCCTGGAAACATTAAACGAATATGATGGCCAGTAAAAAAAAGTCATGAAAACATAAAAATAAAACAAAATCTATAGATGTACGCGTTCAGGTAACAAAAAAAATAAAAAAGGAAAATAAGAAATATGTGAAATAACTGACGGACAAGCCTTTGTCGCGAACATTTCGCAAACAAAAGACGAATCGCGCGAGAGGAGAGTTTTGCAAACGAAGAGAAATCTGCAAAGAAACAAGATGCTGAGAGGGAGAAGATATTGCTATTCATTTTTTAAAACATTTGCTATGCGCCAAATATCTTATCTAAAGTAATAAGTTTCGTTTGTGAATTTCTATTAATGTTACATTATCCTATTCTGTTGTTAGTTCACCTTGTTTTTTTTTCAGCGTGCATAAAAATCCCACGCAAATAGTAGCTATTTAGCTATTGAAGCTAATGTTGCTTTGTGGATAGGGATGTTTAGAGGGAACTGATTTCAGGATAATGGAAAGAGTTTGTGCCACACCCTTTCTGGGTACATGGCGTGATTGTGTATGTATGTATATATCTGGCAAAAAAAATTTATATATTTTATATAAATAAATAAATATTCGGAGAAATTAGCGGGATATCTTTTAGAACTCATTATATTAAAATAAAACGTCTTTAGATTATAGTTCTGTATTAATATTTAATTAATAAGCGACGTATAGTAAAACGACATTTATAGGAAATAAACAGAACATAGAAACAAGTTATTAGCTAATAAAATAAGTAACTAGATCATAAAAATTAATAAATTTGTAATTAAAGAAAGCCAAATTTTATTTAAATCAAATCTTCCGCAGTGATAAATCTCCTATTGTTCAAAAGGTGTTTGAGTATCTTCATAATGTAAAATTATGATCTACCAAATAGTACCTATAAAAATAATAATTTACCTATGTATTAAATAATTAATCTATGGTTTTAATTTTTGACCTATAGAATTAATTATTGATCTATAGAAATATTTATCGACCTATGAAAATAATTATCGACCTATGGAAATAATCAAATACCTACAGATATAATTATCGATCTATAAAATTAAGAAAGTGGCTATTTATACATACGGTATGTATACGCAATTGGCTATTTATATATACAGTATTTTTACGTAATTGGCTATTTAGGTTAGGTTAGGTTAGGTTAGGTTGATCATTTTTTAATTATTAATAGGTAAGAATATAAAATTTCATAGGTAATATTTGAATTATTAATAGATCATAAAATTAGCATCCATTACTAAATATTAATATAGAACTTAAACCTAAAGCCATTTTATTTTAAGAAAGTATTTGTCTATTAGTTTAATTTACTAAAAAATTCTTTAATGAAAACCAACAGAAAAAAACGCACAGTAAATGTCTAGGTGAATGAAGTAATTTTCCTTCAGCGAAGAGGTAATAAAGTGAAGTTGGTATATACAGTTTGTGGCTGGAGAGTGGTGCAGTATATTTCTCGTTTCACATGCACCGACCTATTCACGGCCCTAAACTATGCAAGAAGAAACGAGAGGATCAAGAGAGAAAGAAAGAGTGCGAGTGAGTCAAGATATCAACCGGTTGATGGGTTGCTAGTTGCCCGGTTGCCCAGAGAATTGTCCGTCGCGTCGGTCACTGAATCAGCTAACACAGGTTCACCTATTATACATTATATTTACCAATGGCAACCAATCCTATACCTTTTCCATCAATGCGAATGTTCCAAAATTATAATGGCGTTTTTTTTTTTAAATTATAAACGATTTTAGATTAATTTTAATCAAACTTTATCTAGCGTTTTGGCTAATTAATTTATAAAAATTACAAGAAATTTAACACAACTGTAGCATAATATTTACATAATTGGTGACAATATACTTTATCAAATTATCAACTATAATTCAAGTTAAAAATTTTAAATTTCAAACTCACCTCATTTATAAAAGTGATTTATGCTAAAAGTACTTTTAACGTTTGCTTAAAATTATTTATTAAGCACTTTATAATAGTTTATTTAAATTGTTTAATACCAAATATAATTTCAGTAATAAATAAGAAATAAAAATATTTGCTATTACAAGCAAATTTTCAATAAAAAAAAGCAAAATACACAAATAAAAATAGACAAATTTATTTTTATGATGCCATTTGATGTAAACGCTATTGTGCAAATAAATTTGTAACTTAATATCAACAAAAAAATGATTATTAAATATATTAAGTAACAGCTGAACTATGAAATATCTTTTCGACTTGAAGAAAAGCAATTGATAAAAAATACTAGAAATATTCGATTACAATACAAATAAAACCTAAATTTCAACTGAAACAGTTTTGAGGTAAATATAAATGTTTGCACGACAGCTTATGCAAATTAACGACAAATGTAATAAATACACGTCAGTAGGTTAGGAATCATTTGTTATAAATTGATGTTTAATATGCTATTTTAATGTGCATATCAAATCACGGTTGTAAATTTTTATTAATGGTAAAAAAATCTATCAAAACTCATATTAAAACAAAACTGGATTGGGTTAAAGTTCCGTATTCATATTTATTTAAAATTGATGTTTCGACGAAACTCAACGTACGTCGTCATCAAGATAAATGATATTACAGTAAATAGTAACAGAAGATAGAAATAAGTTACTAGGTAACAAATTAAGTAACTAGATTATACAATTTCTAGATTTGTATTCACTGTGTTAAATAAAATTTGACTGTCATTAATTAAAAATCTATAAATCTATTTGTATTTTGTTACCTAGTAACTTGTTCCTATGTTCCTATAACGATTGACTTTCGTCGAAACGTCGATTTTAAATAAATATTAATACAGAACTTTAACCTGAAGCAGTTTTATTTTAATTATTCTAACGTTAGTTCATCTTTTTTTCATCACATACAATAATTTTACTCAGTTAAATGAGAATTCGAAATCTCGTAAATTAAGTCAGGTGTATGTACAATATACCCAGTGGAAATTATATCTTAGGTAATGTCGGCTCATGAAGGTGCATTCCATCTTTATCATTTTATATACCTGTCTTTGTCATCGAGATTGATCTCTGCTCTAAGTAGGAGCACTGTGAACGCGAGGGATGCTCAGTTTTTTTTTCTACTTTCAACTTTTTTCTCTCAACTTTTTTGTTGTTGTAAATACTAACGAAAAAAAGATCAGTGAATGATGAGCAGTGTCTCGAGATGGATATGTTTTGAAAAGTGACTCAATAAATTTTTCTGTAGGTGTTTGGGTAAAATGTGAGGTTTTTTTTTTTAAGGTCCTGCTGAATCTTTTCCACTATTGCTAAGTGAAAGACTTAAGACGAGAAGTTGGGAAATTAGTCACAGAAAAGTAAATATTGACTTAAATAAAATTTGGTTGCCACGTTCAGTTCGTCGAAACGTTGATTTATTAATAAATTATTACAGAACTAGAACAAGCCCATTTAGGAGTTCTGAAAAATTTTTTTTATGTAAATATTGCTTTTGAAAATTTGAAAAAAATTTATAAATGAAATTCTATGTCATTAATCAAATTATTACCGTTTAAAGTGACTTTTAATATTCTGTGTCATTAAATAATAACATATGATTTTTTTTAAAGGTCCTGGTGAATTTTTTCTTAAGACTTAAGACAAGAAGTGTGAAATTAGTCACAGAAAAGGAAATATTACATTTGAAAATTTTGAAAAAAAATTTATAAATGAAATTCTATGTCATTAATCAAATATTACCGTGGCCTTAATATAAAACAAAAAATTAACAAATTATTTAACTTTCTTATTTATAATAAAATTTGCCACAAGATTAAAGATTGCCATATTTATGATAAAACAAAATTTTCAATTTAATAAAGAAAATATAATAATTTTATTTATTTTCTTCAGTTTACGGTATTTTTTTATTTTATTGAAATCATAAAAAATATATATTTTTATTAAAAAAAACAAACTAGATTAGTGTATAATGAGTGTGAAATTGCAAAAGTTGCCGTGTTAGAGTCAGTTAAGAGCGAATGTCTAATGAACGTTTAGTTAAAAGAATTTATATGAATGATTTTGGTGGTATATATTTGCCAGTGGACGTCCGATGAGTAGTTGGATTGGTGTATGATTGAAAGAGTGGCTTGCGTAAACGAAAATTTCCAAGTAGTAGGAATAGAGAGCATGCTATGAGAGAGTTGCTTGTCTGGAGGAAACTGATTTCGGGATAGTGTACCCTTTTGGGCACATGGCGTGATTGTGTATATATGTTTATTAAATCAAAAAGTTTTTCTTGTAATTTAGTTTCCATATAACTGAACTTATAAATAAAATGTTTGTATCAGATCATCTTGGAATTTCCACTCATAAAGTGATTTTATTACTATTTGAAATTCTAGTAAATAATACAACACCATACGTTGGAATTTCTCACAAACACATAATATTATCAGTTTCTAGAATATAAATTTAACAACTAAACTATTTTATAATACCCTTATCTAAAAAGTTATATAGAGAGAGAAAAAGAATTATTATCTTTTTTCGCTCCCCCTCATAAAAGAATAAAAACTTTAATCTGTGCGGCATCATCTTTATAACTTAATTAGATTCTGTTTAATCTAATAGTTGTAATATTAAGCTCACATACAACTATTAACATCAAAATGCAGTTGAAAAATCATCAAATGATATACTATTTATTGTAAGCGGAGTTTTAACTTTTTAAATGACTTAGAAAAAAGTGCTGGTCTTATCGGTTGCGTGTGAAAATTTTTGAACTACCAGAAACCCATATCACAACGCTCAAATATTCTAAAAATATATAGTTATTGTAGATATTATACCTGAAGTAATTTCATATGTGCAAAAAAAATATAATATAAATATTTCTGAAATAAATTTATGTAATATACAATTAACATAAAAAAAAAACTTTCAGAACTCATTAAATTAAAACAAAATTGTTTTAAATTTAAAGTTCTGTATTAATATTTATTAATAATCGGGTATATACAATACAGTTTTGGTGCCTGTTTTGATGTATGGTAGTGAATGTTGGGTTTGGTTGCAAAAGCATAAACGGAAAATGACTGCTGTGGAAATGAGATTTTTACGTGGAGTATGTGGTGTAAATAGAAAAGATCGGGTACGAAATAGATTAGTGTATGATGAGTGTGAAATTCGAAAACAATGTTGTAGCAAAAGTTGCCGTGTTAGTCAGTTAAGATGGTTCGGACATGTTGAGCGAATGTCTAATGAACGATTTATTTGAATGATTTTAATGGTATACGTTTGCGTGGACGTCCGATGAGTAATTGGAGCGATATGATTGAGAGAGTGGCTTGCGTGAGCGAAAGTTTCCAAGTAGTAGGAATAAAAAAGCATGTATGTGAAGAATTATGAATGTGGATAAAGCGAAAGTTGCTTGTTTGGATAGGAATGTTTGGAGGCGACTGATTTCGGGATGATAAAAAGAGTTTGTGCCACACCCTTTTAACCCGCGTAATTATGTACGTATGTATATATGTATGTAAATAGTTATTGATAAATTCAAAATTCTAAATTTTTTATAAGAAATTAAAATAATATTTGATATAATTATAGAAAATAAATTAATTTATTTATTATAAATTATAATTTCTCTTTCTACGAGATTTAATATTGCTTCAAATTTCACACTATATTATTAAAAAAAATAGCATTTAACAAGTTATTATTTACCTTTAATTATTCACATTTCATTAATATGTACAATCAAAAACACAAAACATCATTTTAAAAATAAATTAATTAATAAATAAATATATATATTTACATTAAAAAAAAATTGAAGAAAAATAACTTTAAAAATTCGTCCAGTGTAAGCGGGACTGCAGCGCAGTGTAGGAGGACTGTCAAATAAAACACAGGTAAGGAATAAAATTTTGTGCGCTCTTGTCGTACAGGTGAATAACTTAAATAAAACAGCCAGCACATCAATATTTATTTCCTGTGTGAGATAATATATACACAATACATATATTTGATTCCCTGCATATATTGCTAATAGTTGTATTGCATTAATTTACATTCTTGTTAAGGATTCATTGAAAATGTTTACTATCCAACCTTGAATTAGATAGTTATATTTTAGTAAAGTACTATATAGTGGGGGGTATAAACGTCTGTGCATACGGGAAAATAATTATCTTACTAGAATTCAGCCAAACTTAAAAAAAAAGTCAAATATTGTTTTGCGTTTTTTTTTGCATATTTCAAACATGTGTTATCGTATATAATAATAGTAATTTTTTTTTCATTCAAGGACATATTTTAATATGAAACTGTATATATTTTATTATTTGAAGAAAATATATATTTGAATTGAAAATTATATTAAAAGTTATAGACAAAAAAATTTAATCAACAATTTTTTACGGAAATTTTCGGTGAAAAAAATTCAAAACGCTAAAATTTTGTTAAAAATTTACTTTTAATTATTAAAGATTAAAATTACACTTTCCAAGGGACCTATCAATATTAACAGCAGATTGATACGAAAGTTTCCAAGTAGTAGGAATAAAAGAGCATGTATGAGAGGAATTATGAATGTGGATGAAACGAACGTTGCTTGTTTGGATAGGAATGTTTGGATGCAACTGATTTCGGGATAATAAAAATAGTTTGCGCCACACTTTTTTGGGTACATGGCGTGATTGTGTATGTATGTATGTGAAGGTATAGAATTAAATAAAATTTGGCTTCTATTAATTAAAAATCTATAAAATATTATAATCTAGTTACTTATTTTTTAACTAGTAACTTGTTTCTATGTTCTGTTTATTTACTGTAATGTTCAGTTTAGTTTAGTTTAGTTTAATAAATAAATTTTAATACAGAACTTGAACCTAAAGCAGTTTTATTTTAATATAAAAAGTTCTGATGTTACATTATCCCATTAAAAACTTCTTAAAAAAAATATATTTTACTAGAAAAATACTAACTCCAAATGTGCCCTATTTTTAACCTAGTAAATAAATATTCTTCTATTAGGGGAGATGCCATTCCGACCTAACATTTCAAAACAAAGACAATTTGAAATCGAAATCGGTCAAGATTTTAGTCCCCAGACCAAACAAAAAAATTACTTAAAACCAAAAAAGTCTACTTATCTCTGTCGCGCACACTGTCTCAACATAAGTTAAAACTAGTTTTAACTCCTAGTTAAGACCTCCCACCTTTTAAGCGTTAAAAAGAGATACGAAATCGATCGAACCTTGTGCTAGACAAAGATAGATATATAACAGTCCCCCCTCTCTTTCACAAAATGACTGAGATAGAATTTTTCATTTCATGACCAAGAAATTTACTCAGCTATAGTTGGTGATTCGTTTGCTTAGCAGCTCCGAAGCAAACTTGCCATCAAAATGTTGAATTTATAAAAAGTTAAAAGTTGCTACAAAGAAAAGTGCATATGTGAAGTTTTTCTTCATTAATAAATTAATTGATTTAACTAATTAATTAGTTGGAAGTGTTTGTGGTGAATAAAGTTCCTGTGTTTGTGGATTTTTACTTAGTTTGTGACGTAAAGAAGGTAGATTACGTTGCTAGGGCAACCATATACTTGATGCTTTTTTGTTTTATAATTCGATGTGGAACCTGTGTGAACATTCAAATTCATAAAACCGCAATTTTGGTGTTTTTTTTGTTTGTTTGTGTGCTCATTTCTGAAATGGAAATTGTTCTTACCAGCAATTTTGCTTAAATAACTGTTCTGTTTCAAACAAAAGATCAAGCTACCTAGTTTTGCAATGTTATTAAATGAAATATTATTTATATTTAAGTACTACGAGAAAATATTACTCAGTTAAAGTTGAAATTAAAGTTATCTGATGAAAGTAGCCACGTTTATAGATAGTATTTTTTTGGTTAGGTATATGGCGTAACGCAAAATGCAATGATATTTTATTTATTAAACATATACTGTAAAAAAAAGTTGCCATTTTACATAAAAACCATAGTAAAAAATTACATATTATTTCCGCAAAACGATAAATTTTCTGTAAAAATAATATAATTTTGCAATTTTTTAGTAAAAATAATAATTATCAGTTGTTGAGTTAATACAGAACTTTAACCTAAAGCAGTTTCATTTAATATATATTTACCATATCATATGTTTTTATTTTAACGAAAAGGTAAGTAAACTTATATAAAATATACGTATTATGTATTTATATAATATATAATGTAAAAAAATTTCTGTAACGTCTGTAAATTTACATACTTACTAAACTGGTGGAAATCAGTTGCCCCGAGTTTTTATATAAAATTACCGAGTATTTTTTACAGTGTATGTCTTGCAGTTTTCAAGTTATTAATTATAAATAAAATTACATATTAAAAAAATAAAACGGCTTTAGGTTATAGTTCTGCATTAATAAATATTAATACAGAACTACAATTTAAGCTGTTTTATTTTAATATACTGAGTTCCGAACGATTTTTTTTACATATACAAATTTGCTATTAAATAAAAATTATGGTATAAAATGGTATAAAATAATTAGTGAGATTTTAAATCTCAACTAAAAAAAAAAATTATCACAAAATTCTGTTCTGAAATATAAATAAATCTTTGAAAAGATTTACCAATATAATACAAAATATTTTAAACGAATAAAATAATTATATAAATATATTTAACTTTTTTTTTGCAAGAATATACGCACATGATTCATATAAAAATACGTGTGATTCAAATTCTTCGAATCACAATATTATATAAAATAATTACAAACAAAATTCTATTTTAATCAAAAATAATTCAAAAATTATCTATTCAAAAAACTTGAATAAATATTTGTAATTTTTAAAACAAACAATAGGAAATTTTCATTATTTACCTTAGATATCATATTAAAAATTATCATCTAACTATAATAAATTAAATTACATAAATAAATTTTTCGTATTTTGAGATGTATTTTACGTTATACTTTTTCGGTGTCTACTTTTTCAAAAATCTAACCTATACTATCTGAAATAGTGTGTTTTTCACTATCGAAAAGTATTCTACAAATTTTTCGCTAAAACTTCAGAATTAATGAAAATTCGCGGATGAAAACCCACTGCAATATTTGTATTTATATTATAAATGTAAAAGTAAAAATAAATAAATTTGTAAACAACATGAAAATATTAAAACAATTGAAAAAAATAATGGTTTTACATGTGAGTTTTCTTGTTGTTTACAAGCGAAACAAAAACGAATCAAATTTATTTTAAATTAGGTCACGTGGACAGCTGTAGGCAATTTCAACTAAATAACAGTCTGTTAACGAATAACTAAATTATATGTATATATATATACAAGAAAAAAAATTATTTATTTTTAGTATATTTGTTAAATTCAGTAATAAACCATTTTTTTTTTTATTTAAGAGAATTTATTTGGGTTAGACTTTTAAACATGGCCGAGTACAATAAAAGAAGATAAAAAGTTGTCATAGATTATTATTCGAAAATTGTTATTAAAATAATTCTTGTTTTATCAGTATATACAGAGTAAACACCCTGTATATACGTGTTCTAAACAGGGCCGGATTTAGACTTGATAAGGCCCTAAGCTATTTGAGATATGGAGCAATACAGACAAATACCCCTTGTTTATATATTTAAGTAAATATGACACTTGTTAACTCGGACATTTTTTTTGGGGGGCCCAAGAAAGTGGGGGTCCTAAGTTATAGCTTGTTTAGCTATTACGTAAATCCTACACTGGTTCTAAACATATTTTCCCCATCTGTACAAAATACTACATTCAGCTCGGTAGTTAAGCAATTAAGACCTCACGTGATCACTATGTTCCAATTACTCATTTGTTGCTTAATAATAGAACAATAAATTAAATGACAAAAATAAACTATAATTTCAAATTAATTTTATCAATCTATTTTCGATAATGAAAAACTACTTTTCAAATTAGTGTTTTGTAAATTATGCATCTGTATAATTTATTATCAAATACATCAATGTCATTTTAAATATAAGTAAATATTTATCAAAAATATATTTATTATCTAAAAGGTTATGTAAAGGCCGTAGTATAACATGTGATAGTAAAGTGTCAGAAATTTGAGTTAATTATTAGTGTCATATTTGCCACTAACTATAAAAATATAAAGTTTGAATATGATTATTAAAAATGTGTGAAGATCTAATCAGAAACTGCATACTCGAGCAAAGGAACACGATCTCTAACATCTCTGACAAAATTATTAAGTCAAGTTAAATTAATTGACAACTACATTGTTTATTTTCACTTAAATTCTAATTTGATTACTGAAAATGTGTGAAGAAGTGCAAGAAATGCAATGTATATCGCCAAATTTGTCAGAAATTGTATATTTCATCAGAGAAATATATTAATTCTCACAAATCAAGTAACAAATATAAATAATATATATAAGCTTATAGAATGATACAGCATAAGTATAATAAAATTTCATTTAATAAAATAGTAACTTAAAAATATAAAAATTTATCAAAATACAATTTCCAAAATACGATAATACAAACCTACAGACCGTATAATTATCAAATGATTTTATTGTGCAAATAATTAATTGAATAAAACTCAATTTAATATCAATAATACATTTAAGATATATAATTTAATGTTCGATATTTAATAAAATTAAATTTTGCGACATACATATATACACACACACGACTGCCAGTCAAAAGGTCATGAACTGATGAGGAAATAAGTTTCGATGACATTCTGATATTTTAATCTATTAATACGTGTGTATGCATACATTTAATTTAAATAAAAATAAGAAAAACTTGAATTTTTGAATAGTTTTGTAGAAGTATTTCAATATAGCATTATGTAAATTATTTTTAACAACAAAAGGCGTAGTTAAATTAATTTGTGATGTCAACTAAATTATTTATTAGTTAGATATTTAGGTATAGCTAATTGTTATAATTATTTATTACTATATTTATATGATAAATACACTTTGAAAGTGAAAATAAACAATGTATCTGGCGAAAAGTCTTAGCAGCTATTAAAAAAATATATATTTATTACAATAAAACAGTAGTTTTAAAGTTTATAAATTTTTGTACACACATAAATAAATATTTAATAAACAATTTACAATAATTAAAAATTGAAGACAATTTTTTGTCGGGACCCAGTAAGTCATAACTAGTAAATTGGTTTACTAGTGTTTAAACAAAATGTTAGAAAATCAATCAGTAATTTTACAATTATTCAGAAGTTTATGACTTGTTTTTTTTTCCTGATATAATAAATAAGGCTAACTCGATTGATGTTACCTGTAATAAACTTCTAACGGCTACAGTTCCGTTAGAAAGCATTTTCGGACATGAAGTTTTTTATTTAGATTACTCATAGGAATCATCCGGTGTTGTTTTTTCCCAACGTCATAAATCACCCTGTATATATTTTATAATTTTTCATATATATAATTCAGTAAATAGGTGACATATTTTTTTATGTCAAGATAATTTTGTTTTTTTTATTCAAACAAAACAGTTATTAATAAACAAATCTGAAGAGTTTTACAAATAATTATAATAACAAAAGAGCCGTTTAAAAACATCAAATACAAATATTTTTTTTCTTTCAAACTTATATCAACAAACATGCCGGTTTATTGATAAAAAAAATTGTAACACTTGTACCTAAACAAGATTACAAAAAAAGTATGTATCTACACTTTAATGATATTTGTTTTCTTTTCATTTGTTTCAGAAAAAAAATAAATAAATCAAAATGGCCGTGTTTGGTATGGTATCTGCTGTAGCGGGATTTGTTAAAGTACGTTATTTAATCGATAAAGCCATAATCGATAATATGGTATTTCGTGCACATTATAGAATCACATCCGCCATATTATTCGTATGTTGTATCATTGTAACTGCCAATAATCTTATAGGTAAGGATACATTTACATTTTTCAATCAATACAAAATAAAACTTATTCCCATCCTGTTTTGTTTATAAAAAAGTGCTTTTAGTTTTTTTGCTTTCAAATAAATTTTTACTGTATTAATATTTCATCAGGAAAAATGATACAAATGACATTTACAGTAAATAAATAGAACATAGAAACTTATTACTAGGTAACAAATAAGTAACTAGATCATAAAATTTATAGATTTTTAATTAATGAAAGCCAAATTTTATTTAAATCACTGAAGATTTTCTAACGCATGTTGTAAAATTCGAAAATACTGTAATTATTGTAAGATCAGCAGATTGATAAAATAAAAATAGTAATTTATAAAGAAAAAGATGATTTAAATAAAATTTGACTTCCTTTAATTAAAAATTTATAAATTTTATAATCTAGTTACTTATTTTGTTGCCTAGTAACTTGTTTCTATGTTCTGTTTATTTACTGTAAAAGTCATTTGTATCATTTTTCCTGATAAAGATGTATTATTAATAAATATTAATACAGAACTAGAACCTACAATCGTTTTATTTTAATATAATAAGTTCTGAAAGATTTTTGTACTATGTTGAAGGAATCTTGTCAACGAAAAAATTAAATTTTCTTTCCATTTTGCTTTCAGGCGATCCAATTAATTGTATCAATGATGGTGGGGTGCCCGGTCACGTGATAAATACATATTGCTGGATTACATACACGTTTACGTTGCCTGGAAATCTGGATAAACCTGTGATACATACGGGACACGCTGGACTCGGTAATGATTTCATGGAAGAGAAACGATATCATAGCTATTACCAATGGGTACCATTTATGTTATTTTTTCAAGTAAGTTTCAGATTTGTGTCGTCTAAATTTCCAATTTTTTTGCATGAAATTAAAGCTATAAGTGTGTAGAATGTATGGCCGGAACAGTTTTTCGAAATTCGAAAAACTTTCGAAGTTATAGAGAAAAACGTAAACACGTGCACGGCTGCCAAAGTTTAATTTTCTTTAAAATTTTCTTTAAAAGTTTACCTTGTTCTAATGCTAATTAAGTAATAGATTACTAGAGTTTAAAACACATTAATCACTTCCAGTAAAAACTAAACGAATTATTATATAATAAATATTTTTTTCTCTAAATCGAAAATTTTATATTTTCATAACTGACTATGACTGAATAATGATCAAACAATATTAACATAAAATAAATATTGATATTAGCTAGTTTTGATTTCATTTAGTAACAACATCTGTTTATTTTATAAACAATACTTATTACAAAACAAAACATATTAAAATATAAAATTATACTTTTAAAATAAATAAACAATATATGTATATATATATTTTAGAAAAATCATCGCTATTTTTACATTTCAATAATATGCTGCAATTGTATAGAATTACAAAGAAATTAATTATAAATTACAAATACTTTTTTTATATATTTTCTCAGAATGCCTTGACAAGTTTCAAAATTAATCTTTGTTAGAATATAAATGTAAATGCAATTATTATTTATCATAAAAGTAGAGTAACATTGTTAAATAATTATAAATTATTACAGAATAATTTTTTTAAGTAAGTTAGTAACATTTAACATGTTATTATATTAAAAAATGGTCTAATTATAGCGTCAAAAAATTATGTAAAATATTTAAGTCTTGTAATCATTACGTTATATCATTAGTTTGTGCCACACCCTTTTGGGTACAAGGCGTGATTGTGTATGTATGTATGTATGTATCGTTACGTGAGTGCAAATTTTTTTATGTAATATATAAATAATTAAGGCCTGAATTCTCACCTCTTTTGTTTATAAAAAAGTACTTTTATTTTTTTGCTTTTATATAAATTTTTATTTCTAGTTTTTATCAAATATGAATAGTTTTCTATTTTTAATACTTAATAAGTAATTTTAAGTAAAAGTCAAAAGTACTTTTGACAAAAATTTAATAATAATTTCTTCTATATCAAATTGTCAATTGTCTTCTAAAATTATTTATATCAAATTTGAAAAAACTTTAACCAGAATTAAATTAGGCTTTGATTTTTCTTTGAATAAAATAGACCTACTGATCTTATATTTTAATGACATATTAAAGTTATAATAATTATTAAACCTATCTAATTTGAAATTGAATATTTATAGATAAATACGACAAATAAAAACAATAAAATTACATAAACATCTTTATTATTTTCAAGTGACAGATCCTTTCAATAAAAAAAAACTAATCTTAAAAAAGTGGCAGAATTCTTGAGAGAATTTATTATATATGTTTTTCTCTTATTAGGGAGTATTATTCTATATTCCTCACTGGATTTGGAAGAATTGGGAAGAAGGTAAAATCCGAATGGTATCCGATGGCATGCGAGGCGCTTTAGTTGGTAGCAAAGAAGAACGCGCCGGCAGAATATCCAGATTAGTGCAATATATTATGGAAACTTTACATATGCATAATACTTACGCATTTGGCTATTTCTTTTGTGAAGCACTGAATTTCGTCAATGTTGTAAGTAAAAACCTTTTTCTATTCTTTAACATAATTCAATCTCTCTTATTTGGCTTTAGAAATTAAACAACAACCATTGGTTTCTCATATTTATCCATTCTTTAAGATTTTTCTGTATTTGTTTTTCACTAATTTATTTAAATAAAATATAAAAAATGTTTCAGTACTTATATAAAATAAAACGGCTTTAGATTCTAGTTCTGTATTAATATTTATTAATAATCGACATTTAAATGAACTCAACGTCCATTTTAATCAGTTTTCCTGATAAAGACGGACGTTGAGTTCGTCGAAACGTCAATTATTAATAAATATTAGTACAGAACTTAAACCTAAAGCCATTTTTTTTTTAAATATATTAATTTTAGTTACTTACTTATTTAATTATTTTTTTTTTATACTAATCTAAAATATTTATTAATAATAGTACCTTTTGCGAGATATAATTTAATGTTCTCCAAGAATTTATAACGGAAATGTTGAAAAATTCAAATTATTAAAAATGAAATGTAATTAATCAGAATTTTAAAAGCTTTCTCGGTTTTGTAGAGTGAAATTAATTATACTTTATTTTGGAAAAGCATGATAAATCGTAAAGAACGCAAAATGAATTTTTTAATTTTAAAAATACTTTTTTTTTTTTGGATAAAATGACAATGAGAATAATCGCCTTATTTAGAGAATTAATTATAAAACATTTACTTGTGACCACAATGAGAAATTGTAGATTTTAAAAAATACTTCAAATATAAATAATATACATATGGTATAACAAAATATTATGTTTATACTTGAATTAAATAATGTAGATGTATTAGTTGATAAACAAACTATTAAATTTCAAAGAGTAATTAAATATTTAGCGCGTTACTAAATACATAATAATAAACTCAAACATTAAGATTAGTCATTTTATAATGTTTGTTTAATAATTTATATTTAATATATATTTTTTTATATTAAAGAATATTATCTGAATATTTATTCTCTGATTGAGAAAAAACAAAACTATTTGAAATATTTTATATATTTTAATTTTGTGAGACAGTAACTAAAATAAAAACTAAACTGTTTTTCCTATAAAGAAAATTTTGCAAAAATTTCCAATTTAAATATGTCTTATTTCTTTTTTTTTTAGGTTATGAATATATTTTTCGTCGATCTTTTCCTAGGCGGAGCTTTCTTAACATACGGAAGTGACGTCGTTAAATTTTCCAATATGAATCAAGAGAACAGAACTGATCCTATGATAGCTGTTTTTCCGCGAGTTACAAAATGTAAGTAATTTATTAAGGGGTACATATATATATATATATATATATATATATATAACAAAAATTTCGTGGCTGGAAATCTTATGTAGTGAAATTTTATACTTTTTGTCCGTTTTAAAAACGTGATATATTAAAAATATATTATTATTATTATATAATAGTGTTAGTCAGTTAAGATGGTTCGGACATGTTGAGCGAATGTCTAATGAACGTTTGGTTAAAGAGATTTATTTGAATGTTTTTGATGGTATACGTTTGCGTGGACGTCCGATGAGTAGTTGGAGTGGTATGATTGAGAGGGTGGCTTGCGTGAGCGAAAGTTTTCAAGTAGTAAGAATAAAAGAGCATGTATGAGAGGAATTATGAATGTGGATGAAGCGAAAGTTGCTTGTTTGGATAGAAATGTTTGGAGGCGACTGATTTCGGGATGATAAAAAGAGTTTGTGCCACACCCTTTTGGGTACATGGCGTGATTGTGTATGTATATTTAATGTCGATGTTTCTTACGTATTTATTTACCATAATTTTGTAGAAATAAATAAATTATTGTCGTAGGAACCAAACTAAAATATAACTAATCAATTTATTGAACTATTTTCCAGGTACATTCCACAAATTCGGCCCGTCAGGCAGCATACAAAAACATGATGCAATGTGCGTCTTAGCTCTCAACATCTTAAACGAGAAGATCTACATCTTTCTATGGTTCTGGTTTATTATCTTATCGGCCCTATCCGGCCTTGCACTGATCTATTCAACCGCGGTAATTCTGCTGCCAAGCACGCGAGAAACGATCCTAAAGCGACGGTTCCGTTTTGGTACGCCGGCTGGCGTGAATGCGCTGATTAGAAAAACACAGGTCTGTGGTTCAAATTATTACTGTTCCTCTCGCGATTTTGTCGATTTATTTGTGATATTGTTTGAGAATGAATGAAGATAGGGAGATTGAATATCGATTTAGAAGTTTATTGTTTAAGAATTTGAGCAGAAAATTGAATTAATCGTCTTTGAAACTTGAGATTATGTTTTGAATTATTTGGCGCAATATTGTCTAGTAACATTGAATTAGAGAGATGAGATTTTTTACGTGGAGTATGTGGTGTAAATAGAAGAGATCGGGTACGAAATACGATTAGTGTATGATGAGTGTGAAATTGAAAAAAATGTTGTAGCAAAAGTTGCCCCGTGTTAAGAGTCAGTTAAGATAGTTCGGACATGTTGAGCGAATGTCTAATGAACGTTTGGTTAAAAAGATTTATTTGAATGATTTTGATGGTATACGTTTGCGTGGACATCCGATGAGTAGTTGGAGATGGTATGATTGAGAAGGTGGCTTGCGTGAGCGAAAGTTTCCAAATAGTAGGAATAAAAGAGCATGTATGAGAGGAATTATGAATGTAGATGAAGCAGCAGTTGCTTGTTTGGATAGGAATGTTTGAAGGCAATTGATTTCGGGATGATAAAAAGAGTTTGTGCCACACCCTTTTGGGTACATGGCGTGATTGTGTATGTATGTATGTTTTAAAATTTTTAATAACTAAAATTAAAATTTCATTAACGTTTTCCATATTATTTAACAAAACTTTTAAAAAATGCTACTTCACACTTTCAATTTTTCAGTAATAAAAAATTCTTTAGAGACAAACTTCAAATAATTTGAACAAAAAGTTTATAATTCTTGTAACATAAATCCGCTATTCAAAACTTTTTTGCTGCGACCAGCACAAATTCCAGACTTCTTTGTAATATACTAATACAATTACTTACAGTAGAATATTATTTCAAATAAGAAAATAACAATTGAATTGAGTTTTTGTTCCAGAAACAAATGATCTACTTTTTTCCCGATGTCACGTTTTATTAACTTCAAAAAAAAAATAAACAATTTTATCTCTATTGATATACGTTTATTTATCATAAAATATTAAAACATAAAGTATAATTTTAAATGTCATTGAAAGTATTTTCAGATATTTTTCAAAAAAATTAGGAATATATTGTTTATAATATTTTCTGTTTAAATTTAGTGAATGTTCAGATTTGGAAAAGAGTTTGTGCCACACTCTTTTGAGTGCCATGATTGTGTATTTCATAACTATCGTTATTTTAACAAATACTGAAAAATAATATTTACATTTTTTTTAACAGGTTGGCGACTTTTTAGTACTGCATCTTTTGGGACAGAATATGAATCTAATGGTTTTCGGAGAGATCCTAGATGAATTATGTAGAAGATTAAGTTTAGGTAGTACTAGTAATCTACCATCGGCACCCAGTACATTAGAAATGAGTCCTATTTATCCCGAAATTGAAAAATACGGCAAAGAGACTGAGACTTAAGACCGCACTCAAATCATTTCCAAGATACTACGATTAAATAAAATTAAAATAAAGTTATTTTCGTATTTGTAAATGTACAGAAAGTCCTATTTTTGTCTTATTTTTTTAGTAAATGGACTAAGAAAGAAATTACAATATTTAAAATGTCAAAATCGATATATTTATATCAATTTAGCTGTACAGACAATAATTATTTTTTTTTGATAATTTTTTGTATAAAATGATGATTATTTTTAATATTGCGTATATATTTTATTGAATAATAAATTTATTTAAACAGAGACGAACTAGCCCAGTGTGACAGTTAAATTTTTCAAAATATTTGAAGTAATTATTATAATTTCAAAGGAAGCTAGTTGTCTCAAAATTCAAATTCAAACATTTTAAAAGTGATATATTTTTTTTAATAAATGCCCTAGCATTTATATTTAATTCATTTCCAATTAATAAATAAATAATTATTTAAAATAAATTATTAAATAAGTGATGTGTCCCTATATTATACAAGTATAATTTAACATAAAAATTATTTTACAAATTAAAAACATCCACTGTTTATATAATTTATTTAAATTATAATTATTATTATATTTAATAATAAAATCTGAGTGATAAAAAACTCAAAAGTGAAACGTGAGATAGTACTAAGTATATTATTATTATTATTAATTATTATAAATAATAATTAATTAAATGAAAAAGTTGTTTAAGAATGTAAACAATTATTATATATATATTTTTTTGTATTTTTCGTGCTGGCGAATTGTGATCAAATATATTTAGCTACAATAATTAAAAAACTGCTTATATAAATAGTAATTATAGTTTGTTCTTGCAATAGTTATTCATATTTTTTTTCCTAATATTTGTATTATGACTTCTGATTTTTAGATCTGTAAGGCTTATATGTAAGATTTTTTTTTTGAAAATCCATTATGGGAACAATTTTTTATAAATATTATGGTTATATATATTGTGCCAAATAAAAACTATTTCTAAAAATAAAGTTTTTTTTTGTTTTTTCCTAATCTATATTGAATATTGTTGTTTTGCAGTAAAAATCAAAATTCAACAAATTTATTGAAGTGAAATTACTAATAGTTTATTTATACTGTGTGAGCAATGTCTGAACTGTTTTATTTTTTACATATTATTTCGCAATCTTAAAATTTTTAATACCAACATAACAAGTATGTGTTGCATGTTGCGTCGTACATGGGGTGGTCACAAATTAATTTATTTTTTTACATCATTTTCTAAATCTTTAAAAAAAAAAAATGATATATAGCTTACATATGTAAAGATAATAAATATATTCATTATTATTATTATGTTAGAGCGTAAACCATTATACAAATAATTATAACAGTACAAAGTGAATATGAATTTTCTAAATGTGCAGAAATTATAAAACAGCTGATTAGTACTACGTAGTATATTAATTTTTTTAATTGCATATTAAATTTCATTCAAGTTGAATAACTTAATAAAAAGTCATGTACGTATATTACAGAGGCGGATCAAACATATTTATTTAATGTTTTTTTTAAATATTTTATACATAATATCTGCTTTTTTTAAATACTACAACGCCATCAAAGCACCATACTGACAAGGTCCTAAAGACCGAAACACGTGTCTATGGTTAATCTGGCAAGTCATTGATGCATAGCTTAACAGCCGATTCAATGACTGAGTAACTTGTGAAATTTTGAGAAAATGTCTCAACTTTAGAATATTCTGTTTGTCGTATGCAATGACTCGATGTAAACAGAATTGGAGGAAAAATTTAACTAAAAACTTTTAAATTTCAAACTTCATTCAACAATTAACACTAATGATTTAATTAGTTCATCGCTAATAAAAACTTTCAAAGTTTGCATCAATCAAAAATCAATATAATTTCGCCATTAATTAGATATTAAGTGTAAAAAGAAAGAAACTTTTCTCTTACCTGTTGCCCCAGTCGATTTTCGCGATAATCTTCAATTTCATCTCGCGAGTTTGGTCCTGAGTTAAAGTGCCCGTTAGAAGTTGTCGCCGCCATTCGAGGAGATCTCGCATTACTTTTCGTAGCGTTGAAAATTTGTACATCTCTCGTTCCTAGAGCACGAACACACAGAAAAAACACACACACACACACACAAAATATAGAGAAAACTTTAGAAACACGTATTGCCACGATGACATTTCATATAAAACTTAGAAATTTACTGACATAACAATTTTTCAATTTATAAGATATGTTAAATTTAGTTTTAATTTGTATAATATTGCACAATATTATTTATATTAATAGTAAACAATCTTTCAGAACTTTATATATACCAAGTGTTCGTTCGTTAAATTCGTATGGGCGTTTAACATGCAATTTCGATAATTTGCGATATACTTCTTTCTCGAGTTAAATTCGGAGAAATACTTAGAATACTTTTTGATAGACAATAAAAAGTTCTATAATTTGGTTTTAGTTTTAATTTGCTAGCATGTGCCGTTTGAGCGCTAGAATTTTTTTGGATTTTTTTTATTTTTAACTTTTTTCTCAAAAACTATGAGGTATAGGAAAATAAACATGATATGGAAAAATGCGGAAAAATGAGTATTATAATTTAGTGTAGAAACCATTATTCTAGGATGCATAGTTTAGTAGAAAAAATTAAAAACTGAATTTTTGAAAATCTCTCAAGGGGGTACTCTTAGGATTTTTTCAAAATAAGACTTTTTTCAAAATTTGCTGAAAAATCTGAAAAAATTCACTAAAATAGAGAAAAAAATTAGCTACATAATAACTAAGTAATTTTTTTCTCTAACTCATTCTGGTTTGGCATGAACGAAAAAAATAAATTAAAATGCAAAAAATATTAATTTTCAAACGGCACATGCTAGTATTTCTCCGAATTTAACTCGAGAAAGAAGTATATCGCAATTTATCGAAATTACATGTTAAATGCCCATACGAACGAAAACCTTTTATCTATCACAAAGTTAAACTGTCGACCATTAATTATATTGAACACCCGGTATATATATATATATATATATATATATATATATATATATATATATATATATATATATATAAAGTGTTCGTTCGCAAAGTTGATAGATTTTTAATTATAATGGAAGCCAAATTTTATTTAAATCAGTGATTTATCTTATCTTTTTCTTTTTAAATTTCTTTTTATATTCAATATTTCATTTTTTTGTGCAAATACACACACAAACGGCAGAATAATATTTATTTTCAAATGTACAAAATTAAAAAAAACTAAATAAATAAATTCTATTTTTGTAATTTCTCTTGCCATATGTGAATGTCGGTGTAATTTTTTAACCCCTTGAGTATTTATTTTTAGAAATACTGGGAGAAAGTAGATCGTCAGATGTAAATATTTGTTTTATTCTTACGAACTAATAAGAACTTAATTTAAAGAACTGTAAAATACTTGCTTTTAAATCTAATTAAGAATTCTAAAGTTATATGAATTATAATGGCCAATTAGAACGAAGATGTTGATATATATATATATATATATATATATATATATATATATATATATATATATATATATATATATATGTTACCATAAATTTTGGATAAAAATAATTAATAATTAATAATGAATAATGATTAAGGATTATTAATCATTATAGCTTTTTTCTGAGTCAGAAATCATATTTTTCAGATTTACACCACTCCGTTAATAATCATCGGAATGGCATGAATTTTGGACTACGAAAAAGCATATTTCATTAGCTTTTGGTGATTATTTTGAAATATTTTTAAAATAAATACAATAAAAGTTATATCCCAAAATGTCTAAAAAGGCGATTTCCACATTTAAGCTAAATGCAAATTTTGAGCCTTCAACAGGCACGGGTTAATATCATCTGATAGGTCTGGGAAGTGGTGTACGGACATTTTTTTATTTATTTATTTGGAATAATTGAAAAAAAAAATAAAATAAAAATATATTTAACTTTAAACTTTGGGGGCGATTTTTACCCCCTAAACCTTGGCGGTTGCTAATTTAAAAAAAAATACGTGTATTTTAGTATTCTACTTGAATACCAAAGCACATTTAAGCTCATAAAGTTCGCAATATAGGTATGCTTTTTCCTACGCATGCATATGAAAAAATATTTTACGTGTTATATCATCTCAGAATGAATAAAATTAATAACTAACAAAATATATATACATAATCTAAGATAAAATAAAAAGATTTGTTTTCTGTAAAAGTTTCATTTATCTACTGTTAAAAAGGCAATTAGAATTCAAAACGCAACACTTACACACAATAAAATAATAATTTTAGTTTTATGAAACTACGTTGTCAGAATGACAAGTCTAGCTAGAATTATAGGAAAAAATAAAAATAAAAATTCGTATAAATTTCTGTATAAGTTTACAAACTACGTGAATAATTTTTGTAACATATTCTAACTGAAAAAGTATTAGATAAAATATATTTTACTAAATTTAATAAATAAAAACTTACGATATTTGCCCTTACGTATGTAAAAATAAACATACGATTACGTAACAAACGCAATTTTTTCTCCAAATTAATTTTTATTATTACAGCTGTCACATTTTGTATAATTAATGTCAACAGAATTATATTAATATGACAAGAAAATTAATCTTAATAAAACAATAAAATAGTAAAAAAAAATTGATATTTATAAAGATAACATCAATCATTGTGAAGGCACTAATTTAAATAATTTCGCTTCCTTTAATTAAAAATTTATAAATTTTATGATCTAGTTACTTGTATTTTGTAACCTAGTAACTTGTTTCCATGTTCTGTTTATTTACTATATATATTTTTTTGAAATTTATAATGAAAATTAAATTGAATATTATTACCGGGAACTGCTGAATGGTATAGTTTTAGTGAAGATTTTATATAATCTTGGTGTAGTCTGAAACAGTGGCGTAGCTAGAAACTTGTCAAGGGAGGGGGGGTTAATAATATTAATCAATAAAGATAATCTTGTGAAAAACAGTCATAATCTTGTGAAAAACAGACATAATCTTGTGAAAAACAGACATAATCTTGTGAAAAACAGACATAATCTTGCGAAAAACTTCATAATCTTGTAAAAACAGTCATAACCTTGTAAAAAACAGACATAATCTTGTGAAAAACAGACAACCTTGTGAAAAACAGACATTATCTTGTAAAAACTGTCATAACCTTGTGAAAAACAGACATAATCTTGTGAAAAACAGACATAACCTTGTGAACAGCAGATATAACCTTGTGAAAAACAGACAATCTTGTAAAAAAACAGTCATAATCTTGTGAAAAACAGTCATAATCTTGTGAAAAACAGACATAATCTTGTGAAAAACAGACATAATCTTGTGAAAAACAGACAATCTTGTGAAAAACTTCATAATCTTGTAAAAAACAGTCATAACCTTGTGAAAAATATTATAACCTTGTGAAAAACAGACATAATCTTGTGAAAAACAAACATAACCTTGTAAAAAACAGTCATAATCTTGTGAAAAACATACATAATCTTGTGAAAAACAGACATAATCTTGTGAAAAACTTCATAATCTTGTAAAAAACAGTCATAACCTTGTGAAAAATATTATAACCTTGTGAAAAACAGACATAATCTTGTGAAAAACAGTAATAACCTTGTGAAAAATATTATAACCATGTGAAAAACATACATAATCTTGTGAAAAACAGACATAATCTTGTAAAAAACTTCATAATCTTGTAAAAAACAGTCATAACCTTGTGAAAAATATTATAACCTTGTGAAAAACAGACATAATCTTGTGAAAAACAGTAATAACCTTGTGAAAAATATTATAACCATGTGAAAAACATACATAATCTTGTGAAAAACAGACATAATATTGGACATAACTTCATAATCTTGTAAAAAATAGTCATAACCTTGTAAAAAACAGTCATAATCTTGTGAAAAACAGACATAATCTTGTGAACCCCCCCCCCCCCCCTCCCTAACACCCCCCTGGCTACGCCACTGGTCTAAAAACTTCAACATCAAACTATCCCAGGCAAAATAGAAATGAATATTGTGTGCACTTACCACATAGAGCCGTTTCCATATATCACCCCATTCGCGTAACACCAACGTAACTTCCCTGACCACGGCATCTTCTACGGGCACAACACTCTCGAACAAGCCCTCATTGTCGACCTTGCACGGCTTCAACACGATATAGTTCTGCGGGAAGATGCCCTTAATCGATCGATTTTTCATCGAAAAACCGCGATACCAACCCGGACATTCTTCGAGAATCTGTACCGTTTCACCGATCTCCAACGGGAGGCCATAGCGGGTATCGCCACGCCAATTGTACACGGCTGGAAACAGAATTAAAAGTCGAAATTAATTAATTTATATATGTTAATTTATATATATATATATATACAGAGTGTAAAGTGATGAGGTTTCCTCTATAGGAAAAAAAAATTAATATAAGTTTTATGAGAAAAACTTATTTCTTTTCTATTTTTTACTACTTTGACTGCAAGGAAAAAGTAGTATAGCGTTTGGTACAATGTCTGTAACATTTTCAAAAAAAAAAAAAATGTATAGAAATCCTTCATATAGCCTGTAGATGACGAATCTAAACTTAGTTTATGTGGGTGTATGGATGTGCGTCGTCAGCTCGCTCGGTCGTAAGTCAAAATTTTGTGGCCGCTACTCCTCCTAGTCGGTTCAACCGATTTTAATGAAATTTTCAGGATAAATTTGTCTAGTGTCCAAGATGGTCATGTGGTTTTGGTTTTTCCCAGTGATGCCAACTTTCCGAGAAAAAAATTACTAAAGTTTTTAAAAATTCATATTGGCTACGTTATTTAGCTGATTTTGATCAAATTTTCAGAAAAGATTCCCCTAGTGCCCACATAAATTACGTAATTTTAATATAATACAGTGTTCCCAAATTTCCGAGAAAAAAATTACTAAACTTTTTAAAAATTTATTACGGCCATGTTGTTTAACCGATTTTGTTCAAATTTTCACAAAAGATTCTTCTGGTATCCATATAAATTAGATAATTTCAACAAAGTACAGTGTTGCCAACTTTCTAAGAAAAAAATTACTAAAGTTTTTAAAAATTTATTACGGCCATGTTGTTTAACAGATTTTGTTCAAATTTTCACAAAAAATTCTTCTAGTATCCATATAAATTAGATAATTTCAACAAAGTACAGTGTTGCCAACTTTCTGAGAAAAAAAATACTAAAATTTTTAAAAATTTGTTATGACCACTTTATTTAACCGATTTTAATCAAATTTTCACTAAAGATTCTCCTGGTGCCTGCATAAATTATGCAATTTTAACAAAATACAGTGTTGCCAACTTATCGACAAAAAAATATTAAAATTTAAAAAAATTCATTGTGGCTACATTATTCATCCGATTTTGATCAAATTTTCAGAAGTTTCTCCTAGTGCCCACATAAATTATAATTTTATTAAAATACAATGTTGCCAACTTTCCAAAAAAAAATTAATAATTTTCAAAAAATTGGTCATGCCCGCATTATTTATCCGTTTTTAATGAAATTTTTACAGAAGATACCCTTAGCGCCTATAATATCATATATAAGCAAAATACAATGTTGCCAACTTTCGGTGAAAATTTTTTTTATTCCTATTTCTTAACATTTATGTGATAATGTCAAAGTGGTCTATATATGGGTTTACCCATATACTTCTAATCTTGTTTAATAAGAATTTCAATTTTACGCCATATTTCCAAACAAAAGAGCAACAAGCAATCAGTCATACCATAATTGATCAGTTTTGTTTTATCTTTTCGAAATAACACATTTGTTTCAAGAATATTAAATTGTTCTTGTTCCTACGTTCTGTTTATTTACTATAAATGTCATTTCTATTTTATTTCCTGTTAGAGATATACGTTGAGTTCGTCGAAACGTCGATTATTAATAAATATTAATACAGAACTAGAACCTAAAGCCGTTTTATTGTAAAATAATGAGTTCTAAAAGATTATAAACTTATTCGTTAAATAATAATTAAACTTGTATCATTAAAAAATTAGAATTTATTACATAATTCTTGTAAATTTATTTAAAAACATCATATAATAAAAAGTAAATATACAATTATTTTTTTTGAGTTGCCAATTATCTATTATGACGTCATTATAATATAGCAATAACAATAGAAAAACAATTACTCACATGTCAAAATTATTTATTAATATCTCACGTTAATATTAATATACAGTGTGTAAAGTGATGAGGTTTCCTATAAGGAAAAAATTTTTAATATAAGTTTTAGAAGAAAAACTTATTCTTTATAAAAAATGTTGCTTCTATCAGAACCCCTTATAGTCAAAGAAAAATCCAGTAATCACTTAAGATAAGATCAAAAACTTGATATTATGGCGAGTTGTTGATTTTAAATATGACTAAGTCCGAATGTTACATCAGTATCGTGTGAAAAATGTTAAAAATATTTGTCATACAAGAGACTTACTTTTTAATTATTATTATTATTATTAATTTGCCAAAATATAATTATTATTATTATTAACAAGTAATCCATGGGTAACACGATACTGATGTAACATTCGGACTTACAATTAGTCATATTTAAAATCAACAACTCCATATAATATCAAGTTTTTGATCTTATCTTAAGTGATGACTGGATTTTTCTTTGACTATTAGGGGTTTTGATAGAAGCAAATTTTTTTATAAAGAATAAGTTTTTCTCATAAAACTCATATTAAAATTTCTTTCCCTATAGGAAACCTCATAACTTTACACACTGTATAATATGCAAAGTATTAACTATTATTGAAGTATTTTAAAAATTTTCCTAAACGTATCAAAAGAATTTAATAAAAGCAGAAATTTTTCAATTAAAATTCATTCATAGTTTTATGATAGGTTCTGGTATATAAATATGCGTATATACATACTTTCTGTGTAATATCAAAAGCTGGTTTCCTGTTCAAATGAAAACGTTTACAGAATGAAAATAATGATTGTACCAGTGGCTCCGGAAGTAGGTAAAGGCCATTAGTATTATATCCGTTTACTAACATCTATATGTATATTTATTCTCATAATAAAAATTATAATATTGTAAATCTTTCAGAACTCATATTAATAATTATTAATAGTCAACTCACTGATTTAAATAAAATTTGGCTTCCCCCTTAATTATTTTATGATCTAGTTACTTATTATGTTAGCTAGTAGTTAAGTTAAGTGCTATTCTATTTTTTTTTCTTAGTTTTCCATATTAATGTAAAATTTCCCTTTACTTTAAAAAAAAAAAATTATTTTTATTATACAAATTAGATGTCCATATTATAATAGAAAACAAACCAATAAAATGAATATGAAGTTTGTCGTAGAAACAAAAATAAAATTAAAATAATATACGACATACGTATTTAGTATAGAAAATTAGTTCAACGTACGATAGAAAATAATGGACACATATATATATATATATATATATATATATATATATATATATATATATAAGCCATACAGTTGATGCATCTTTATATATGAGTGCAGACATATTTATAATACATCTACATTTATATATAACAATTCTATTCTGTCTGCAATAACTATTGTACGTAGATACAGGGTGTTTTATTTTTCATTTTAGTATAATTGCAATATTACTTTATTAAATAAATAGTTATCATATTAGATTAACAAATTATTTAAAAATATTAAACACTTTTAGAAGTGATATTAATTAAAAGCGCTTGCTAAATTAATGGAAGCCTAATTTCAAATTTAAATCAATGACTGATGTTAAATTTTTCTTTATAAATTTCTATTGCTTCTCTTTATCAGATCAGGTTCTGGCAATTATTACAGTATTTTCAAAAATTAAATAAATTTTGTGATCTAGTTACTTATTTGTTATCTAGTAACTTTTTTTCCTAACGAAGACGGGACGTAGAGTTTGCCAAATCAGTATAATAGAGAATAAAATTGGCTATATAATAGCTAAGTAACTTTGTTTCTCTAACTCATTCTGATTTGTCAGGAAAAATTATTGAAAATTAATATTTTTTGCATTTTAATTTATTTTTTCTTTCCTGCCAAACCAGATGAGTTAGAGAAAAAAGTTACTTAGCTATTATGTAGCTAATTTTTTTCTCTACTTTATTAAATTTTTTCAAATTTTTTTGAGCAAATTTTGAAAAGTCTTATTTTAAAAAAAATCCCAAGGGTACCAATTTATTTTTCAAATACAAAACTTAAAATCACCTTATTATATTTTGCTTTACTTTTAGAATTTTCAAAAATTCAGTTTTTAATTTTTTCTACTAAACGATGCATCGTAGAATAATAGTTTCTTCACTCCATTATAGTACTCATTATTCCGCATTTTTCCATAACATGCTTATTTTCCTACACCTCATAGTTTTTGAGAAAAAAAAAAAAAAACCAAAAAATCAAAAAAAATTTCTAGCGCCCAAACAGCACATGCTAGCAAAATAAAACTAAAACCAAATTATAGAACTTTTTATGCCCTATCGAAAAGTACTCTAAGTATTTTTCCGGTCCGAATTTTACTCGAGAAAGAAGTATATCGCAAATTATCAAAACTGCATGTTAAACACCCATATACGAACTTGACGAACGAACACCCGGTATATATTTATGTCCGAATAGACACAGTGTTTGTGTATGTATGTGTATGTATTTGTATCCTGTGTTCTATGGGACTTGTTTGAACTGTGTATAAGCTATAAAATCTCCGGGCTTTCGTACTCATACTAAGGTACTTGACTCCTAGCATAGAGGCATAAGCCTCACCGTATTAGTTGATCATTCATTCCGAAATTAAATTAGTATTTCTCACCGCTATCAACACTATACTATGATATTAATGCATCTATATACTATATGTTAATTGTAGCTACCGTCTACACCAGAAATTTTCAACTTGTATCAAGAATAAAAGCCGATATTTCCATATCTTTCAAAAGAAAAACATCTTTCATATCCGAATTCAGAAACAAAATTATTTTAAACCTATTAATAATAAAAGTATATATAAAAAAATATTTAGAAAATAACTGATTGTGTTTTAAAATAGATATGGAAGTATTTAAAATGGCAAAATAATTTGAAATAATAAGATAATAAGATGGTATATTGCATCTAATCTCCTACACAAGATATACATTATCATTTGTAATTGTGCATATCTTAGAATGCACATCTGTTTTTATAATACACACACTATAATTTCATACTACGCATTATATTTTATAACATATATTCGGCCTAATTCTGTAACACAGTTGCTAAGTTTTAGCAACGTTGCTAACAGCTATAACCAATAGAAACAAATATAATAGCTGTCATTTAGATTTTTTATTTAGTGTCAGCTAATATTATTGGCTAATGTTCTTAGCAACGTTGCTAAAACTTAGCAACTTTGTTAGAGAATCAGCCCGAATGTCTGTAAAAGTTGGCAACAAATGGGCAATTTTAATTTTACAACAAAAAAGTCATTATAAAAAGTTCTGTTTGCTAAATAAATAAAGTTTACCATGAGAAAATCTAAGATTAAATGTACAAAATGTTCCTAAATTAAAATTAATTAATTAATATTAATTCATAATCGATATTTCGACTTACTAAAATATGTTTATACAATAAATATTTTGGTTATATTAATTTAGAAAAAATTGTCTACCTGCTTGAATTCCCGTGATAAATCCTAAATTATTCCTTGTAAGTAAGATCAAATATACAAATAGTCCTTATAAATAATAATTCTTGAACTTATTTAGTTTATATTTGTAGTAAACACTAAATTTTAAATATTATATTGTGCAAAAAGCACATGAAATTCACCAAAAATGCAACAGAACTAACCACGTTTCACAAACTAAATATGTATCAATATGCATAGATTTACCTGCAGTGAGACGCTAAGCTGTGATTGGTTAAATATTTCAATTGTTAATAATAAAATAATTGCCTTAAAGACAGATGATATAAGACACATTTTTCCTTGAAATAAAAAATGTATTATTCTGTTATTTTATGTTTAGACACAATTAAACGAAATTGAACAGGAAAATATTGAAAATATAAATATTAATATTAATTTAATATCGATTAAAAATTTAAATATTTATAATTTAAGAAAAGGAATATACAGTGTGTCCCCAGATGGAGTTAATAAGAGAAAAAAAAAATATTATTGATTTTATGACAAAAAGTAATTCTTTATAAAAAAAATTTCTTTTGAATAAATAAGTTTACAATGTACAGAATGTCCATAAATTAAGATACGATACGATTGGTATTTCAAGCGACAAAAATTGTAAAATTCACGACAAAATTGATATTTCAAACAAGAACAGCACGACAAAACTGGTACTTTAAGGGGTAAGGCCACTCTAGGCAAGGCAAAAAAGGGTCATTTTCTAGATTTTTTTTAACGAAATCTAAACGTGCTGCTTAAGAACTGTTTTTGGATCTTTATTTATTGCTCTTTAAACTTTATTTCATAATTATTTTTAAAAAAAATATTCAAAATTGTCGTCAGAAATTAAAAAAAATGGCGACTCCTCTCGGCGCGTAGGGCAAATCGGGCGAAAACATTCCGGGAACTGCAATGGACATGGAACAAAAAGGGATATGTTTTCTTAATCTCTGTTGTATACTCTAAAAAACTACGGGCTGGATTTTGAAAATTTTGATTTTTAACAAAATGGCGCACGTTTGAAAAAAAAGTTCATTATTCGGGACTAAATTTCTGTATAAAAACGACCATAAAAAACGAATGAAGCACTTTTAATAAAAAAGCCCCCGTAGTTTTAGAGTATTTTATATCTAGAAAAAGAAATAAAAAGATTCAGCACGATCCATCAATTAGTATTTCAGATTTCTTTTCGCCCGATTTTGATAATTTGATTTTCAGTAAAACGCGTTTAAAGTTTCAAGTATTTTTTATAGAAGTAACAAATACGCTCGGCGCCCGCAAGTAGTCGCTTTGCGCGCGGCTTTTTTTCCCTCTGAAATACTTCCGCGTGGCATTTAAATTAATTTTCCCTTATTCCTAAGAGTTTAAACTATAATTTAAGCAAAAAAAAAAAAATGCATTTTTTGAAAATTTTAGAGTGGCCTTACCCCTTAAACGTGAAAAATAAGAAATTTCACGAGTATATTGAACAACAAATATATTCAGACAAGAAAAAAAAAAACATCAATTAGTGATAAGACATTGATTTAAATAAAATTTGGCTTTAATTAAAAATTTATAAATTTCATTATCTAGTTACTTATTTTGTTACCCAATAACTAGTTTCAATGTTCTGTATATTTACTATAAATAATATCATTTGAATCTTTTATTCTGATGAAAACTTTCTGTTAAAACTATAAATGTTTTTTTAAAACAATAAATATATCTATTAGATTCAAAAAATTAATATTAAATTAAAAATATTAATACAAAATGATAATGTTTCTCTGTTCAAATATTAATAGCAATTGAAACTGTAAATCAATTCTAAGAAACTGTACATTATAATTTTAAATAATAATAGAATTCTATTAGAAAAGACATCTATATTAATGATTATTTGAAGAGAAAGTTTCAGGTAGGGCCTTAAAAGTAGGTGTAAATTATATGAAATTAGGCGTAACTACATTTTCAATTCTAATAATCTATTATTAAATTACAAATCATAATTAAGCAAATAGTTTTTGAGTCATTAAACCGGTTCTAAGTTTTTACTCAACTCTATTTATAAAGTAAATAATGTAAAAATAATTATTATTTCTACAAATTTATTATAAATTATATTTATGTATCTATATTTTTATAGTAATCTTCAAGCTTTTTAGAAGGAATATCTGCCGTGAAAGCCTGAAGATTACTATAAAAATTACACCAAAATTATTTTCTTTAAATGACAAGTACATAATAGTTCAATAAGTTCGAAAAATCTTTATACAAAAGTAACAAGAATCAAACGATAAAAAAAAATTAGGTAATTAAAAGTTTAAGTTAAATTTAAAATTACAGGTAATATTAAAAACAAATTAGTTCTAAAATATAGGGTTTTTGGATCAGTTCCAAATGGATTAAAAATTAAAATTAAATTACTTAATATTATTAATTAAATTTCTAATAATCAAGTTCAAAAATCATATAAAATCCTTACAAACTCACTTAAAATCATATGAAATCCTTATAATCGTCTTTAAAATTATGTAAAATCAACGATAAATCATATAGAATCCTTACAAACTAGCTTAAAAATCATGTAAAATCAAATAAAACTCATGTAGAATTTTTAAAATCGCTTGTTTCTATGTTCTGTTATTTACAGTAAATAACAGAACATAGAAATAAGTTCTAGGTAACAAAATAAGTAACTAGATTATAAAATTACAGATTTTTAATTAATGAAAGCTAAATTTTATTTAACTCAGAGTTAAATGATCTAATTACTTATTTTGTTACCTAGTAACTTGTTTCCATGTTCTGTTTATTTACTATAAATGTCATTTGTATTTTTTTGCCTGATGAAGACGTACGTTGAGTGGTTGAGAATTTAAAGCACCGTCGATTATTAATAAATATATTAATACAGAACTATTTTGCTATAAATTGTTTTACTTAAAACATCAATTTAAAAATTTATTATAATATCAATGTAACAAAAATTTTCTTAAAATATTTAAAAATTGACAATCAAAAATTTTTCTTTAGTTGATAAACTAATAAAAAAATCAATAACAAAATTTGAATAAATTAATACAAATATAATAAACACGTTGGCAATTTTTATAAAAACAAAATAACTATATATTTATAAATTTGACATAAAACCCATAGCTAAAAATAACAATTTGGCAACTACGCACTGATATTAATAAAATATCTTTAAGAAAAATCATTCTTTAATGATTTCCTTTGAAAATACGAAAAATGCAGTTAATAAATATAGTCATTTATCTAAGGTCAGATATGTTATCAAAGCCCTTTTTGTTGTTACAATGATTTGTTTCTGGTATTATCAATCCAATGATATCGAAACTAAAGCTAATTTGTTTTAACTTTACAAGTTGACGACTTCTCCAATGAAAAATTGAAATTGTAACTTGAAAGTCAATGTAACAGACAAAAAACAAAAATTTTCTTAAATTATTTAAAAATTGACAATCAAAAATTTTGTCTTTAGTTGATAAACTAATAAAAAAATCAAAAACAAAATTTGAATAAATTAATACAAATATAATAAACATGTTGACAATTTTTATAAAAACAAAATAACTATACCCCAATAATAGAAAAAATTCAAAAGTGAGACTAAATCTGCATAAGCCGTAGGCAAGCGGTGTAAATGAATAAACTTTATTCGCTTATAATGAATGTCAAATTCACTGAACAGACTTTGATGGAAGTTTTATTAATAGTTGAGACGTTTTTCAAGAATAGTTTTACTATAAGACAATGCAGTATTTGCCTGCAAAAATTAAAATTAAATAATTATTTAAATAAATATTTAATTTCTTTTATAAAACTAAATATTAGCAAAATAAAAATTGAATAATTCACAAACAGAGAAAATGTACATTTGTAAGTTTTGATATCAAGTTAGATAAGTAATGTAAATATAAGATATCAGTTAATTAACAAAAACTATTTTATCAGATAAAAACATGTAAAAAAATTAACAAATTACATTAATCCATTGTACAGTAATATTTATTATTATTTTACACCGTTTTTATTATTATAAATATATATATAATTAAAAATATTTTAAGTAATCACTAAATTATAAACTTTATTAAAGTGCAAATTAAATAAAACAAACAAAAACTATAATTTTCATGTTTGCTGATAATGTTATCAAAATTATCTAAGATACAGAGTGGTCCAGAATTATGTACCGTAATTGCTAGAGCTGATAGTACGTTCAAAAATATGGGTACCTTTTTATATACACTTTTTTTCCAAAACTCAATAATATGGGAGATACAACCCTGTATTATGACAAATTATATTTACAGTAAATAAACAGAACATAGAAACAAGTTACTAGGTAACAAAATAAGTAATTAATACAGAACTAGAACCTAAAGCCTTTTTATTTTAGTTAATATAGAATTTAGAAAGTACAGCCCTGTCTCTCCGTTTTTCACAACGATAAATTTAGAATTTTCATTCACTATCTTTACACCTGACATAATTTTGTTTAGCTGTTATGTCAAACAAGTATACACAAAATTTTTTTTTTTTTTCTTTTTTAGTTTACTTATATTAATTTTAACCCGATATAATTTTATTAAGGTCCATTAACTGCGCGTTTTTTTTAAAGGTTGTTTTAAAATTTTTGTTACACATTTATTATGCAGTTATACAATATGCAAAAATAATTTTTTTTTTGTGTTTTGTATATAAATGTAATTTTTTGTCGTTTGTCACTTCGGTGAATAATACTGTAGAAATATGAATCGCGTTTATTTCTTTGAACTAGTCCTTGAATAAACCAGACATTTTCAAACTGTTTACATACACAGTTTGTTTATAAATTTCCCGTATTCTAAAATCGATAATTTTATATCGAAAAAATATCAGAAATAATATTTTTTTGTTTTTTTTTTAAGGAAGAAACAGATTCCTGTACACAACTGAAATTTTCAAAAATCGCGTTATATATTTATATATTTACACGCGTTTTCCGAAAATTTCAGTTGTGTAGAGAAACCTGTTACGTTCGTAAAAACAAGCAAAAAATATTATTTCTTTAGTTTTTTCGATGTAAAATTATCGATTTTAGCCACGACTGGAAAATTTTTTTTTACGGACATCCAAATATGTCACGTAAAAGCGCGAAAATTGGTAAATCCTAGGATAGACGCGTTAAACCATGGATTTACCAATTAGATGTAGTAAATGTACGAAAAATGAAAATTTTGGGCTTTTACCAAGCCAAAGTGGTCAGGTTAGGTTAGTTAGTTAGTTAGTTAGTTAGTTAGTGGCGTGACAAAAGTCCGAAGTTATATTGTTGATACATTTTTTCGTAGTTTTACCACATGAAATTGGTAAATCCTAAGTTTAGCGCGTATATTCTAGGATTTACTGTTTTTCGAGCTTTTACGGTAACATATATATACCGTGTGTTGACTTGGACCGACGTACATAGGGATTTAGCATGTAAAATCAGACATGTGCGATTTCCAGCTTCCCAAATTATTTTACAAAAAAAAAACCTTGGGATAAATGTTTTAGGAAACACTTTTTTACATGTAAATCAATCAACAAAAATTTTTTTTGGAACCATTCCAACGTCAGGAATTAGCCCTAAAGTTGTCAAGAAATTGACTGAAAATGGCATTAGCCGTGAAATTGGAACAAAAATAAAATAAATGTTATATGCTATTTCACGGCTACTGCCATTTTCCAGTCAATTTCTTAACAACTTTAGACCTAATTTTTGACGTTAGGAAGGCTCCAAATAAAAATTTTAGTAATTGATTTACATGCAGAAAAGTATGCCCTAAAACATTTAAAACATTTTTTTTGTAAAATAATTTGAGAAGCAGGAAATCGCACATGTCTGATTTTACATGCTAAATCCCTATGAACGACGGTCCAAGTCAACACACGGTATATGAAAATACCTGTTGTAAAAGTAAACAAATTTTGAAATAAACTTACTTAATAATACAGCATTCCATCTACAAATAAACCTTATAAAAATGTAAAATATTATAACCCTATATCTAATAAAATATTAAGTTTACTTATACGACCAGAAAACAGACGTGACAGAAAAATTCTGCTACTAAATATACATATGCCGTATGGGCACGTACTATATGCATATATACAGTATGGGCCAAATATCATGAGACCTGTGTACACGTGTTCTGTCAAATGCGGATTTAACACTAAAACGGCCGTGTCAGTCATACATATATGAAGTTTATACACAGGCCGGGCAGGAAGTTTGTGTCTGTTGCTTAGATCAAGTGCCTATATATGCTATACACACACATTGGACTTCTGTTTGCTATAGAACAAACACACTTGTACAATATGGCTTTCGGAAATATTTCTAACACAACATCCCAGCCAAAAATAACCACAGAAAACACAAATTATACATACATACATACACAATCACGCCATGTACCCAAAATAGGGTGTGGCACAAACTCTTTTCATCATTCCGAAATCAGCCTTAAAACATTCCTATCCAGCACAAGCAACTTTCGCACTTTCATCCACATTCATAATACTTATCTCATAGCATGCTCTTTTATTCCTACTACTTGGAAACTTTCGCTCACGCAAGCCACCCTCTCAATCATACCACTCTAACTACTCATCGGACGTCCACGCAAAGGTATACCATCAAAATCATTCAAATAAATCTTTTAAACCAGACGTTCATTAGACATTCGCTCAACATGACCGAACCATCTTAACTGACTAACACCAACTTTTGCTACAACATTGTTTTCGAATTTCACACTCATCATACACTAATCTATTTCGTACCCGATCTCTCCTATTTACACCACATACCCCACGTAAAAATCTCATTTCTACAGCGGTCATTTTCCGTTTATTATTTGTCTAATTTATCCTATAATTTTATAAAAAATTAAAGACGTTTTCGTGTTTGTAGCACCGATTTTTCAACTTTTTTTTTGGGAACTTTAAAAACAAATGCATTAAACACAAATTACACTGTTGAAAACGGTATAAAATGAACTTTAAAACAGTGTTTTTTTTTCCAAAAAACTAAAAACTCCCTTTACCTGGATTCATACAAAATTAGTTCAACAACACACATTTTTATAGCAGAGCTGTATTATTTCACGAGATATGTAGCATCGAGAGATATTCAATATTCAATCGTAATATTTATTTTATTATTAATACACTTATTCTCAGTTAGTATGAATGTGAATGAAGCTAAAGTAGCTTGTCTAAGAAATGTTTAAAGGAAGCTGATTTCGGGATAGTGGAAAGAGTTTGTGCCACATCTTATTGGGTACATGGCGTGATTGTGTATGTATGTATATTGATAATAAAAATAAAAAAGTGTGTTATAAATTCTAGGTTAAATATATCCACAAAAAAAAACAAGTAAATTTTGAAACTGCCATTCTTGAATATAAATAAATAATTTTAAAATAAAATAGTATTATCATTTACATCATTTTTCCTAATTAATAATTATTAATACAGAACTACAATCTAAAGTCGTTTTATTTTAATTATAAAAATGCATATTTCAAAATTCCAACAAATTGCATTTGTAATTTATATGAATATAAAATATTAAAATTCTAAATCTATTTATGCAATACTAATATATTTCTTGCTCGATATAAAACATCAGTAAAATGTATGTTTTTATTTTATACGTAATTTTTTTAAATATCTACACTGTAAAAATTTTTACTACATTTTAATTTTTTTTAGTAAATTTACAATAATTTATATTTATAAAAATTACAATAAAAAATTAGTATCAATGGAAATTTACGGTGTACATCTTTATTTTTAGCTAAATTTCTAAAGATTACTAAAAATATGCAATTAGAAATTGCAAATGCAATCATTTCATATACGAGTATGACTAATTTTTTAATAAAAAATACTGAATATTTGTACATAAAAATACAAAGTATGCGCATAAAAATTCTTTTACCATATTCTGATCCTACAGAACGATTCATTATTTATAATTTCTCTACATTTTTCCACACTTTAAAACAATAATTATGAGAAAGAATTATCTAATTATGTAAATATAGTCAATTATTAATTATAAAATTAAATAATGTTGGAATATTTATTACTATCTCGAAATATATTTGCCTAAAACTTGAAGAAAATTATCATATAATAACTTTTAAATACATATTTTAAACTATTTCTGGGTTATATTCCATAAATATTTAATATTTTAAATACACACTTTCTTTAGGTTGTAAAAACGCGAAATATCAATAAAATGTTCTTAATAATACAATTAAACAACCGAAATTTAAATAATTAATACAGTTTCACAAAGAAAAAGCAATAAAAACTACACGTAAATAATGTTTTGTAACAAGAATTAAATTAATAATGAATCATATCAGTTAAAACGTCATTATCAGTTAATTTTTATTATTATTTTAAAATGCAACCATCAGATAAAAAGTTTATTTAATCATAAACTATTATTTCTTTTGGATGAGTACGGAAAAAACTGCCAAAGATTCGTAATGTTTGATGTAAACAAAAATGAAATCAGACTAGCGAATGTCAATGTCAATCGATAACTGCATTCTTCTTATGCAGTTTTAAATTGCATCGAAACAATAATAATAATTTGTAAATAGATTATCAGATAGTATAAGTATAATAATTATCGTATCATGTATTAATATTTGCAGGAAAATATGCATATCACAAAATAATATAAGATTATTAAAAGTTTCTTAATGCCAATGTCAATCGATAAATGCATTCTTCTTATGGCAGTTTTAAATGCATCCAAACAATAATAATAATATGTAAATAGATTATCAGATAGGTATAATAATTAATAATTATCGTGTCATGTACCAATTAATATTTGCAGAAAAATAATATAAGATTATTAAAATGTAACCAAGTATTTGTGGAGACACTTACCAACGCCGTATTTTTTAATCTTGGTTGTAATCCACATTTCGCCACAGATGAACAAACAAATCACATTATAACACACATTATTTTGATTGAAATACTTTTTTTAAACTATTATAATACACAGAACTATGCACTTGCAATCATAACAACACTTTCTGTTCTTACTTTGAGCCTGAAATCCTGAAATGACAACTGATTTCATTTGAAGTTGGTCACAAGTCACAGTTGCTATTTAGTTATAATGTTAGTCCAGCGATGGCGGTAGCTGTCTAGAATTTACATGAATTTTGGAAAGGACTTATGATTAAAGGACTATTATAAAGTTTATAATAAATAAATAAAATTAATAACATAATATTATAAATTTATTACAACACAACACGTTTCTCATAAGCACTTTCGCAAAATTAATTGAAGTACAAAGAACCAAAGAAGAAGATTGGTAGATTTACGAGCGTGTTAAAGTAGTTGCCTGTATTTCAGGAGTTAAAAATATTTTTGGGACTATAGCATGTTTATTGCAGAATTAATGTACAATAAGTAATTTCATCATTTTTGGTATCACAATTCTTTCCACGAGTTTTAATATTTTATATGTTAATTTTTTTTAAAGCTAAACTATCTTTATTTATATATATATTTTAATATTATTAAATATTCTAAAAATAGTTAATGTTTCTGCTAATTACTGAAGGCGGAATACGATAATTTAAATAAATTATTTATAAGCTCGTATTTCCATATTATTTTTAAGTGATTTTTGCCAAAAGTGAAATTTATTGATTAAGTAGTTTAAAACAGTTCATTTAAATGATAAAAATCATCTTTTCAGAGGAAAATAAAGTGAGAATTCAAGCCATTGTCTTTATTATTCACTAAACCGATAAATTATTAAATATTTAATCAATATTTATCGAATTATTATTAATGACTTCAGAAAGTTTAAACTAACAACTCGAAAAACTATAAAACTAACGTTCTCATAAAGAAAAAGCAAATGGTTTATTAAGAAATATTTAAAATAATTTCTAATTTCAACAAAACGTCGCATTTTAGATCAATTTTTTAGTCAATAATCTCTCTAGAATATAATAAAAATATATCTTTTTATTGCGATTTACCAAAATATTTTTGTCATTAAAAGTAAATTGTACCTACCGTAATGTATGTTGTTTATTTTAATACAGAACTTGAAAAATAAGGGTAATAGGTATTTTTTAAATTATTTTTTATTTGCTGTTTCACCAACAATATACAACATTTAATAAGCGATGCTAAAAGTAAAATTTTTACAGTTTCAAATCTCTTAACAAATAAAATCTTTTGTTATTACAGTCACAGGATTTCTACAATAAATAACAGATTTGTGCGCATAATATTTAAGTTTAGGATTTATTTATTAGTATAATTAACAAAATAATTTGACACTGTAAAAATTTTCGATTAGACAAAATTTCTGTACAGAGACACAATTAATTATCTAATAATTATGTAAACAATTATTAATACGTATTATTTCACTTTTCACATAATCTAAAAAGGTACAATCTTAATTAATTACTGTCGTCAATAATTAAAAATATATCGAAAGTCTTACACAATAATAAAAAAAAAATGATAAAAATTGAATGAAATGAAAAAAACGTGAAAACAAAGTTATCGAGAAAATAAAATTATAATAACATTGTAGCAAAAATGCGTCGTACAAAAAAACACATCTTATGAAAATATATGTTTGCTATGGGGCTATGAGAGGGGGATTTACCTACTGTATGGGGTTTTATATATGGGGGCATAGCCCCCATAAATTTATTTGGAATCATTGCGAGCTCTTAACTTAGCTCTGGCTTGAAGAAATTCTCTGTTAAGGCCTTTATCATCTTCAATCTAAAAACAAAAGTATTCCTTTATAATAAGTATTATTCGATGCATTCTCAGTAAAATAAAACTCCTATAGGTTGTAGTTCTGTATTAATTTTTCTATGTACTCAACGTAAATCTTTCATCAACAAAAAATTATACAGAACATAAATTTCTAATCAAATTGAATTAAACACTGATTGATATATTATCGTTTTTCTTTCATTAAAAATTTATACAATTTTATGATATAATTACTTATTTCTATGTTTCTATGTTCTGTTGTTTACTATAAATGTTATTTGTATGTTTTTTCCTGAGAAAAATGCAAAAAAACTAATTTTACTTGGACATTTTATAAATAAGTATTTAATTTTTCCAAATAAGTAATAGATTTTAATTTTTAAATAAAACTTTATGATATTTTAAACACGAAAAATTATTTTATTTTTTCTTCGACGTTTTATACCAAAACTCAAAATTGTTTATTCCAAAATTCTTGCCTTTTGTGTATTTCACAACTGAAATTGACCCAATTATCCATCTGATGTGGCGATAGTTGAACTATTTTTTTTTTTTGGTACAGAACTCTCGCCTTTTTTTGTTCATTGAATGTTAGTTAAATTTCGAAATTTTGCAACTGTAAAAAAATAATATCTTACAACAAATATTTATTGGCAAAAAAGAAAAATGAAATTTTTCGTTCATTGTCAATTTAAATTAATTGGAAACGAAATAGAATTTTATGATACAATCAATTTCAGTTGCGAGTAAATGAACATTTAAATATTGCAACAAATATTTCAAAAAAGCATTTTCAATATCGAATTTGCCTTAAAAAACGCTTTACTAACTAAAAATTTGACATTTTGTCGCGTTAAAAAGATTTTCTGATCAAACGGTAGTCATTTAAGGGGCTATCTCCACTCAGGATCAAAGTTTTGAGGTCATTTTTCGAGAATTTTTGTCTCCGAAAGTATACATTATATTAAAATAAAAATTATTACGTTTAAAAGCTGCATTAATGTACTTTATTTTCTAATTTTTGTGTTTAAAAATATAGAAAAATCACGGAGATATAGAGCCCTAATTGACAGTCTAAGGCCAATAAATAATCTAAGTGCGATAACTTTAGTTTTGAGGTTATTTTTCGAGAATTTTTTTCTCCGAAAGTATACATTATATTAAAATAAAAATTATAACGTTTAAAAGCTGTATTCATGTACTTTATTTTCTAATTTTTGTGTTTAAAAATATGGAAAAATCACGGAGATATAGACCCCTAATTGACAGTCTAAGGCCAATAAATAATCTAAGTGCGATAACTTTAGTTTTGAGGTTATTTTTCGTGAATTTTTTTCTCCGAAAGTATACATTATATTAAAATAAAAATTATAACGTTTAAAAGCTGTATTTATGTACTTTATTTTCTAATTTTTGTGTTTAAAAATATGGAAAAATCACGGAGATATAGAGCCCTAATTGACAGTCTAAGGCCAATAAATAATCTAAGTGCAATAACTTTAGTTTTGAGGTTATTTTTCGAGAATTTTTTTCTCCGAAAGTATACATTATATTAAAATAAAAATTATTACGTTTAAAAGCTGCATTCATGTACTTTATTTTCCAATTTATGTGTTTAAAAATATTAAAAAATCGCGGAGATATAGACCCCTAATTGAGAGTCTAAGGCCAATAAATATTCTAAATATTCTTGTCAATCATATCTGTATTTTAAACTGTTTATACTTATCTTACGCTAATAACTAATAACTAAGTAAAAGAAATAAATAAAAAATGAACAAACATTTACTTCTTGGGGCACTTCTTGCAGTCTTTTGGCTCGACCAGCTATCACTTTTTCCAGTTCAGGCGTTGCCTGAGTTAGTTTTTCTTCTAATTCTTTACGAGCTTGATTGTCCTTATGTTTCTCTAAAGCACGCTGTAATTCGGATTTCTGATTTAATACATTTTTACCTCTACAATATCAAAACAAAGACAAGATTATTGCATATATTTGTTCCAGTTCCAAATAAATATTTACATTTTCTGATTGAATAACAATTCGCGATGGAGATTCTGTCGATCGCTTGATTCCATACAGGGGTTGAGCGGTTTCCTTGGCATAATTAAACCATCCTCGTTCAGTAGGGGTGGCGGGGGCGGATAATTAAAATGTTTGGTCGTCATTGATGGTTGAGTTTCGGGAATCATTTCAACATCTATCCTATCGGTATTTGGTACTTCCACTACAAAACGAACACGATAATTATTTAACTAACTTTATTGGCCATTATTTTGTTAAATTACATATTAAAAGTTACTTTAAAAATTCACTTTAACGTGCTATATTCAGACACGTAGAAAAATACAAAATAGGTTGAATTTCATATTGAATTTATTCGTTTAATATAACTTATTTATTGTAACTGACTGTTACTTTAAAAATTCACTTTAACGTGCTATATTCAGACACGTAGAAAAATACAAAATATGTTGAATTTCATATTGAATTTATTCGTTTAATATAAATTATTAATTGTAACTGACTGTTCTAAAAATTACATAATAAATGTTGAATTAATAATTCAATAATTAATTTAATATTATGAATTGATTTATATAAAATAAAAAATAGTATATTTTTTAACTGGCTCTATTTTCTACAAAAACGATAATTAATGTACCGAAAAAATACCTGAGATATAATATCCTATGTAGAATAATATATATATATATATATACAGGGTGATTTGTAATTAATTGGAAATATTTTAACTGGAGTATCCTGGGCTCAGAATATGAAGATTTGACCCAAAACATTTAGATAAAATGTGGCTCCTTACTGAGCTACAGGGTGTTTTATTTAAAAATTTAAAAACGATTTTTGCCCAGTACTTAAAAACTATTTGACGTATCCTTATCATATTTGGCAGAAAGTGTAGGTACCGTACACCATACTAAATTATGTTAAACAAAAGTTTCTGGCTAGTGCCAGTGGCGTACAACAGGGGCAAGTGAGAGGTTGATCCTTCCTAAATTCTACGCCACTGGCGGAATTGTCATTTTAGCACAATTTTTCGATTCTCCAATACTTTCTGTGTAAAAAACATATTCTTTCTTCGTAACGATAAAGTCACTATTTTTCGAGATATTTAAAGTTAAACATAAGCTGCATCCTTGGGATTTTTTCAAAATTTGCTCAAAAAAATCTGAAAAAATTCAGTAAAATAAAGGAAAAAATTAGCTACATAATAACTAAGTAACTTTGTTCTCTAACTCATTTTGGTTTGGCAGGAAAAATTATTGAAAATTAATATTTTTTACATTTCAATTTTTTATTTTCAATAATTTTTCCTGCCAAACCAGAATGAGTTAGAGAAAAAAGTTACTTAGTTATTATGTAGCTAATTTTTTTCTCTATTTTACTGAATTTTTTCAGATTTTTTTGAGCAAATTTTGAAAAAATCCCAAGGGTGCGTCTTATGTTTAACTTTAAATATCTCAAAAAATAGTGACTTTATCGTTACGAAGGCAGAGTATGTTTTTTACACAGAAAGTACTGGAGAATCGAAAAATTGTGCTAAAATGACAATTCCGCCAGTGGCGTAGAATTTAGGAAGGATCAACCTCTCACTTGCCCCTGTTGTACGCCACTGGCACTAGCCAGAAACTTTTGTTTAACATAATTTAGTATGGTGTACGGTACCTACACTTTCTGCCAAGTATGATAAGGATACGTCAAATAGTTTTTAAGTACTGGGCAAAAATCGTTTTTAAATTTTTAAATAAAACACCCTGTAGCTCAGTAAGGAGCCACATTTTATCTAAGTGTTTTGGGTCAAATCTTCATATTCTGAGCCCAGGATACTCCAGTTAAAATATTTCCAATTAATTACAAATCACCCTGTATATATATATATATATATATATATATATATATATATATATAAAATTGAATGAATAATGACTGGTATAATATTTGTATTTATTTAACCAACCCCAATAACCAGACTGAAACACCCATTAATTACCCTATATATATATATATATACCTATATATATATATATATATATTGAATTTTTTCGTATTTTGGAAAATAAAGACAAAAATTTTTTTTCAAAAAAAACACATTTTTTGTTTTTTTTTTTGTCCAAACTATAAATACGAAAAAATTCAAAAAGTATATATTATTCTACATAGGATATTATATCTCAGGTATAGTAACTTGTTTCTAGGTTCTGATATTTACAGTAAATAATAGAACATAAAAATAAGTTTTAGGTAACAAAATAAGTAACTAGCTGATAAAATTATAGAGTTTTAATTAATGGAAGCTAAATTTTATTTAACTCTGAGTTAAATAATCTAATTATTTATTTTGTTACCTAGTAACTTGTTTTTATGTTCTGATATTTACAGTAAAATCATATATATCAGCTTTCTTGATGAAGATAAAAATTGAGTTTCGTCGAAACGTCGATTATAAATAAATATTAATACAGAACTTTAACATAAGTAGTTTTATTCTAATATTATAAGTTCTAAAAAAAATTTTTACTATGATAATTTAACAAATATTGCGTTTAAATAATACAAATAATAATAGATAATATTTTTCTTCAAAATTAATACACAACTTTATCTACCGATAAAGTTCAAAGAATTAGTCAAAAATACATATTTCTGTATTGACAATAAAATAATACAAATAATAATAGTTTTCTTAAATAAACAAAGTTATCAATTATCGATATTCTATTGCAAAAAGTAAAAACGCACATTTAATTTATCATCAATTTATTGCTACGCATTTTATAATTTTCACGAAATGTAAACTATAAAATTTCATACAGTATTAAAATAGTTTATAAATACAAAACAAAATATATAAAAATATTATTCATTCATATTATTTATATTTTGAAAACAATTTTTGTGATATTATTTTGCAATATAAGTACCTAGCATAAGCTATAAAATTAATGAAACACGTTTACAATATAAACAAATAACAATTAAAAACTGTAGATTTTTAAATATAAAACTGTATTATATTGTTTATAAACATATCAATTTATATTTATAATTATATTATATTATATTATTAAAATTTGTCCATTCCTTATAAAGTAATTGTATTGTTATTATGTTTAAAAGAAATTTATATCAAAAATATTTTGTAAACATAAGTATAAAACTTTAAGTTCTGTTGAATGAGTTTGCCGGTTTATGTTCTATGGACACAGTTTACTGTTAAACCTATGTAAAATTACATAAATTTAAACTATATTTGTTTTGCGTTGCATCCACTTTTGAAATATAAAAGATATTCAAAATATTTTTCTGTTATTTAAAATATAGGTTTATCGCCAAGCATAATTCAAACAAGTTTCAATAAATAAAAATAAGTAATTATTTATTTATTAATTATTTTTAAATATTACGCATGTTCAAAATAGATTTATAGAAAGTTACTGAATGATAATCATGTTTTATTAATTAGGTTTTACTTTGAAAACTATGTCTAAATCTTAATTATGACAACATGAAAAATTAAATAAATATAAATAATTATGTAATGTAATTGTGTCTTGTTTGTTTCTCTAATTTTATAAATAGCTGTATATTTAATTAACGAATTAAAAACAATTAAAATTTACCGTTAAGTTTAGCAAAATTAAATGTTTATAAATGTTTATAGCATTAATAGTAAATATAAAATAATATATGTATTTTTATTAGTAAACATAAAATCGATCTGACATGATTTATTTGAAAATACTTTAATGCAAGCTTTAAAGAAATGATTTATTAATTTAATCAAATACTTTTTAATATTATTTGTATAATTTTTAATTAAAAAACAAACTATTAATTTATTTTCACATATGTAAAAAGAAAAATATTTATATTCTAAATTTTAATACGTTTTTGTCTATATTTTCATTTTCTTCATCAGGATAAACGATTTATCATTATTTATTCTGATGAAAACAGATGTTGAGTTTCATCGAAACGTCGATTTTAAATAAATATTAATACAAAACTTTAACCAAAAGCAGTTTTTTTTTAAAGATAATGAGTTCTGAAAGATTTTTCTACTATAATGTTCAAAATAAATTCTCTTTTCATTTAAATATTTCTATTAAAATAATATTACTTTGGTCCATGAATAAATAATAAATAAACATTTAGGCCAATTGTCTAAATTAATTTAGTACATCATTACTATTGGAGTAAACTAATTTCGGGATAATGAAAAGAGTTTGTGCCACACTCTTTTGGATACATAGCGTGATTATGTATGTACCACTACAATCTATAAACTAACAATAAGTAGTGTTTGCTAAAATATGTTATTTGTTTATAAACTTACTTAAAATATTATAAATATAATTTATTTAAACAACTTTAGCGACTCTCGGAATCAAACTGTTCAATACTACAGAAAAGTCAAGAATAATAGAAAAATACGTAAAAATACATTAAATCGAAAGAAAAAAACACAATAAGCTTCAAACATGAAAAACAATTTTGATTAAATTCAGTACATCAAGTAATTTTTACTAAAACATTTCCAATAATTGATTTATCACATCAAAGCTAACATATAATTTACAGTAATAGGAACAAAATGGCTTTGGTTTCCAATTTTGTATTAATATTTATTAATAAATCGACGCTTCGACGAACTAAACGTGCATCTTCATCAGGAAAATATATAGAAATGACATTTGTAGTACAAAAATAGGATTAACACGGCTTTTGTTTCTAGTTCTGTATTAATATTTATTAATAAATCGACGTTTCGACGAACTGAACGTGCATCTTCATCAGGAAAATAGATAAAAATGACATTTATAGTAAACAAACAGAACATAGAAACAAGTTACTAAATAAGAAAATAATTGAAATTTATAAATTTTTGATTAAAAGAAGCCAAATTTTATCAGTGATTTTCTTTATAAATTTCTATTGCAATAGAAAATTTATAAATTTCATAATCTAGTTACTTATTTTGTTATCTATAGTAACTTGTATCTATGTTCAATTTATTTGTATTTTGCTTGACTATAGGTAACTGATTTAAATAAAATTTCGCTTCCTTCAATTAAAAATTTATCAATTTCATAATCTAGTTACGTATTTTATTACCTAGTAACTTATTTCTATGTGTATTTACTGTAATGTCAATTGTATCATTTTTTCCTGTATGTATATGTATGTTAAGTACGTCGGTTATTAATAAATATTAATACAGAACTACTACCTAAAGCCGTTTTATTTTAATACAATGAGTTCTAAAAGATTTTTTACTATGTTAAAATGTTATTAAATATAAATTTAAACAAAATAAAAATATATCAAAATTATTTTCACTGTTTAAGCTTTAAATAATCCATTTAATTTAATTGGGCCAAGGTAATAATGGTGTATTCTTAATACATACACGTACCAGTAGGTGTACACTAGTATAATTATAGATTTTTACATATATATATATATATATATATATATATATATATATATATATATATATATATATATATATATACACACTCGTTGTGTGAGGTACATTTTGAGTTATTTTTATACGTATGTGTTTATTTATTAATAGAAATTCATTAGCATAATTTTTAATTGAGTGTGTGGTTAAATATGTCATAATTTACTAACAAAGTTTTCATTTATAACGCTGTAAATTTAAATTTTATTATTATGTTGTCAACAAATCATGTTTTGATTTGATAATGAAAAAAGTTGAAATAGTTTATTTCCAAAAAAATGGGATTTCTATATCAAGTTAATATTTAAAATAAAACGGCTTCAGTTTGTAGTTCTGTATTAATTTTTATTAATAACCAACACATTAGGAAAAAATGATATACACAATAAATAAACAGAACATAGCAACAAGTTACTAGGTAACAAAATAAATAATTAACAAATAAAAATTATAGTTTATTTAAAGTTCCATTTATAATGTTGCTTTAATAGTTTTGCATTAGAATTTTCAAAAATACATAAATATTAAATTAACGTTGTAAAAAAATGTTTCAACTGATTATATTAAAATAAAATGACCTTAGGATATAGTTCTGTTTTAATTTTATTAATAATCGACGTTTTGATGTACACTACGTACTTCATCATCAGAAAAAAATGATACAAATGACTTATAGAGTAAATAAATAGAACATAGAAACAAGTTACAAGGTAAAAAAATGTTTCTGAACTTATTATATTAAAATGAAATGACTAAGATATAAGTAGTTCTGTATTAATTTTATTAATAATCGACGTTTTGATGTACTCTACGTACATAATCATCAGGAAAACTGATACAAATGACATATACAGTAAATAAACAGAACATAGAAACAAGTTACTAGATAACAAAAATCTATAAAATTCAAATAGCCATCACAAAACTAATTTCTAAAAATTTACATAGTAAAAAATCTTTCTAAACTCATATTAAAATAAAATGGCTTTGAGATATAGTTCTGTATTAATTTTATTAATAATCGACGTTTTGATGTACTTTACGTACATCATCATAAAGAAAACTGATACAAATGACATATACATTAAATAAACAGAACATAGAAACAAGTTATTAGGTAAAAAAAACTCTGTACAATTCTAATAGCCACCACATAAGTAATTTCTAAAAATTATTTGTAATATAAATATTATAATTTAATAAGAAAATCTGTATATCAGTAAATCCTGTATAACAGTCATTTTTTTTATCATATTCCGAAATAATATTTTTTCAAAGAAAACGTTTGTCAAAAGAGATTATAATAATTTTAATAATTAGTCAAATTTCTAATTCTCAGATTTGATACCACTAAAAATTACATCATCAAAATTATATTATCTAACCTAGTAAAAAAATCTTTCAGAACTTATTATATTAATACAAAATGGCTTTAGGTTATAGTTCTGTATTATCAGGAAAAATGATATTATGATAAAATAAAATATTTACCCAAATCTTTGTTTCCGAGCCTAGCTTTTAATTCTTCTACCGTTTTATTTCGGACAGAATTATCCTTCGTCAAATCCTGAAACAAAACACAATATGTAAACAAGATTAGAAGTATATGGGTAAACCCATATATAAACCACTTTGACATTATCACATAAATGATAAAAAATAGGAATAAAAAATTTTTTCACAATTTTTAAAAATTTTAGTAATTTTTTTCTCAGAAAGTTGGCAACACTGTATTTTATTGAAATTACGAAATTTATGTGGGCACTAGGGAAAATCTTTCCTGAAAATTTGATCAAAATCGGATAAATAATGTAGCCGCAATGAATTTTTAAAAACTTTAGTAATTTTTTTCTCGGAAAGTTGGCATCACTGAAAAAAACCAAAACCACATGACCCTATCTTGGGCACTAGACAAATTTATCCTGAAAATTTCATTAAAATCGGTTAAACCGTCTAGGAGGAGTTGCGATCACAAAATTTTGTCTGAGGACCCAGCGAGCTGACGACGCACATCCACATAAACTAAGTTCATATTCGTCATCTAGAGGCTATATGAAGGATTTCTATACACAATTTTTTTTTTGAAAATGTTACAGACACCGTACCAAACGCTATACCACTTTTTCCTTGCAGTCAAAGTGGCAATAAAACTTTAATTTTTGAAAAATATTACATACTACAACAAAAATTTTATCTATCATTCAAACATATAAAAATTCAATTAAAAACAACCAGACACTTATGATAAATATTTGTAATCCCGTTAATATGAAATAATTAGTTGATATATGTATTTCTAGTCTGATAACATTATTAAATAAATCAATCAATGAATTTTGATAAATATTACACTATTCAACAATATTTCCTAATATTTTTGTTTGTAATAAAAAAAGAAAAACCTATTTTTTTTTATACTAAAGATATAATCAGAAAAACAGTTTTAAATAAATAATTAATCTACGTCATACATTTAAATTTATAACTGGTAATTAACAATAATTTATTACAATATAAAGTCAAGAATAAATCTAAATTAAATAATGATTAATTACAAATTTTAAAATTGTGGTTTTTATTATATAAAATAAACGATTTAAATATCTTCCAGTTATAAAAACAGATAATTACAGGTTCTGTATTAATTTTTATTAATAATCGGACGTTTCGATAAACTCAACGTACGTCTTCATCACGAAAAAAAGATTATGTAATTGTACGTACTAAAATTAAAGAAAGTTAAGATGAAAGCAATATTTTTGATAAAAAAAAGAAAGTGGCTATTTATACATACGGTATGTATACGCAATTGGCTATTTATACATACAGTATTTTTACGCAATTGGCTATTTAGGGTAGGTTAGGTTAATAAGTTGGTTTAGGGTTTTTTTTTTAGTATGTATAAATAGCCAATTGCGTATACATACCGTATGTATAAATAACCTCTACTAAAAAAAAATGCATTGCCCGTATTCTAAGCACACTTTTAGAAGTGATTTTTGGTAAATGCACTTTTGAATTTTAAAAAAAATTATGAATTAGCACTTTAGATTTCCTAAAAACGGATATAACAAAAAATTGCATAATTATATTTTGAAATAAATAATTTTTTTACTTGTATTTTTTTTAACAAAATGTTAAAATATCCTTTACAATTTAATCAGTATAATGCGTTGAAAACTTAAAAAAAAAATCCAAGTGAAACCAAACACAAGTAGCGCATGTAATTGTCACAACTCAAACAAAAAACAAAAAACCTTAAAACAGTCTGTCGTCACTTTTCAATAAAGTATCTTTTCAAAAACACACACACACATTTGCTGTCATTAAAACACCACGACAATAAAAAATTCAAAACAAACAAAAAACACGTCGCGTAGTCGCGCTCACACCAATAACAAAATCACATCATCCATGGACAACTGGGCACGGCACACTACGATCTAAACACTAAACGTAACTCTCCAATTACGATATTTTATCATCGTATTTCCACTTCGGGCCAAACGAATAATACAAATCGTAAATTAGCTACGTTGAAGCGACTGCGCTAACTCCGCAAAGCTGACGTAATTTTTCAAGTGAGATATGACGAACATACTTGGTTCTTTACAAGAAACAAAAAAAAAAAAAAACAGATACCTATTGAAGTAAATATATACAGTGTGTTTGTTTGTAACGTTCAAGTACGTGTAAAGAACGCGAGAAATCAATAAAATAAATTTGGCATTACTCTATATCGCGTAATACTTCTATTACACAATATTTTTAATAATTTACCAATAAACAAACTAAGTAATCTTCAAGATTTCATGACCTGATGTACATTAAATTTATAGAATTTTCGACCAGTTCAATTATGTTCCTTTACAATTAATTAGTCAATATATACAGGGTGATTTATGACGACGGGGGAAAACTACACTATGAGTAATCTAAATGAAAAACTTCAAATAAACATATGTACGAAAATGCTTTCTAACGGAACTGTAACCGTTAGAAGTTTATTACATGTAAAATCAATCGCGTTAGCCTTATTTATTATATCAAGAAAAAAAACTCCTGAATAATTGTAAAATTACTAATTGATTTTCTAACATTTTGTTTAAGCACTAACATGCGTTAGAAGTTGAGATTTTTTTCTCGAAAATTTCACAATTTACTCAGTTTTTAATGACTGAGTAACATTTTTTGTTCAATATTATTAGAATATTTTCATGATATAAAATTTGAAGATACAGTAATAATTGCTAGACCAATCAATATTAACCAGTAGATTAATAAAAGAAGCACTGGCAGATTTATAAAGAAAAAAATAACATGAATCACTGAATTAAATAAAATTTGGTTTCTATTAATTAAAATCTATAATTCTTATAATCTAGTTACTATATATATTGTTATTTATTTTAATGTCATTGATAGATTTTTGATCTGATGACGATAAGCGTACAGTTTCGTCGAAACGTCGTTATATAAAATAATTAAACAGAATATAATCCTGAAACAGCTTTGATTTTAATATAATGAGTTCTGAAAAATAGTATTGTCTTTAATATTTTTATATTAATATCTGTTTATAAGCATTGCTGCAAGCAGCGTTTTCGAATATTGATCAAATCACCAGACTGATGCGCTCCTAAAGAGCGAAACACGTGTCAATGATGAATAACCTAATAGCCGATTCAATGATTATGTAATTTGTGAAATTTTTGGGCGAAAAAATCCCAAAATATTAATTAATCGTCATTATTAAACTAAATAAACATTCAGTAGATGCCACGAATTACAAAAATGATAAAAAAAAAATAAAAAAAATAAAGATAACAGTTTTTTTCTTTGATTATCAGTTGTGTTTTGTTTTTCCTGTATAACTACGTTTTTCAAATGTTTTACGAGATGCGATATTGTTAAATATTTGTCCAATTGTTTATCTGATATTAATGGGACAATTTTTTTGTTATACATTTGCCATATATGTACATGTTTTTTTTCTTTTTTTCTTAAATGAAATTTCACATTATTTGTCTGATAAGGTGTTATCAAAAATCCGGCACCTGATATGCCCTGAATGTGCTGATTAAACCAAAATGCGGTCGTAAAAATTTTGTTTATCTGTATTTGTGTACTTATGTTAATATGAATATAATATTGATATTTTCAATAATTTAAATATAATTAAAATAAAACTATTTTTTTTAGCAGCAATAAACACTAAATTTCTTTAAAAAAATACCCATTCATGCATTTTCAAAAATAATAAAATAATATAGGTGGTCAAAAAGTCGGTAGACCATACCAAAAAAAAAACAACAAATTAATTGTAGAAAGTTATTCGAATTTTAAATTGTCTAGCGACTTTTGGGCCACCCCTATATTACTATCATCAAATAAAACAATAACTACAATAATTAAAAATACGTCTTACCCTTATCAGAGCAGACTCCATTATGTTCAATTATAAAAAGGAAAAAAAAACAATCTTTAAACACAATAACTAATTAGGTTTTATCTATAAACAGGTCAGTGAACTTCAACTATTTAACCAAAAAAAATGACAATCTTGCGTGAAAAAAATGAAAATATATCAAATAAATAAACAACATTTATAAAAACAGTTGCACTAAAATGCAAAACAAGTGACAATCTAATGCGGCCGAGGTTAACGTATATTTAAATGGGTTCAAAACATTGCATTAAAAAGACACAGAACTGGTTTCAGATAATTTTTCTCCAGGAAAAAAAATTCAATTCCGCAGAAATGGTTTATGCAAATCAGTGTCGTTTTAGTTTATTTAAATTATAACAATTATCTAGAGCAACTTTTAAATTAATAAATTAAATTAAATAAATTAAATTTTAAATTAAATGTTTAAATTAATAAAATAAATATTCTAGCTTCTCATATTAATGTTAATAAAACATTGATAAAAAAATATTTTTAAATATATTATGGAAAATAAACATAGATCGATATATTTTCTTTAATTTTTAACAAATTTACTATGATTTATGACGTCGGGGAAATATTACACCGGATTATTCCTATGAGAAATCTAAATAAAAAACGTCATGTCCAAAAATGCTTTCTAACGGAACTGTAGCCGTTAAAAGTTTATTACATGTAACATCAATCGCGTTAGCGTAAAAAAACAAGTCATAAACTTCTCAATAATTATAAAATTACTAATTAATTTTCTAATATTTTATTTAAACACTAGTAAACCAATTTACTACTATTATCAATCATAAAAACCTCGTACTATATTTAATAATCTAATTCAGTATCATACGAAAAAAGTTTTTTTATCATCAAATAAAAAATTTATTTCACTTTTTGCTTTGTTTGAAACTTCAATACAAGTTTTGAAATAATTTCTCTATTTTATCTTTAAAAATTATGTAATATGTAAAATTCTTCTTGTATTGGAAAAAGAATTTTTAAATAGCTTTTTTATATCGTCTAGTTTGAAATTACTTTTTCCCCTAAATTCATAGAACAAACTTTATAATTCACATAAAATATAATAAAGTTTTATTAACTTCTAAGAAAGTCTAAATAAAAATATTTTTCTTTTGAAAATAAATCAATAATAAAAAAGCTTCTATAATAATTCTAATAAACAAAATTAAGAGTATATGGGTAAACCCATATATAAACTTTGACATTATCACATAAATACTAAGAAATAAGAATAAAATTTTGATATTTCACCAAAAGTTCGAGCAATATTATTCAAAAAATAAATTTTACAATTATTATGCATAAAAAAAGATTCTATCCTGAAAATTTGAATAGTTTTTTTTCCGAAAATTGGTAAACACTGTGTAATAATAAAATTGTTTAATTCTTTCAAGCATACATAATTATTTAAAACTAGATAAATATTAAAGCCAAAATTATTATTTTTTTTACAATAATACTGTAATATATTTTAAATAAATAAAATATATTATGAAACAGTAAATTTTACTGAATACAACATGCCCATTGATTCAAAGAATTGTTATTTATCATCGAACAATATATTTATAAAAGTTAAAGCCTACCCTGGACGCTCAATTAAATTCAATTAATCAGAAGCATAAAAATTATAGAGTAATAAAATTTAATTTGCCTATATCATGATCATCATTTTATATTTGTATTTTATATACATACATCCTTAATAAAATATAATGCAACAATATAGAAAAACATATTTACTTAATAATTTCAATATTTATTCAATATACCTAATTAGTAATAATCATAAATTAATAATACAGGGTGATTCATCGGTCTTATCAGATAAAATTTATTTAATATATTATTTAAGATTTCAAAGTTAACCCTTGCTAAAAGGGTGGCTTATCTGGGAAGTCTTCACTTAAGAGGGGACGAAATATATGTAAACATAAAAATAAAATTGATTTTCCAAAAAATTTATATCTTAATGAAATCGCACAAAATAGAACTGTTTGTTCCATGTAATCAGATATATTTTCAGCTAAAAAGATTACTAGTTACTAATTTTAAAACTTCTTTTTTCTAATTTTTATTTTAGAAACATTTTCCATATAAAATAACTATTTTTTATTACAATATGCAAACATGAAAATTATAACGTTATGGAAAATTAAAAAAAAAAACAGATTTCCATTAGTATATCATCCCAGAAAATTAAATTAGAAATGTAATTTCCTCTGGAAAATAATTCACTTTACGTCGTAACTGAAAATTTAATTGAAAATTACTAAATTTTAATTATGAAAACTAATAATTCAATTAAATATAAATTCAACAATTATTACTGAATTTAAATATTATCAAGTTTAAAATAATACGGATTTAAGTTGAAGTTCTGTATTAATATTTATTAATAATCGATGTTTTGACGAACTTAACGTATGTCTTCAGCAGGAAAAATGATACAAATGATATTTACAATAAATAAACAGACCATAGAAACTAGTTATTAGGTAACAAATAAGTAACTAGATCAAAATAATTTATAATTTTTTAATTAAAGAATGTCAAATTTTATTTAAATCAGTAATTGATATAATCTTTTTCTTTATAAATTTCTATTAATATATGGATCTTGCAATTATAACAGTACACTGAGAAAAATGGATATTTACGGTAAATATATTTATATTTAAAAAGGTGACACAAACACAAGATATTAAAAATAACAAAATAAGTATATTTAAAAATTAACTATAAATATAATAAAAACAAAAATTTAATACCATCAATTTGTATATAGTATTACAATCTTAATTCTTAATATAGTATTAAAATATATATGTGAATAGATTTTAAAAATGTATAAATTTGTGAATACTTTAAACATACTCGTATATTTCAAATAAATATCTACTTATTTTTATCCAATTTGTTAAATATCTATTTTTCTCAGTGTATCTTCGAATTTTATATTATAAAGATTTTCTAACGCAACTTGTGCATTACCAGTTTTATCTGAATATTTTAGAAAATATTAGTAACTGATTTAAATAAAATTTGGCATCTTTTAATTAAATATTGATAAATATTATGATCTAGTTACTTATTTTGTTAACTAGTAACTTGTTTCTATGTTCTAGTTATTTACTGTCGATTATTACATACATACACAATCACGCCATGTACCCAAAACATTCCTATTCAGCACAAGCAACTTTCGCTTCATCCACATTCATAATTCCTCTCATACATGCTCTTTTATTCCTACTACTTGGAAACTTTCGCTCACGCAAAACACACTCAATCATACCACTCCAACTACTCATCGGACGTCCACCTGCAAACGTATACCATCAAAATCATTCAAATAAATCTTTTTAACCAGACGTTCATTAGACATTCGCTCAACATGTCCGAACCAGATCTTAACTGACTAACACCAACTTTTGCTACAACATTTTTTTCAATTTCACACTCATCATACACTAATCTATTTCGATTATTAATTAAATATTAATACATAACTACAACCTAAAGCCGTTTTATTTTAATATAATGAGTTCTAAAAGATATTTTATTACCTTCATAATCTAATTTTTATTTAAAATATAATAATTATAATAAAAATTTGTACCTCTAGTATTTTACACATTACTCTACCATCACAGTAATTATCACACTGAATAAATTTATCACTAAAATTATCACTTATTTTAATTCAAACAACAACGAAAATAATTTATTCTCCCCTCATCATTTTCATTTAAATGCATAACTGTAAAATTAATTATAGGCTTTTATCAAAACTTTCACATTTATATGCAACATAAAAAAAAAGCACGAATAAATAACAAATCACAATCGCTAGTGACAGACAAATGACAATCGGAAGTTACCTATGTTAACAGTTGACGATCTCGTATCGTAGTGAAAAACAGTTGAATTGATGTTATTATATAAAAGCGAAAACTATTGGCATTTTTATAAAACGCGCAATTAATTATTAATAAATATTAATACAGAACTATAACCTAAAGCTGTTTTATTTTTATAGAATAAGTTCTGGAAGATTTTATACTATGTTATTAAAAATAGATGTGTTTTTTTTTTATATTTATAAGCAAAACTAAATATATTATTAGATTCAAAAGACTAAAAATAATATAACGAACGTCATATTTATTCGTGGTTTATTTTCATATTATGAAAATATCGAAAATGATGGCCTACAATGTAAAATTATAATATGTTAAATATAGAATTTACAAGATGTGATACGAAAATTGAAATTTATCAAATCGGATTTTACGCGAAGCGTGAAAATAGGAAATGACAAATTTACGCTGCGATATTGACGGGAAATAATCAAATATGAAATGCCTGTCAATTTCCAATAAATTTATCACACTAAATATGAAAAAAAAGACTTACTCATTTTTTTATTTATGAAATGAACATTTAAAATCACAGAAATAATTCGAAATATTCCTTAATATTAAAAAAAATCATCTAATAAAAAAATTTTTTTTTTCTCAAAAACTATGAAGTGTTGGAGAAAATAGGCGTAGTATGGAAAAAGCGTGCGATAATTGAGTGAAGAAACCATTATTCTACGATGCATCGTATAGTAGAAAAAAATTAACAACTGAATTTTTGAAAATTTCTCAAAGGGTACCCCTTGGGATTTTTTCAAAATAAGACTTTTTTCAAAATTTGCTCAAAAAAATCTGAAAAAATTCAATAAAATAGAGAAAAAAATTTGATACATAATAGCTAAGTAACTTTTTTCTTTAACTTATTCTAGATTTGCTGGATAAAAAAAAAAAAATTAAAATGCAAAAAATATTAATTTTCAATAATTTTTCCTGCCAAACCAGAATGAGCTACAGAAAAAAGTTGCTTACCTATTATGTAGCTAATTTTTTTCAGATATTTTTGAGCAAATTTTGAAAAAAGTCTTATTTTGAAAAAATCCCAAAGGGTACCCTTGAGAAATTTTCAAAAATTCAGTTTTTAATTTTTTCTACTAAACGATGCATCCTACAATAATAGTTTCTTCACTCCATTATAGTACTCATTATTCCGCATTTTTCCATACCATGCTTATTTGCCTTCACATCACAGTTTTTTAGAAAAAAAATAAAAACCAAAAAATCAAAAAAAAAATCTAGCGCCCAAACGACACATGCTAGCAAATTAAAACTAAAACCAAATTATAAAACTTTTTATTATCTATCAAAAAGTATTCTAAGTATTTCTTCAAATTTAACTCGAGAAAGAAGTATATCGCAAATTATTGAAATTGCATGTTAAACGTCCATACGAACTTGACGAACGAACACCCGGTATACCTATATATATATATTCAGGATTTTGCAAAAGTTTTTATCATTGAATTCAATCTGTAGGTGTATGTATGTTGGGAACAATAGCTTCGGACATTTTGTGAAAAGCCTGGAAACTATTATTTTCCGTATAGAGGAATTTTGCATGTGTGAATTTTTATGTAAACTATAGTTTTACTAGTATAGTTTGACTGGCTGTTTTTGTTCTGTTTTTTTGAAATTAAATAATTTGAAATGTTAACAAACTTAAATTTCTGTAAATAATGAAAGGAAAAACAATTTTAAAATAAAATAAATACTGTTTTATGAACAAAATTCTGTTTAATTATTTATATAAAAACGACGTCTCGATGAAATTTAACGCTCGTCTTCATCAGGTCAAAATTTACTAATTACTAGAACTAGAACATAAAAATTATAGATTTTTAATTAATGGAAGCCAAATTTTATTCAACTCAGTGCCTTCCGAGTGATTTGAGATATTTTTTTCTTTATAAATCTCTATTGCTTGTCTTATTAATTTGCTGGTAATATGGATTGATCCAGCAAATTATTACTGTATCTTCAAATTTTACATAGGTAATAAAGATATTCTAAAGCAGGTTCAGTAATAGCAGATTTATCAAAATGATTTTAGACGAATTTACAACTTATGTTCTAACAATCTAGTAGGAACAGTTCTACCTTACCGCATTCGCACGGGGTGCTATATACAGTGTGTAAAGTGATGAGGTTTCCTATAGGGAAAAAAAATTTAATATGAGTTTTATGAGAAAAACTTATTCTTTATAAAAAAAAATTGCTTCTATCAAAACCCCTAATAGTCAAAAAAAAATCCAGTAATCACTTAAAATAAGATCAAAAACTTGATATTATGTCGAGCTGTTGATTTTAAATATGACTAAGTCCGAATGTTACATCAGTATCGAGTGAAAAATGTTAAAAATATTTGTCATACAAAAGACTTACTTTTTAATTATTATTATTATTATTATTATTAATTTGCCAAAATATAATTATTATTATTATTAACAAGTAATCCATGGATAACACGATACTGATGTAACATTCGGACTTAGTCATATTTAAAATCAACAACTCGACATAATATCAAGTTTTTGATCTTATCTTAAGTGATTACTGGATTTTTCTTTGACTATTAGGGGTTTTGATGAAAGCAAATTTTTTTATAAAGAATAAGTTTTTCTCCTAAAACTCATATTAAAATTTTTTTCCCTATAGGAAACACTTTTAAAACTGACTTGTCAAAAATTACTTTTAACGTTTACTTAAAATTACTTATTAAGCACTTTCAATTAGTTTATTTGAATTTTATAATATTAGATATTAAAAAAAATAGAAATACTATTCATATTTAATAAAAAAATAAAAGAACAAAAGAGGTGGGAATATGGGCCAATAAATTCATATACTTTCATTCGCCTTATAGAATCAACGACATAAATACCTTACTTCAATTTATTGACAATAAAATAAAGAAACACTTTTGCATACACAAATCCGAAATAACTACGAATCCGGCACTGATAAATCTAATACAAAATCAAGGCCTACTATCACCGTAGTACATCTTTCAAGTTATACTTAAAACAATAATTCATTGTTGCAAATTGCATTGTTGAACACAAATATACGGTGAGAATATTTTTATGTCGTGTTACCTACTTTTCCACAATGTAACATTTATTTATTTTTTATTCCATAGACAAGTAAGTTACTATCGTATTTTCTTTTTCTGAATAAAACACAATAAATTAGATGAATGAATATTGTTTTCATTTGTAAATACGCTACTGTTTTGTTTTTGTTTTTAATGTTAAAAAACTTTAAAACATTTAACAGTAACGCTATATGTTTCTGTAACGCCCAATATTATATTACAATTATCAGTAATAAAGTATTTTTAGAATATTTTATGTTAAATTTTCAAAACTTTTTATATGTTATCAACATAATAATTATATTAAAATAACTCTGCTTTAGAATAAAGTTCTGAATTAATATTTATTTAACAAGATTAGAAGTATATGGGTAAACCCATATATAGACTACTTTGACATTTCTCGGACAATTGGCAACACTGTATTTTAATAATATTATAATTTATGTGGGCACTATGAGATACTTTTCTGAAAATTTGATCAAAATCGAATAAATAATGTAGCCACAATAAATTTTTAAAAAATTTTGTGATTTTTTTCTCGATACGTTGGCAACACTGTATTTTGTTAAAATTGCCTAAATAGGCACTAGGAAAAACTTTTATGAAAATTTGATTAAACTCGGTTAAATGAAATGGTCAAAATATATTTTTCAAAATTTTACTAATTTTTTTCTCGGAAAGTTGGCAACACTGTATTTTGTTAAAATTACATAAATTATATGAATACTAGGAGAATCTTTTGTGAAAATTTGAGTAAAATCGGTTAAATAACATGGCCATAATAAATTTTTTAAAACTTTAGTAATTTTTTTCTCGGAAAGTTGGCAACACTGGATATTAATAAAATTATATAATTAATGGGAGCATTAGGGAAATCTTTTCTGAAAATTTGATCAAAATCGGATAAATAATGTAGCCAATATGAATTTTTAAAAACTTTAGTAATTTTTTTCTCGGAAAGTTGGCATCACTGGCAAAAAACAAAATCACATGACCATCTTCGGCACTAGACAAATTTATCCTGAAAATTTCATTAAAATCGGTTGAACCGTCTAGGAGGAGTTGCGGCCACAAAATTTTGTCTGAGGACCGAGCGAGCGAGCGAGCTGACGACGCACATCCATACACCCACATAAACTAAGTTCAGATTCGTCATCTACAGGCTATATGAAGGATTTCTATACAATTTTTTTTTTTTTCTGAAAATGTTACAGACACCGTACCAAACGCTATACTACTTTTTCCTTGCAGTCAAAGTAGTAAAAACGATATATCGACGAAACTCAACGTCCATCTTTATCAGAATAAATGATAATATTTGTCCTGGTGAAGACGAACATTCAGTTTCGTTAAAACGTCGTTTTTAAATAAATATTAATACAGAACTTTAACCTACAACAGTTTTATTTTAATATAATGAATTCTAAAAGATTTTTTTTATTGTTAGATAAAGAATATAAATAGTATTTTTCAAAAATATTATTATTTATATTATTAACCATAACCAATTTGAACAAATGCATTTTATAAAGTAATAAATTTAAAACAGACTCGATTTTTCGTTAATATTTTATAGATCTATAAAATTTCTAGAAATGTTTATAATTTACCATAAATATTCCTTAACGATAAATTTCTTAGCAATTCGTTACAATATTGTTTTCAACTTATCACACGTAAATAATTTCATAAAACTGAAAAAAATTGATTATAAAATTATATTATATAATATCGCAAAGATAATATGCTATAAATATGTTATTTAATCTTAATAAATTTTATTGTCTTTATATAAAAAAATTTGAAGGAAACTGATTTCGGGATAGTGGCCCTTTTGGCGTGATTGTATATGTATTTTATCTTAATGCAAATATAAAAAAAGGCTTTTTGAAAATTTTAGTACATAAATATTTGTACAATTTGAACAATGTTATCTACCATAATTTTGAAACGCTAAATGAAAATCTAAAGAACCTTGTGCCATAATTAGTGGCACTTTTGTATTTTACACTTCACTAATTTATTTGTAAATAATATGGCTAAATATAGTTAGCGATAATAATAATAATAATTATTGTTATTATTTATTTTTAACTATGTTCATGAATAATGAATGTTTAAAAAAGTAGAACAACGGTTCTTTGCTTCGCAAACATGTCGCAAAAGAAAAAAATTATGTAAATATGTAAAAATATAATTAATAACGATTTGAAATTCCGTATGTGCAAAGAAGCGGAATTAATAAATTCAGGAGTGATGAAATATGGCGAGAAACAGCTCAAAAAGAAAATTTATTATAGTTTTATTTGTAGCATATACTCACAAATAAATCAATATTAAAATTTGATTGTTGTCATAAAATCTTTTAATTAAAATTTAAAAAAAAAACTTTACATTTGTTTTGTGATTTTTTTAAATAAATTCAATATTTTGATATACTGCACGTACATCATCAGCAGAAAAATAATTTCCAATGACATACATAATAATAAACAAACAAAACATAGCAACGTGTAACTAGGTAACAAAATACACTCTAAAAAAATTATCTAATTTTTTCTAGGTATCATTACTCAACTGTTGAAATTTTAATATAATTGTTTAAAAATACATAATATCAGAACTATATTACAAACATTATGTAATATGTTATTACCAACAGAATGAAAAAGTACCTATATATGTAATATTACCTTTTAAATATGTAAAATTTGTTTAGTTCTGCAATATTTTTGTTGATATAATTGCATATATTTCTAAATTTACATAAAAAAATTTATTTGGAATATTATATTATGAATTATGTTAAAAATTACATAATTTCGAGGTAGAAATATAGAATATTTATAATAAAATGAAATTACTGATTTGTCTGTAATTTTGCTATTATTATTTTTTTCAGTGTATATATATATATAACTGATTTTGAATAACAATATTTGTATAGTATTTCGTTAATAATAAATTATAATAATAAGTTAATATGAAATAAGAATTAAAAAAAAAAAACTAAATATCTCGATCAACCTTTCGAACAATTGTAAAATAATTTGAATATTTTATTTAATAAAATGACAATTTAAAACTAAAAAAATTGTCATAAAATGTTTGTATAGATTCTATATAATCGTAATCTTAGAGCCTCAAGACATGCTTATTTAGAAAATAAATAAAATAATATTTTTTTTTTCATAATTTAGAAAATAACTTTTACTAGCCGTAAACAAACATATATTATAAAACAAAAAATCAAATACATCTTTCAGACTTATTTTCCATAAAACCAATATTTAAAATAAATGCAACTAATTGAAATTGCTAATTAAATCTTGTTAATTATATTCAAAAAACAATTAAACTGGCAATAAAACAAATAGATTTTTTTTTAGTTATTCGATCATTATAAAGGCCAACTGTCATATGTTTGACGATTTAGCTATTAAAAGCATTAATTTGCCGTAAAAGAAAGTTGTATTTAACTATTAAAAATATAAACGATTTTTTTTTCAAATTTATTTACTTATTTCTGTGCATATATAGTTGTATAATATTTTTATGATGATTAAAAGTAAAAGTACCATATGTTATTACTCTTAGATTTTGTTGTAAAGACGGTTAAAAATAATAGAATGCAAGCAAAGATGTAATTAGTAGCAATTTACAAATGAAATTTTTATAGACGTATTGTTCCTTCTGGTATAATGTAATGTGTTACCAAATTTTTGAAAGTAAAATTTGGTTTCTTAATCGAAAATAAACACGTAATTATTAATTTAAACTGAAATTAAAATAAACTATTAAAATAAAAATGAACACTGAAACTTAACGCGGTTGACGAATTAAAAGTTTAGTGAAGTTTTACAAAATGTGTATTTTTGAAAACCTTTTAAAATAAAATTGCTGAAAGTTCTGTATTAATATTTATTTAAAATCGACGTTTCGACGAAACTTGACGTCTGTCTTCATCAGGATAAATAATACAAATGACATTACAGTAAATAAACTGAACATAGAATCAAGTTTCTAGGTAACAAATAAGTAACAAATAATTTATAGATTTTTAATTAATGAAAGCCAAATTTTATTGAACTCAGTGATTGTTTTATAAATTTCTATTGCTTCTCTTATCAATCTGCTGTTAATATTGATTTGGTCTAGCAATTATTACAGTATCTTTAAATTTTTCATCATTTAAAAAAAAAAAACTAACCTAACCTATCATCATTTCTGTAAAGAAGTTAGTTTAATACGCTTGAAGAAAGAAAAACCATTTTTATTCTATTTTTATTCTATCAATAATAAAAAATTTCTCATACACGGTAGAAAAATACATAAAAATCTGGAGCAACTGATATACACCAGTTTAATATCTAAATTTACAAAATGTATATTTTAAGGAAAATATTTACATTACATAAATATAACAGTAAATTAATTATTTTAGTTAAAATTATAAAATTATATTATTTTTACAAAAAAATCATGCAAACCATCACTTTGCTGAAATAATATGTAATTTTCTTACTATGTTTTTTTTATTGCAAAATAGCAACTTTGTTTACAGTTGTATAATTACATTTCAATCAATAACTAAGTATTTTTACTAATTTTTAGTAAATACAGGATGTTTACTAAAAGTCAGATTAAATGATCATAAATTTTGTTAACACATTTGGAAATATTTATTTATTTTGTAAGCAAGCTGTTAAATACTGTGTTCTTTGCAGATTATAAATGTTGTTTTAATAACTTCTAATTTTCGTTATTTCTGGTTAGAAGTAAAATTAAACACGCATAAATAATAATAATAATTTCGTTTCTAACAACGTATCATTGTCACTCTGTGATAACGTAAGTAAGTGAAGTGTTTATTAAAAAAAAAATTAGACTCATACTTAAGCATGTATGTAATTATTGTGTTTTTAAATTTTTACAACATATTTTAATAAAGTAATCTCCTTACAGACACACTTGAAAAAAGCACAAATTGTACCGAAAGCTTGTGAATATCAAATGAGTTTTTGATTTCTGACAACACTTTGGCTGTTTCACACATTATCATCTTGCAATTTATATATATATTCAAAATTCTTTATGTCGGGATAACAGTCTATTTTGCGAGAAAAGGAATTAAATAATACACATAATCTCGATTATAAGTTGTACGTTCGTTTATTGTTTCTTTTCCAATATTTCGAACCCAAATTTTGATTCTTCGCAGTCGATAAAAATTAACATTTATATGTATATATATATATATATATATATATATATATATATATATATATATATATATCGTGTGTTGACTTGGACCGTCGTACATAGGGATTTAACATGTAAAATCAGACATATGCGATTTCCTGCTTCCCAAATTATTTTACAAAAAAACTTTGGGATAAATGTTTTAAGAAACACGTTTTTACATGTAAATCAATCAACAAAATTTTGTTTGGAACCATCCCAAAATCAGGAATTAGCCCTAAAGTTGTCAAGAAATTGACTGAAAATGGCATTAGTCGGCCGTGCATTAGCATTTGTTTGATTTTTTGTTCCAATTTCACGGCTACTGCCATTTTCCAGTCAATTTCTTAACAACTTTAGACCTAATTCTTGACGTTAGGAAAGTTCTAAGTAAAAAATTTTAGTAATTGATTTACATGCAGAAAAGTATGCCCTAAAACATTTATCATAAAGTTTTTTTTGTAAAATAATTTGGGAAGCAGGAAATCGCACATGTCTGATTTTACATGCTAAATCCCTATGTACGACGGTCCAAGTCAACACACTATATATATATATATATATATATATATATATATATATATATATATATACATATAATCAATTTCACTGCCTTCTTTGACCAGTGAAATCATCCAATTCCATCTTTCTTCATCTCATTACAATTGTCAACTTGTATACATATATACATATACATATATACATATATATATATATATATATATATATATATATACATATATACATATGCCTATAGGGGCATAGCGTTTAATTTACAATTGCGAAAAAAAAAAACTACTGCTCACTGCGCGTTCTTCAAGAAGCAAGTGCTGCTCGCAGCCAAAGAAACGCAGACAGAATTAAACCTAGAGAGCGAGAGAAAGAATGAAAGAGATGGCAGAGAAAAAAAAGAACTTGTTTCACTTGAAAATACGTCACCGCGTGCAAACCAAGCTCGAACTTAAGACAAGTCTCAATCGAAATCTTCACTTTCTCAACGGAAAGTGTTTCTTCCAATAGGAAAAAAAATACGAGCTCGCCTTTGCAATGTTTATGTTTTACATTTTAATGGTTAATAGTTTAATGATATACGAGTACGTAAATAATTTTTCCGATTTCCTTTGAATAATAATAATAATAATGTAGTTTGATTTAGTTCTTTGTGCAGTCAACTGTTGCCGATTTGATATAGTGCTTGTCGATATTTTATATTTTCTATGCCTAGTGTGAAAAAACATTATTTTCGTAAATATTTTCGATATCAATATTTTAATATAAATACTAGGGTGTCCGTAGAAAAAAAATTTTTAAAGTACTGTATTAATATTTATTTAAAATCCGACATTTCGACGAAACTCGACGTACGTCTTCATCCTGATGACATTACAGTAAATAACAGAACATTTGTATCATTTATCCTGCTGAAGACGGAAAGTTGAGTTTCATCGAAACGTCGATTTTAAATAAATATTAATACAGAACTTTAACCTGAAGCAGTTTTATTTTAATATAATAAATTCTGAAATTTTTTTTACTATATCAATCAAAATATTTTAAGATATTTTAGTCCATATACCCACTTCTTCTGTTTATGAAAAAATGCTTTTATTTTCTTGCTTTAAAATAAATCTTTACCAAATATGAATAGTATTTCTATATTTTTATATCTGATATTATAAAATTATTTTACCTTTTTCGGAATTAAATTTACAACTGTATTTGAGATTTGATATCTATTACAAGCAAGAAAAAAATGTAGTACACTTAAGAATTAATTTTTATTGTAACAAATACACATATGTCATACTTGTAGTAAAAAGTCATGTTCTGACCACATTAGATTTTAATTTATTTACATTAAAAAATTGTTGATTTCATTTTATGTTTTTGGGTTAGGTTGATTTATTTTAGTTTTTATGTAAATATATTTAACCAGTATTTCGGTACGTGATTAGTTTTTATTAGTTTAGAAATTTCACGGTTGAATTTTATTAATTTTTTTCTATATACTTTCTTTTTGGCGACAGCTGTAAAATTGTTATAGTTATTTAATTTAGTCGTTATATAAATCTGTAATATTTATATATTTTTAACCCGGATTTTCAATTTCTATCTGTAATTCTACATCTAATTTTTTCGTTTTAAATTAAAAATTTACTGACTATGACAATTCTATGTTATTTTCACTATAAAAATCTTGATAAAACGTAAAAATATTACAAGGCATAATAATTTTTAATTAAAGCAGGAAGTTCGTTACTAAATTAGTGGTCATAAAGTATCTAACCCTTTGAAAACTTTTCAAATATACACGCCATAGAAGAAATCGTACTAACTGTCAGTTATAAAACATGGTAAAAAATCTATCAGAACTCATTGTATTGAAATATCGATTTTAAATAAATATTAATACAGAACTTTAACCTAAAGCAGTTTTATTTTAATATAATTTTAATTTAATATAATGTACTAGTAAAATAATCCATATAGCAAAACTAAATGCACAATTTCATATACAGTATTATAGTATAATTAAGAAAACATTAAAAGTAAAATATTTATTTATATTAAAACATAAAAATATTTATAGTTTCTATATTAAACATAAGAGAAACTAACTACCTACCTATGATAGAATACCTATACAGATATTGATACATGATCGATAACTAATTGAGTTAATGATACCAATAAAATCGATGTTAAAAAGAGAAATTGTTTAAAGTTATGAGAAAATAAAATCACTATTTCGATAATATATTTAAATATTTTTTTCGAAATATTTTATAAAATAGGAAGTATAGTTCAAGTAACATTATATTGAAATACACTTTCAATACGATAGATCTTACGAAATTTTTGGACTGGTGCAATAATTTTAAATCTACAAAAATTGAAATGTAAATTTTTAATTTCTTCTTTTTATTATATACTTAAACTTAAAAAAAATATATTACTTAATTATTTAATTTTGACACAAAAATTAAGTCAGTCTAAAGAATTTTTTATTTCTAAAGTTGTTTTATTTTAATATAAGTTCTAAGAGATTTTTTACTAATTATATGACATACATGAGAAAAAAAAATGTTTAAATTGAAAAATTAATTTAAAAAAAACTAGTTAGTTTCATAATGTAAATATAAAAATTAGCACAAATTAAGAAAAAAATTCTAAGAAGTTTAAATATTAATTGAATTACGTAAATATGAAGAATTTTGTTACGAAATATGAATATGTCTTCAATATCTATAAATTAGATGCACGTATGACTTCAAAGAATTTCTTATATAAAGAAAGCACTTCCCATACATACATACATACATACACAATCACGCCATATACCCAAAAAGGTGTGGCACAAACTCTTTTCATCATTCCGAAATCAGTCGCCTCCAAACATTCCTATCCAAACAAGCAACTTTCGCTTCATCCACATTCATAATTCCTCTCATACATGCTCTTTTATCCTACTACTTCCCATACTGTATGAATATCATTTATTAAATTAATGTTTAATTTTATAATTTAATTTATAATTTTATTAACTGACTTGCTGCAATATTAATTTAATTTAATTTTTGATTTAAATTAAAAAAATAATAATATACCACGTATTTAAAAATGAACTAAAAAAAGTATAAAATATATACAATATTAAAAATGTTTTTTTTATTTAAATAATTATTCTTTTCGATATTTTATCTTAAGACAATAATTAACCAATGATTTTTACAATGTAAAAGTACAGTAATTAATAATGATTATCATAATTTCGATTAATAATAGTGAAAGTTGCAATAAAAATATTTACGATAGACAAATCAGAAATGTCTAATTTAAAAAGTCGATAATTATTTTGTTATTTTATTGTTCTACGGTTATATGGGTTTTGATACCTTATAATTTAACACTACTTTATAGCAATCATTCTTCAATTATTTCGTTGAAAATTAACACCTATCCTGGTTTAATTTTAGTTTTAGTTGCTAGGTCTGAATAGGAATGTTTGGAGGAAGCTGCGATTTCGGGATAGTGGAAAGAGTTTGTGCCACACCCTGTTGAGTATATGGTGTGATTGTTGTATGTAGGTATAATGTTAAAATTATATTGTGATATTAGAAATTTATACTCGAAATATACAAAAAATGTAAGTTTGCTTGTCTAACGCAGAATTGGTATCTCCTTGTAACACGTAACATAAAATGAATGCAGTTAAAGATACTACTGCAATCTAATAGATTATTAAATACATTTATTTATTTATAAATATATATAACAATATAATAACATAATTTTTGCGAGTACCACAAGAATATTTAGCAAAAACTAAATAATTGATTTTTAAATTTTTTTATAATTTTTTTCTCGAAAAATTGGCAATATTTTAGTAACATCATGTATGTAATTTATATGCTAAGAGAATCTTTTGTACAAATTTAATTAATCACGGTTAAATAATATAGTCATAATAAATTTTATAATTTTTTTCTCGGAAAGTTGGCAAGACTGTATTTTACTACTACTAGAATTATATAGTTTATACGGATACTAGGAGAATCTTGATTCAAATCGGATTAATATAATGAGTTCTGAAAGATTTTTTTATAATATTAAATAAGAAGGATAAGGTATTTATACTTTAAAATTAAATTCACCATTTCAAAAATAATTGCAATTTTATTATTTACAGTATCATTAAAGTAAAAACTTTTATGAAAAAATAATATATGTATTGTCAAAAAAATTGATTTTGCTGCAAAAGAAAATGTAAGAATTCTAAAATAACATAGTGATTGACATTTTTCAAGTTATTTTTAAAGTTTGTCAGAGTTCGAAATTTATTTATTATTTAAAATCTGTCTTGAGAAATCACTGTAAAATGTTGACAGTTTTCATTCTATAAATAATTTTTTATAAATCTGTCAATTTAAATGTAGTATTAATTTTTAATAAGTCTATTTATCGATCGTATTAATATATATGGAAAAAGGTATTGGCATTAATTAATTAATTTGATAATTTTCGAAATATTATTCATTTTTATTTTTAAAAGAATTGATACAAAATAAAAAATAACGTTTAACAAATTAAATTACACTGTTAAAAAATGTAAATTTACATCAATTTTTTAAAGTGTACGACGCTAACGCCCCGTATGCTGAAACATTTTCGTTAAATGTAATGGTTCGTTAAAATAAAAATTCTTGGATCTCGTAAGAAATTTACTTAAAGTTACTTAGCAATTATGTAGCTTATTTTTTTCTCTATTTTACTAAAAAAATTTCAGATTTTTTGAGCAAATTTTGAAAAAAGTCTTAGAGTCCTTGAGAAATTTTCAAAAATTCAGGTTTTATTTTTTCTACTGAACGATGCATTCTAGAATAATGGTTTCTTCACTCAATTATAGTAATCATTATTCCACAATTTTCCATATCATGCTTATTTTCCTACACCGCATAGTTTTTGAGAAAAAAATAAAAACAAAAAATCAAAAAAAAATCCTAGCGCCCAAACGGCACATGCTAGCAAATTAAAACTAAAACCAAATTATATAACTTTTTATGCCCTATTCAAAAATATTCTAAGTATTTCTACGAATTTTACTTCAGAAAGACGTATTCTGCATATTATCGATATTCCATGTTATTGTCCTATATCAACTTGGCGACCGAACAACCTGTATACATATATATATATATATATATATATATATATATATATATATATATATATATTCTGTATTTATTCATAAAATTTGGCATCTTAATTCATTAATGTAACCTGTTAAAGATTTTATTTAACAATGTATAACGTAATAATAAATTCCATAATAGTAATTTTATTATACATTATTAGACATGCGTGTTTTTGTTTTTAAATAATTGCATTTATGTAATCAAATTTCATAAATAAAATACTAATTACATAAATGTTTGGTGTAAATTTTTGGAACACATATCTACGGCGTGTGTAAATATTTCTATCTTATTTGAATAAAATACCTATTTATAAAATGTGTGTATTTTTTTTGTTGCTAATCACATTGTTCTATTACAATATACAGATTAATATTTAATTATATTTGGACACCTGTGCCTTATATAATTAGTCATTTATTGGTAAATATTTGCGGTAGTTTTATTTTAAATATTTATGTATCATTTGCGTACTCTAATTTTATCTAATCTCGGGCAAATCATACGCTAATTATTAAATTAAAATATTAATTTTGTGCGATGTATAATTTCTAATTAATATTTCAGTAGATTAAGGTCAAATAGGTACTGATTCAGGCCGCCAAGAAATAAGGATTCTGAAATCATTAAAAATTGAAAAAAATTCATGGATAATTAAAAGAAAAATAACAATTAATAATTTAGTACACAGATTATTCAATTTACTGACTCTTTTCGCATTATACAGTTTCGTGGGGTATGTGGTGTAAATAGGAGAGATCGGGTACGAAATAGATTAGTGAATGATGAGTGTGAAATTGAAAAAAATGTTGTAGCAAAAGTTGGTGTTAGTCAGTTAAGATGGTTCGGACATGTTGAGCAAATGTCTAACGAACGTCTGGTTAAAAAGATTTATTTGAATGATTTTGATGGTATACGTTTGCGTGGACGTCCGATGAGTAGTTGAAGTGGTATGATTGAGAGTGTTTTGCGTGAGCGAAAGTTTCCAAGTAGTAGGAATAGAAGAGCATGTATGAGAGTAGAATTATGAATGTGGATGAAAGTGCGAAAGTTGCTTGTGCTGGATAGGAATATGTTTGGAGGCGACTGATTTCGGAATGATAAAAAGAGTTTGTGCCACACCCTTTTAGGTACATGGCGTGATTGTGTATGTATGTATGTATGTACAGTTTAGTGTGAGCCAATAAAATATTTTCTACCAAAAGAAATGCCTAATAATAATTTTAATTTCAAGTTTAACTGTTTGCTATCAATAGAGTATAAAAAATAAATAAAAATCTTTTTTATATAGTTATAATTTCCATGTCAAAATAAATAATCGCCGTTAATAAATTGTGAAAATTATATATATTATATTATCTATAATACATGTAAATTCCAGCATACAATTTTATAAATCTATCATTATAAATGTAATAGCGAAGTTGTTATTTGTTTTTTTCTTTTATGCATTCTATCAATTTCACTTTTCATTTACAAATAGAATAAAACAGTGACTCTATGCAATTACATTCACATTTCTATTTTCTATTATTTATTATTACAAATAGTAGACATTGATTGCTGTCTCTATAATATTATTCGTAAAATATATGTTTCAAATATCGTATAAAAAATTAAATCATGTGGAAATCAAGAATTCAAATTTATTCAATCTTATTTCATTTCATTATATATATATATATATATATATATATATATATATATATATATATATATATATATATATATATATATATATATAATGATTAATAATCCTTAATCATTATAGCTTTTTTCTGAGTCAGAAATCATATTTTTCAAATTCACACCACTCTGTTAATAATCATCGGAATGGCATGAATTTTGGACTACTAAAAAGCATATTTCATTAGCTTTTTGGTAATTATTTTGAAATATTTTTAAAGTAAATACAATAAAAGTTATATCCCAAAATGTCTAAAAAGGCGATTTCCCCATTTGAGCTAAATGCAAATTTTGAGCCTTCAACAGGCACGGGTCATCTGACAGGTCTGGCAGTTATAAATATGTGACAAAATTGTTTTAAAAATAAAAAAACTTTTATATATTCTTTTTATATATTCTTGATAAAATTACATTAAAAGTGAAATTAAAAATGTGTTTTCTTTATAAATAATAATAAGGCCATAGTAGTATCAATAATTTATTTTATTCCAGTCGTGGCAAAAATCGATAATTTTACATTGAGAAAACATCAGAAACAATATTTTTTGCTTGTTTTTACGAAAGTAAAATTTTCGGAAAACACGTGTTAATACATACGCGATATAAACGATATATGTATTTGCACACGTTTTCCGAAAATTTCAGTTTGTGTAGAAGAACCTGTTACTTTCGTAAAAACAAACAAAAAATATTATTTCTGATGTTTTTTCGATGTAAAATTATCGATTTTAGCCACAACTGGGAAAATTTTTTTTACGGACACTCTAGTATGTATAAATATGTTGATAAACAATGACACAATCAAAAAATATCCGGATTTTCATCTTTTATTTTGTACCTGAACTCAAACACGCAATAATAACAAAAATACAAATCAAGGTGCCTTTGCCTGACGTCATTTTCCTTCTTCCTTTTTTTTTCTTTCTATTTGTTCCAAACGAAAGACGATAGTATTTTGTTTTGTTTAGTAGAACTTATGTAATAGGAAACATATTATGAACAAATGTCTCAGATATTTTATTGTTGTTAATTATAATGCGTATCGCAAATTATTCATATACATACAGACATAAACAACAAATACGTATGAAAAGTTAATTAGTTTGTACTGTGTCTCAAGATAATGCATATTTACTCCTATATTAGGTAAACGATGTAAAAATATTCTATTGTAACATGCTCATAATACAAATGTTTCAAATTATTTTCTTAATTGTACTTTTGTGTTTTCTTAGAACTGATAATTCTGATAATTACATTTCTAAATGCATACATATTTTATTATTTTGCGTTGCATTTTATATATATATATATATATATATATATATATATATATATATTATATACAAAATGTCCTAGTTGCCTTATTTACTCTAAGTAATAAGTTATTTGAAATGATAAAATAAAAATTAAACGTAGATATATTACCTCCAATATTAATTATTTAAAACGGCAATATTAGATTTAAATTTAAATTAAAAAAAAAATTGTACAATATTATATACCCCAAATATATATCACAATAAGACCACGATTACTTTTAATATTAAAATTAAAATATGATAGTGGCTATTTATACATACGGTATGTATACGCAATTGGCTATTTATACATATAGTATTTTTACATAATTGGCTATTTAGGGTAGGTTAGGTTAGTAGGTAAGTTTAGGTATTTTTTTAAATTTTTAGTATGTATAAATAGCCAATTGCGTATACATACCGTATGTATAAATAGCCTCATCCTTAAAATAAAGATGTTGCTAGATTTGTAAATACACTTCTGTAAAATAAACAGCATTATAAAATGCTGTAATGCATCAAAGAAACGCTTTAGCATTAAAATATACATAAAAACTATTCTCAGTTTTGCTTAATGTAAAATGTAATTTAATTAATAAACAAAAAAATCTTTTTCATTTCATAAATTTCATTTTTAACTACTATATGCATCCTGTTTGGTTTTTTTAGCTTATTTTTAGTCTGCTCATAATTACTACAAACATAAAAATTTCACTTTTAAAACTTACGAGCTCTGGTTTAAAAAAAGTTTTCGATTTTATTTATAAGATAATGTATTCCATACAAAAATTAATAAAGGAAATATTAGTTTGAGAAGCGGATATTTTTATATGTAAATTCATTTCAAAACATTCGTTAATTATTTTTGAATAATAATTAATAATAATGAAAATAATTAAATATAAATAATCAATTTCTTTAGCTTCATCCAAATTCATAAATCCTCTCATATATGGCTCTTCTATTCTTACTACTTGAAAACTTTCGCTCACGTAAAACACTCTCTCAATCATACCACTCCAATTACTCAGCAGGAAAATAGTTTTCCTGATGACGACAAGCGTCAAGTTTCGTCGAAACGTTGATTATAAATAAATTTCAATACAGAACTTGAATGAATTTTATTTTATAGATACTTAGGTTAGATTAAGAAAGTTTTCCTGATGAAAACGAACGTTAAGTTTCGTCGAAACGTTGATTATAAATAAATTTCAATACAGAACTTACACCTAAAGTAGTTTTATTTTATATAATAAATTCTGACAGATGTTTTTACTACGATCTAGTATCTATAGTTAGAAGAATTAAACAATTTTAAAAGTATAATAATTTTTCTTTTTACTTTAAACACTTTCCCAGAAATAATTTATTAATACTGTACCCACCAGCATAAAACTAATCAAACCATTATTAACGTATCAATCATATTGGATAAAGTCAATAAAGAAAAATTTCAGTCCAAAACGTTATTGATTCTAAATCACGAACACTAGTTTAGTACACACTAGAAATGATTTCATGCCCGCATTGTTAGCGGTTATAAGGTTAAATTTAGCGGGACATTCTTCACCTTATAGTATTACGGTCAATACAAATGGAATACTAACTAGCTGCCTACTAACTGAAAAAAAAAGAGTCTTAGACTAACTATAAGTAACGCTATATCACGTTCATACCGTAATAATTAAATATGTCTGTATGTGTGTGTGTGTTTCGTAATGTATCCTGCATTTGAGTGTTAATATTCACAGTCATTGCACTTGATCGTCATTTGTTTGGCTCACAGACAGTTGAATATCGTATATTTATTTTCAAGTGAACATTGTAAATGTTGGTTGTAGATTTATTGAAAAATTAACTAACCCCGTTTTTCAAATGCCCGCAGATTTTGTGTACAAATGTATTATAGTTTAAATATTGGATGAGGCTATTTATACATACGGTATGTATACGCAATTGGCTATTTATACATACTAAATAAAAAAAAAACCTAAACCAACTTACTAACCTACCCTAAATAGCCAATTGTACAAAAATGCTGTATGTATAAATAGCCAATTGCGTATACATACCGTATGTATAAATAGCCACTTTCTTAAATATTTGATATTTAAAAAATATTCGTAATATTTTTTTCTTAAGAAATTCAGTAGCTAGAATAACTGATTTTTTTTTTCTTCATCTTTATGTGGGAAGAATCTCAAATATGTTTACCTTAAATTAGAATTTAGAATCTTAAATTTTGCCCAGATATCAAGATATCGATAAATTATCGATATAATAAGATTTTTCCTAGCCCTATAATTAATATTTGACCAAATCTCATTAAACAAAAGCCCCTATCCAAAATTGCAATTGACAAAAATCAAAAATGTTTGTTTTTTAGAATTATTGGCTATTTTTACAAAATAGTTTAGCTAGCAGTTATTCCTTTATTTTTTAAAATGTTAATATTGTAATTTAACTATTCTCAAATTATTTTCTTAAAATTTGATTTTTTTTTTTAATTTTTAAGTATACCTAAATATATATATATACGGAAAAAATTCAAATTTCTGAACAATTAAAATTTTTCAAAAACAAAAAAACAATCAATGTATTTTTTACATCTTCAAACAGATTATTTTGCCAACGTTTCAATAAAAAATATTCACACATGCTTTACTGTAAAGATAATTCAAAATATCTTTTGTACAATATAAATTTGAAGGGTCTTGCAATTAGTTTAATATTTTCAATAAAAAAAATTCTAACGCATGTTGAGCAATAGTAGATTCTACGTACTGTAAAAAATTTTATATAAAAATCTGTAGAAACTGATTTACACCAGTTTAATATGTAAATTTACAGACATCACAGAAAAATAAAATTTTACTAAATAGTTTTTGACATACTAAATCTTTCGGAAAAACATTTTTGTGGTAATAAGACTAACAACAGATGAACAGACACGTCTCTTATACATGCCCAAAAATTTTAAAACTATTTAAAAATGTAGTACAAAGCCAAATTTAGGGAAAAGATTATTTCCACAGGTATAGAAATACCTGTAGCTTCATTTCTGTTAAGTACCATACCATCCCATACTTTCTGTATAAAAATTTCTAGAACTTTAAATTGTTTTCAGTATTTCACTGTCCTTCAAATTCACCTGACACCGTTATTAATGGATGTTTTCCTACAATTCAATTTAAAGGGGAAAAAAAATATTCTTATTGTATCATTTTATTTACCAATGAATATTTTCAAGTAACTGTTAAACTTTTATATATATATATATATATATATATATATATATATATATATATAACATATTTTACAAATTTAGGTCATATTACAAAAAACAAAATTTTAATTTGGTATGATAAATACTGTAAAAGTTTTTCATGTTTTCTTATGTTTTTAAATATTTGTTTGAAGATACAATTAAAATATATAAATAAATAAAGTTGTGGTTTTTTTGATGTCAGAACTTATCTGTCAATAAAAAATTATACAATAGAACTTACATGAAGTTCCAACACACACATATAAGACCTCAACCACAAATACTAATTTAGAAAATGCTATATATGTATTTCTATAGCTACACTGTAAAAAATATATCTTAAATTTATGTCAAACATTTTATTTCAAACTTTTGCCCAATTCTGTATTTATACTATCATAACACATTATTTCAAGCACTCAATAAAAATGTAATCTATATTTTGAATATACTATAATAAAAAAAAAAATTCTGTCCAGTATTCCACAATAACAATAATATTACATTGATAACATTCAATTATAAAAAAAAATCATTTAAATACTTCTATTTTAGATAAATTCGCTTTTATATCAAAAAAATATAATAATATAAAAAAAAAAGTTATTCACCTTTGATTAAGTCACTACATAACAATTTTTCCAAGAATTAAAAAAGAAAAAAAATTGTTGTTTACAAAAATAATATAAGTAAATTATTGTAATTATAAACTATCATCAACATGAATTAATATAGCAATTATATTAAATTATTATTCATATTACAAGAATATAATAGTTATTTATTATAATAAAAATGCAAAGTTCAGTTAAAATATTCAAATGATTCACATTTTTATAATCTAACATCAACAAAAATAATTGTTATTTGTTCATTTACATTTTAAATTCAATTTAAATTAATAATTTATAAATCTGTACATACATACATACACAATCACGCCATGTACCCAAAAGGGTGTGGCACAAACTCTTTTCATCATCCCGAAATCAGTCGCTTCCAAACACTCCTATCTAAACAAGCAACTTTCGCTTCATCCACATTCATAATTCCTCTCATACATGCTCTTTTATTCCTACTACTTGGAAACTTTCGCTCACGCAAAACATTCTCAATCATACCATTCCAACTACTCATCGGACGTCCACGCAAACGTATACCATCAAAATCATTCAAATAAATCTTTTTAACCAAACGTTCATTAGACATTCGCTCAACATGTCCGAACCATCTTAACTGACTAACACCAACTTTTATAAATCTGTAATAATGTTTATTTCTCTAACTGCATTTGCAACTAATTTTAATTCGAATCTCAAATCTATCTGGTTGCAAATTTAAACATTTTTACATCTTCATCAGGAAAAATGATACAAATGACATTTATAGTAAATAAATAAGACATAGATACAAGTTATTAAATAACAAAATAAGTAACTAGATTTTTTGTTTCAAATCGAGACAAATTTTTGTAATAAAAAAGATTATATTGCAGGAACTACTTAATCTAAAGATAAAATTTTGCAAAATTAGCGTGTTATATTCGAAGGTTACGAAATAAATTATGAATCATTTTTTTTTTTTTTTGCTGAACTATGGTTATTATATATTATTATTATTATTTTTAAAAATGTGCGACTTATATTAAAGTTAAAGAAAGTTAAATATTAAAATAAAACGGTTGTTAATAAATATTAATAGAGAACAGCAACCTAAAGCCGTTTTATTTTAATAAAATGAGTTCTGAAAGATTTTTTACTATATATGTATTTAACATTTTTTTATATAACATGTAAAACATATTAATAAGTAGAAATAATTTAACTATATTAGATTTTAAAAAACCGTAGACACAAAAACGTATGAAATTTGCGGAATTCTCTGGTAATTATTAATTTTAAAAATGATTAGTGTTATTAAATTTCACTACCTTCATTAAATTTACGGTTAATTTGCTAATAAAATCTGAAAATGTCTTCATTATAAAATTTGTTTAAAACTACCGATTTTATTGAAATTATAATCGAATCTATTAAATTAGATAGTAAAAATAAAATAATAATTATTTATATTAATTAATCCATTTTAATATTAAGTAATTGAAGATAATATAAAAAAATAATAATAATAATACAAACTAGCTTAAAATCATGTGAAATCCTTATAATTGTCCTTAAAATCATAAAAAATTATGTAGAATCTTTACAAACTAGCTTGAAATCATGTGAAATCTTTATAATCGTCCTTAAAAATCATGTGAAATCCTTACAAACTTGCTTAAAATCATTTGAAATCCTTATAATTGTTCTTAAAATCATGTAAAATCAACGAGAAATCATATAGAACCCTTACAATTGCGCTTAAAATCATGTAAAATCCTTACAAATTCGCTTAAAATCATATAAAATCTTTTAAAACTACTATATTATATATAATTAGAAAAATTATCAAAAATAGAATTATCTTCAAAAACGAAACAGAAAAAAAAAATGAAAATGCACTTTACCTTAAATTAAATCCACTTATTAGTAAATTCTAAAATAAAATCAGTCCTGCTACAAAACAAAACACTAATCAAAGTCACACTAAAACAAAAACGTAACGTGTAAATAGAGAAATCCTGCAAAATTGGCTTTAGACAAGCGCTGATGCGATGCTGTTTCTCCAGCAGTCGATTCGCTACTGTTTTGTTGACTTTCCAGATCCTAGTAAGCAATGAAAGTCACTCCACAAACACACACACACACATACACACACACACCCACTTACATGTCGTTTTGCGAGATTTGTAGGCTGTGTATATACAGGGTGATTCAGGACTAGTGTAACAAACTTTAACAGCTTATTCCTGATGTCATTTTGAGCCAAAAATGTCATATGAACATAGGTCCTATTCCTTCTAGTTACCAAAATACAAAAGGTTGAAGTTCTATAAATAACACGAAATTTTCTAATTTTTGTAATCAAGATACATTCGGAAAACAAGAGTTTTATTGAAAAGTCATACCTTATTTATTTAATTGTGTCATTTTATGTTTTGTTCTCTAAATCGTATTCGGTAATATTAATAAATAAAATTAATTAAGACAAATAAAGTATGACTTTTCAATAAAACTCTTATTTTCCAAAAGTATCTTGATTACAAAAATTAGAAAATTTCGTGTTATTTATAGAACTTCAACCTCTTGTATTTTGGTAACTAGAAGGAATAGGACCTATGTTCATATGACATTTTTGGCTCAAAATGACCTCAGGAATAAGCTGTTAAAGTTTGTTACACTAGTCCTGAATCACCCTGTATATGGGCGAGATTGATGCATGAAATTGTTTTGACAATAAAAAGTCGCAGAATCATATTCTACGAATGGTTGTTGTTTTGAGATGGATTAAGTTAAAATACGGCTATAAAGAGAGGAGATATCTCTCTAGACTCCTAGATACTTTGACGTCATTTATCTTAGTAGCGAATCTAAAGTGGATTTTTAGTAAAGGGAGAAAGATTTTACGGATTAAAGTATTATTCTCCTATAGTATTTTTATTTGTTCCAAATGAGAAAATAATGGTACTGTAATTTAATGAATTAGTTTAATTAGTTTTAATGTTTATTAAATAAATATATTTTAATTTAGATTTAACTTTAATTTAATGACGCTATTAAATAAATTGCTAATAATTGCAAAAATTATTCAAAGATAAAATAAATTCTATAAATTCATTAGTAAAATATCTTTCAGAACTTATTATATTAAAATAAAACAGTTTTAACTTATAGTTCTGTATTAATATTTATTAATAAATAATAATTGATGTTTCGACGAACTCAACGTTCGTTTTCATCAGAAAAACGAACGTTGAATTCGTCGAAACGTCAATTATTAATAAACTAAAAACTATAAACTAAAACTAATAATAATAACATTGAACGAAAAGTTCAATCAATCAATATATTTTTGTTATATTGATTCTTATTAACAAAATTGATCTGTTACATTTAATTATTTATTGACTTCATGATTTGTATATTCTGTAAATTTTGGAAAATACCTCCAAAAGTTTGACAAAGAATTTTTAATGAGATTTTGATTTGAACACCTAACCTTTTTATACATATTATATATATATATATATATATATATATATATATATATATATTATAATATATATATATATATATATATATATTATAATATATATATATATATATATATTATAATATATATATATATATATATATACAGTGTGTCCCAGGATTGATGTTACAAGAGGTGTAATGGACTAAAATTTTTTGAATTTCATTTCAAGATTCTGGAATTAAGCCCTGCTTGGCGTGAAACGAATTTTAAGAATTTTTTCGTTTTTTGAAAAACAAAATGGCCGTGACGGTGAAGCAAGAACTATTTTCTTTTCAGGTAAAGTACCCTTTTTGTTTAGGATACGACAAAATTTTATTAAGAAAAGTTGTTTATAATGACAAATCATGGCCGTATACCAAACTTCAGGACGATCTACCTACTTTCATTAAACTGTCTGTTTTAGATTGAACAAAATAAATTGTAGGTATCTATTAATTTATTAAAATTTTTATTTGTAGACCATTCGTCCTGAAGTTTGGTATACGGCCATGATTTGTCATTATAAACAACTTTTCTTAATAAAATTTTGTCGTATCCTAAACAAAAAGGGTACTTTACCTGAAAAGAAAATAGTTCTTGCTTCACCGTCACGGCCATTTTGTTTTTCAAAAAACGAAAAAATTCTTAAAATTCGTTTCACGCCAAGCAGGGCTTAATTGCAGAATCTTGAAATGAAATTCAAAAAATTTTAGTCCATTACACCTCTTGTAACATCAATCCTGGGACACACTGTATATATATATATATATATATATATATATATATATATATATATATATATATTCATTTCGATATAAATCTTATTCTAATCCGATGATTATCTTAAAAAGCACTTTAACAACAACAAAAATAATTAGATTAAAAGTTTCTCATCGCTTATAAAATGGTAACTCATGCACAAACATATATATATATATATATATATATATATATATATATATATATAAAATCATCTTAAGTAACTGAATTAAGAAGAATAGATGATGAAAAAAAATTGATGAGAAAATTAATAATTGTAAATCGAATTGCAAATAATAAAAATGCGGAAATAATCCGAATCAAATTAAATCTTAATTAGTTATCATTACAATAATTATTATTAATAAAACTTAAGAGAATTTACATTTGTCGAATGTAACTCTTGTAAATAATTTCTTTTTTCCCTCAAGTTTCACTTTCAAAGATTCAATAGATGTTCCGATAGAAGTGATGATTTCTTAAAAAGTTATTACGAGTACATACAAAAGACCAGTGATACTTAGAACTTTCTCATATTGTTTCAATACAATATTGTTCAGATAATAATTAATAATTGCTTCATTTAACTGATTGCCTTGTTGGCAGATGTTGATCATGAAATTTCATTCATTTATTTATGTAAGAATATTCTATAGTCATAATTCAAACTTTTTTTTTTCTTTCAAATTTTACTACACATTACTTATGGTTAATTAAATATAAGTATTACAAAATAAAATAAATATTTGTTAAGAAATTTCTCATTTGAAATAAAAGTGAAAATTAAAACTTATAATATAATCTTTAAGTAACTATATTAATATCAATGCTGTCAATATTTGAAAATTTAAATAAATAAAAATTATTTAAATAATTAGTTTCTGTTTTATTCTTAATTGCACATGGCTTATTATACATTAACGCGATTGATGTTACATGTATAAACTTCTAACGGCTACAGTTCCGTTAGAAAGCATTTTCGGACATTATGTTTATTTGAAGTTTTTTATTTAGATTACTCATAGGAATCATCCGGTGTAGTTTTTCCCCGACGTCATAAATCACCCTGTATATTAAGTTATAGTATTTTGTTTTTGCTTAAAACGCCATTAATTTATTTTGATGAACTAATGATCTAATTAGTTCATCAAAATAAATTAATAGCCTTGTTTAACTTTAACTTTAACCAAATTCATTAATTTAATTAATTAACTTTAATTTAATATTTAGTTAATAATTTTTATTAATCAAAATTAATACAGAACTAAAACCAAATACTGTAATTCTGAGCAAGCCTGTTGAATTACAGAATATTTTGTCTCTAAAGCTACAGATCTGTTCAAAATTCCATCATAAAATCGTTTTATTTTAAGAAAAAAAAATTAAATCTAATTAAAAATTTGCCTATTCTAGCATTGTAAAATACACAATGCAAAAACATATAACAGACCAAAACTAAACCATGTTTTACCGTAAAATTCACGAAAACAAACATTTAGCCAATTTTTCAAATAAAAAATCATTACCTACTTATAGAAACTCATAAATCCTTGAATCAATCGCCTACCTACACCCATTATAAACTAGAAAAAAATTGATATTAATATTTATTAATAAACATAAACTATAAATTTTTTCAACACGTATTGTAGTAGAATTATTAACAGTTGTAAATTATAAACCTACGATTTACGAGTGCAGTACAATGCAAAAATTTAACCAAATACTAGTAGAAAATTCTCAGCGTAATTGCAAGTGTTATCAAAAATTGGTGTTACAGAAATTTGTCCAATTTGTAACTATACATATTTATTTTACCTACGCCTACTGCCCAGAGTGGTATAAACGCTAGTTATTTAAACTATGTGTAAAGTAAAATTTATTGTAAAAAAAATAGTATGTTTTATTTATTTCACGTAGGTTTTTAACAGATAACATTTTGTAATTTTATTGTAATAATTTATGTAATATTACATTCATTTTTTATAAAAAAATTTACATTCACAATTTTTCTCCAATGCATAAATAATAAATTTATACAATTTTATTTTAAAAAAAAAAGTCTATTCAATCCTACCAATATAAACTATAAAACTAGAAAATAAAAACTACATTGATAATTTTATATAAAAACATGGCTACAACACTGTAAAAAAATTGCCAATTTACATAAAAAAATTACAAATTATTTCCGCAAAACGATAAAATATTAAATAAAATTGCTTTAGGTTAAAGTTCTGTCTTAATATTTGTTTATAATCAACGTTGAGTTCGTCGAAACGTCAATTATAAATAAATATTAAAACAAAACTTTAATCTAAAACAATTTTATTTTAATATATATATATATATAATATATATATATATATATATATATATATATATATATATATATAATATATATATATATATATATATATATATATATATATAATGTATAATAAATTCTAAAAGATTTTTTTATTATGTTACAAATTTATACACCTCATTTTGTTAGCTAGTAACTAATTTTTATGTACTTTTTATTTGATGTACGTAGAGTACGTCGAAACATCGATTATTAAAAAATATTAATACAGAACTACAAACCTACAGCCGTTTTATTCCTAATATATTGTATATTTTTGATAAATAAATTCAACACGTCGGCATTTGCAACGTTTAAAATATAATTAGTAATATTATTTTTGTGAATATTTTATATTAGTTTTATTATGTAATAATTATAAGCACGGAATATATTTTCTGTAGTTAATTTAATATGATAAAACATAAAAATTATTATCGAATTAAAAGTTGAAGTCGGAGTCATATAGTTTTTTTGAGTTATACAGACAGACAAACAAAACACTTTATTCTTGTAATATGTAAATTAACAAGATTAGAAGTATATGGGTAAACCGATATATAGACTACTTTGACATTTCTCAGAAAGTTGGCAACACTGTATTTTAATAATATTATAATTTATGTGGGCACTATGAGGTACTTTTCTGAAAATTTGATCAAAATCGAATAAATATTGTAGCCACAATAAATTTTTTTAAAAATTTGTGATTTTTTTTCTCGCTAAGTTGGCAACATTGTATTTTGTTAAAATTGCATAATTTATTTAGGCACTAGGAAAAACTTTTATGAAAATTTGATTAAAATCGGTTAAATAAAATGGTCAAAATAAATTTTTAAAAATTTTACTAATTTTTTTCTCGGAAAGTTGGCAACACTGTATTTTGTTAAAATTACATAAATTATATGAATACTAGGAGAATCTTTTGTGAAAATTTGAGTAAAATCGGTTGAATAACATGGCCATAATAAAAATTTTAAAACTTTAGTAATTTTTTTCTCGGAAAGTTGACAACACTGAATATTAATAAAATTATGTAATTAATGGGAGCATTAGAGAAATCTTTTCTGAAAATTTGATCAAAATCGGATAAATAACGTAGCCAATATGAATTTTTAAAAACTTTAGTAATTTTTTTCTCGGAAAGTTGGCATCACTGGAAAAAAACAAAATCACATGACCATCTTGGGCACTAGGCAAATTTATCCTGAAAATTTCATTAAAATCGGTTGAACCGTCTAGGAGGAGTTGCGGCCACAAAATTTTGACTTACGACCGAGCGAGCGAGCGATCGAGCTGACGACGCACATCCATACACCCACATAAACTAAGTTCAGATTCGTCATCTACAGGCTATATGAAGGATTTCTATACAATTTTTTTTTTTTTTGAAAATGTTACAGACACCGTACCAAACACTATACTACTTTTTCCTTGCAGTCAAAGTGGTAAAAATTAAATAGTTACATCAAGAAACATTATATTTGGTCTATTTTACGGACATGTTAAAGACAACGATCTTACAGTTCCAGCTTAATTAGAACATCCAATTTAGAACATCACTTAATTTTCTACCCTAAGAATAATCTCATAAAGTACATAAAAGTGTGACCTAATTTTTAATTACCAACGAGTAATTTAGCGTTAATCAAAGATGATAAAAACCGACGATAAAAAATAAACAAACGCCTTTAACCTCGACAGCAGAAGAACTTATAGTTCGTTTCTCTCGAAAGAAAGAAAGAAAGAAAAAAAATGGCGGAATGATTAAGAGAAGATGTAATACACATGTCCTAACTGAAATATAAACTACATGTTGCAACGTGGTTTTAAGTTTTTAAGTTAACGTATTGCGTCATACTTATATGTCTTGCGTCTAAAGATGTAAATATATATATGTTTTTATCTATTTATGTACCGACAAGTATGCGAAGAATTTTATATACTATTATGAAATTAGATTTATATTATATAACAATTTCGATTCTGTAATATATCTAATAAGGAATAAGGAAATCAAAATAGTAAAAACTATTTTTATTGATTAGTAATAATTGATAGCTCTCACTAGATCTACCATCATAAAAGACCTACTTTATTACATACATACATACACAATCACGCCATGTACCCAAAAGGGTGTGGCACAAACACTTTTCATCATTCCGAAATCAGTCGCCTCCAAACACTCCTATCCAAACAAGCAATTTTTGCTTCATCCACATTCATAATTTCTCTCATACATGCTCTTTTATTCCTACTACTTTGAAACTTTTGCTCACGCAAGCCACTCTCTCAATCATACCACTCCAACTACTAATCGGACGTCCACGCAAACGTATACCATCAAAATCATTCAAATAAATCTTTTTAACCAGACGTTCATTAGACATTCGCTCAACATGTCCGAACCATCTTAATAAGTAAAATTTAATATTTTTAAAATAAAACTACTTTAGGTTAAAGTTCTATATTAATATTTATTAATAATCTATATTTCGACGCACAGAACATAGAAAGAAGTTACTAAATTTATAGATTTTTTTTTTAATTTAAAGAAGCCAAATTTTATTTAAATGTTATCTATTTCTTTATAAATTTTCATCAACCTGCTGTTAATATTGATTGATCTTGCAATTATTACAGTATCTTCAAATTTTCCATCATAAAGATTTTCTAACGCATGTTGAGCAATAGCAGATTTATCTAAATGATTTAGATGTATTGACATCTGATGTCCTGTCAATCTAGTAGAAAAGTTCTACCTATTTATGATCTAATTACTTATTTATTACCTAGTTTGTAATTTTTGTCTGGAATATTCAAATCTACAATAAAAAATGGGGGTTCCCATTTAAGATTTTAAAATTAACTCCCACTCCACCCTCCGTAGGGGGTGGTGAGGGGGTAAATTTTAGCATTTTATTTGTAACTTGTTTTGATTCGATGAGTAGTTTACGAAATATTTCAATGTCACAAGATTTTTAAAAAAAAACTCAGTATAGATGCAGTTGATAAAAAATAGCACTAAATTTTTTTAAAAAAAATTTGAACAATAGTAAATTATAAAAATTAAAAAGTACATTTAGTACAAGGTTTTTAGCACAAAATTACGAACAATTTCGTTAGTTGCAAGTTGCAAAGCAGTTAAAAACTGCAAACAAAATAATAAAAAAAAGTGGTAAGTATATATAAATGAACATTTAAATAGGGCAATGCAAGCAAGATAATAGAAATTGCAATTTAGGCTATTTGCACGTCAGGTTATGGAAATTAACGCCAGATGTAATAAATACTGCGCTTACAAATTATGTTACAAATGTTATCTAAACCAAGATTAGAAGTATATGGGTAAACCCATATATAGACTACTTTGACATTTCTCGAAAAGTTGGCAACACTGTATTTTAATAATATTATAATTTATGTGGGCACTAGGACATACTTTTCTGAAAATTTGATCAAAATCGAGTAAATAATGTAGCCACAATGAATTTTTTTAAAAATTTTGTGATTTTTTTTTCGATACGTTGGCAACACTGTATTTTGTTAAAATTGCATAATTTATTTAGGCACTAGGAAAAACTTTTATGAAAATTTGATTAAAATCGGTTAAATAAAATGGTAATAATAAATTTTTTAAAATTTTACTAATTTTTTTTCGGAAAGTTAGCAACACTGTATTTTGTTAAAATTACATAAATTATATGAATACTAGGAGAATCTTTTGTGAGAATTTGAGTAAAATCGGTTGAATAACATGGCCATAATAAAAAATTTAAAACTTTAGTAATTTTTTTCTCGGAAAGTTGGCAAGACTGAATATTAATTAAATTATGTAATTAATGAAAGCATTAGGAAAATCTTTTTTGAAAATTTGATCAAAATCGGATAAATAACGTAGCCAATATGAATTTTTAAAAACTTTAGTAATTTTTTTCTCGGAAAGTTGGCATCACTGGAAAAAACCAAAATCACATGACCTTATCTTGGGCACTAGACAAATTTATCCTGAAATTTTCATTATAATCGGTTGAACCGTCTAGGAGGAGTTGCGATCACAAAATTTTGTCTGACGACCGAGCGAGTGAGCTGACGACGCACATCCATACACCCACATAAACTAAGTTCAGATTCGTCATCTACAGGCTATATGAAAGATTTCTATACATTTTTTTTTTTTTTTGAAAATGTTACAGACACCGTACCAAACGCTATACTACTTTTTCCTTGCAGTCAAAGTAGTAAAAATGGAGGTTCCCATTTAAGATTTTAAAATTAACTCCCACTCCACCCTCCGTAGGGGGTGCTGAGGGGTAAATTTTAGCATTTTATTTGTAACTTGTTTTGATTCGATGAGTAGTTTACAAAATATTTCAATGTCACAAGATTTTAAAAAAAAACTCAGTATAGATGCAGTTGATAAAAAATAGCACTAAATTTTTTTAAAAAAAATTTAAACAATAGTAAATTATAAAAATTAAAAAGTACATTTAGTACAAGGTTTTTTAGCACAAAATTACGAACAATTTCGTTAGTTGCAAGTTGCAAAGCAGTTAAAAACTGCGTACAAAATAATAAAAAAAAGTGGTAAGTATATATAAATGAACATTTAAATAGGGCAATGCAAGCAAGATAATAGAAATTGCAATTTAGGTTATTTCCACGTCAGGTTATGGAAATTAACGCCAGATGTAGTAAATACTGCGCTTACAAATTATGTTACTGAATTACAAATGTTATCAAAAATAATACGATACAAACTTAATGTCAACAAAAAAAACTTAAATTTTAATTTGCAAAAGTGACCCAAAAACGTGTTGTCACAATTATTTTTTTTATGCGTGTGTTTTTCGAGATATTTTTTCATAATGAAAACGTATTATTACTTTCTAAATTTTTCAACCATAGCTATAAGTTTCAAGATAGAAAATAAACTAAAAATTTGTTTCTCTTCAAAACACAACATAATATGAATATTACATTACCATATTGCCTATGTAGAAATAAGTCATTATGTTACTAGTATAATAATGACATTATAGCACAGTAGTTAATTACTTTTTTTAAATGAAAAACTGCACAATTAATTAAATTTAGGATATTAATATCAAAGAAACATTTTTTCTCCGTATATAAAAAAACAACAAAAACTTGAGTTACATTTGACGAAAAATTTACTAAAATAAAACAGCTATAGGTTTAAGTTCTGCAGTTTATTAATAATCGACGTTTCGACGTACTCAATGTATATCTTCATCAGGAAAAAATGATACAAATACAGTAAATAAACAGAACATAGAAACAAGTTACTAGATAACAAAATAAGTAACTAGATTATAAATTTTAGAAAATTACAACTAAGATTTAATTAATTAATTAGATGTGTCATTATTTGTCCAAAATAGATAATAGATAATTTATAAAAGCCGAATATTAACAAATTTCTATTTTTTTTTAATAATTTTAAAACTATATTAGTAAAAAAAATTCAAATAAAACATACAATATAGTAAAAATCTTTCAAAACTCATATTAAAATAAAACGGCTTTAAGTTGTAGTTCTGTATTAATATTTATTAATAATCGACGTTTCGACGTACTCAACGTACATCTTCATCAGAAAAAATAACAAAAATGATATTTACAGTAAATAAACAGAACGTAGAAACGTAGAAACAACTAGAATATAAAATTTATAAATTTTTAATTAAAGAAAGCCAAATTTTATTTAAATCAACGCCAATATCTTTGGTATCTTTTAATAATGTTAAAACATTTGAAATAATTAAGTGTTTAATTATATTTTGCTCAACGGTAAATCGGGCATTTTAATTTAATTTCGCAATTTGGTTGAGACTGAACTAAAAAGTTTATGTACGCCAATTTAAATTCTCTTAAATTTATGTACTATGTATACATTTCAATTTATTTCATAAAAATATACACAAATATGCTTGTAATGTATACACAATTACGCTATAAATTAAATAAAACAATAGAAACAGAAAAAAATGTACTATCATAAACAGAGCAAATTTAAACATATGTAGTATTAAATTAAAAGCAAAAAAAAATTGAAATTGAACAGAAACAATTGACAACAAGTGTATAAAATGGATGTAAACAATAAGTTGTTAAAAATAAAAAAAAATTGAAACAAAACAACATCAACAACTTGACAAACGTCGAGAGTTAAAACAAATGAAAGTGACGAAAGTTTGTCATAGCTATTAAGATACAGATTAAACGGCGAACTGTGAAATAATAAAATTACAGCGCATGAATAATTGCTAAGCGAATTCAGTTAGCAAAAACCGAAAATAGCTAACATAAATATTTATGTTATTAAGTAAAAATAGATACTTGTATATAGTTGGTCTAATTATTTTAGAGCATAAGCCGTAATTTATTTTAGATAATAAACCAAAATATTTCTATATATATATATATATATATATATATATATATATATATATATATATATATATATATATATATATATATATATATATTAAAAGTTGCTTATCTATTATGTAGCTAATTTTTTTCTCTATTTTATTGAATTTTTTCAGATTTTTTTGAGCAAATTTTGAAAAAAGTCTTATTTTGAAAAAATCCCAAGGGTACAAATTTTCAAAAATTCAGTTTCTACTTTTTTCTACTAAACGATGTATCCTAGAATAATAGTTTCTTCACTCAATTATAGTACTCATTATTTCGCATTTTTCCATATCACGCTTATTTTCCTACACCTCATAGTTTTTGAGAAAAAAAATAAAAACCAAAAAATCAAAAAAAAATCTAGCGCCCAAACGGCATATGCTAGTAAATTAAAACTAATACCAAATTGTATAACTTTTTATGCCCTATCGAAAAGTACTCTAAGTATTTTTCCGAATTTTACTCGAGAAAGAAGTATATCGCAAATTATCGAACCTGCATGTTAAACGCCCATATACGAACTTGACGAACGAACACCCGGTATATAAATGTATAAAATACTTTTCGATAAATTCGAAAAAATATAATGCAAAATACATCTGAAAATAAGAAAAATTTCAAATATCATATCAATAAGAGCGTTAATATTTCTGAAATTATAAGTTTTAGCGAAAATTGTGTTCGATAGAGAAAAACACACTACATAAGATAGTATTGGTTAGATTTTCGAAAAAGTTACCACCAAAAAAATATAACGGAAAATACATTTCAAAATACGAAAAATTCAAAAAATCAAGTCTCTGAAATTATAAGTTTCAGCATAAAATACTTTTCTATAGAGAAAAACACGGTACATACATTATTTATATATGTATTTGCAAATTTTTATTAACAAAAATTTATAAAAAAAAATATTTTTTAATCAGTACATAAAAAAAAAACAAGTGAAACCAAAAAAAAACAACGGAAACTCATTAAATCGGATCAGTGCCTCTATGTTATTATAGGCATTTATAAATATATGCATTTTTTTATTCACAATTCATAACAATTTATTATTTTTCATTCACACACATATCATATTTGAAAAAGCCAATATTACAAAATAAAAACACGAAATCAACTTGCATATCCGTTTATAATATACGACTTTTTATTTGTTTAATAAAATTAAACTCATTTTTAACTTTAATTAAACGAAGAGAAATATTATTAATATTACAATCAATGATTTAATAGATATTTAAAGTGGTTAATTATGTATTTAACTTTCAAAAAAAAACATTAAACAGTGAAACTAAAAAAATAATAATAAACGCAATTACTTATTTTTTCACAGTTGTTACCGTGAAATAAACAAATGATACATCATTTATAAGAGTAAATAAACAAATAGAATTTCTCGATAATATTCAAGACTTTCACAATGAAACCGTTAAAATCGCAATTATTAATCAGCAAAGTTCATACGATTGCAATCAAATGCAAGAAAATCGAAATAAAAAATTGAAAATGTCACTGACCTTATCGGTGAGCCGATTTTCTGGTGGACTAGGCATTTTGATAAATCAAATACCATACTCAAAATTGGAGCCTGTAATTGAGCAGAAAAACAATGTTTGAATAACTAGAATTAGAATTCAAACACGAAACTTTCAATAAAAAAAAAACTAATTACTTGACACCTGTTCTATTATTATGTAACACTTAAGCGCGTCTAATTTAATTATTATTGATAAAACTAATTCAAATTAGTTAATAACTTTATTTAATAATTTATTAATAAGGGGTTTGTTAATTTACTTCTAACTACGCATTCATTGACATATATTTTTAATCGTATTTCTAGAATATTTTGACTGAAAACTAATAAACTAATAAGTATTTGAAAAAATATGCTTACATTATTGAAAAAATTAATTAATAACTATATTAATAAGGGGTTTGTTACTTTAACATCTAACTAGGCATTCATTGAAATATTTTTAACCATATTATTAGAATATTTTGACTGAAAACGAATAAAATAAATAGGAATTTAAAAAATATGCACCTTATAATTTGCAAATATAAGTAATTTGCTTTTATCACACTTAAAACTAAAATTTAATAACTAGATTTTTGACACTTTGAATTTTGTTTACCACTTTTCAGACGCCATTCGTAAGAACACCTGTCAACTTGCAAAACGCCAACTGCAAAAGAACAAAAATCCCTAAGTAAAGTGTTGGTCCCCCAAAAACCCTAAAAATATATCTATAAATTTTTAAAATATTAAAAACGATAATAATTAATTAATATATTTAAGATTAAATTATATAATTATTTTACAAATATATATTTATTTATTAATAATTATTTTATAGAAAAATATTTTTTTTATAATATAACTATTTTCATATCTGTCATTTGATGACAGTTTGTGTCAAAGATAGGACTAGGACAAGAAAGGTTGAAACATCAAAAATAAATAAATAAAATGTCTCATCAAACAGGAATCCGAGGTATTAATCATATAATTACTTTTATTTAATAATTTACAAATATAATCTTATAATTTTACACAGCAAATGAAGAATTAAAAAAGTTCTTCGCCAAATGTCGAGATGGAAAGATTAGACTTGTCAAAATCTCAATAGAAAATGGTAAATATGTTTAAATATCATTCAAATCTATATTTTAACGTACAAATTACAGAGGAATTAACATTATCGGGCCATAAAGAAGTGAAAAACTCATGGGAAAAAGACTACGATGTGTTAATCAAACCAATCATCGAAGAAAACCAACCTTGTTACATTATTTATCGCTTCGATACCAAAACTACATCCGGTTACGATTGGTTATTTATCAGTTGGTCACCCGATACGGCACATATACGTCAAAAAATGTTATACGCTTCCACAAAAGCAACACTAAAACAAGAATTCGGAACGTCCAATCTTAAAGAAGAATTACACGGTACGATTATTGATGATATTACAATGAATGGTTATCAAAAACATAAACGAAATATGAAAGAACCAGCACCGTTAACGACAAGAGAAGAAGAATTGAAAGAGATTAAAAGAAGTGAGGTTAATACGGACTATAGTGTTGATAGTAAACATCAGACGCTGAGTGGTGTTGTTTTTCCGATTACGGAAGCTGCTAAAGAAGCGATTTCAGATATGGCTAGAGGATCGTATCAGTATCTGCAGTTTAAAATAGGTTGGTTACATTTTTGTAGCTTCTTTTAAAATATTTATTTGTAAAATTTGTCACAGCAATTTTTGGCCCATAATTTTAGACCAAAAACATTTGATATTAACGGTCTTAAATTTGTTTAAAATTATGGGCTAAAAATTTTCAATTTTGAACAAAGCGTGTGTGTTAATTTTATTGAGAGTTGAGAGTTTTTATTAGAGTTTTGTCCTATAATTTTAGACCAGAAAAATTTGATATTAATGGTCTAAAATTATGGGCCAGAAATCTTCAATTTTGATAAAAGATTAGAAAATGATCCACTGTGGCGAAATTTAAATAAAAATAATATTATAAAAAATCCCAAAACCTAAATACGTATTTCTAAAGCTAAGCTTCCATCTTCAGTAGCAAATAAAATCTACAAAAATCTTACCTGCGATCTAAAGTACATAAACACTTAAGCACTTTGGATCACAGGTAAGATTTTTGTAGATTTTAATTGCTACTGAAGATGGAAGCTTAGCTTTAGAAATACGTATTTAGCTTTATTTTAATTTAAGTGTGGTTTTGTGATTTTTTATAATTTTATTTACTTCAATTTTGGACAAAGCGTGGGTGCTAACTTAATTGACAATTAAAAATTATTAGAGCCGTTTTTAGCACTAAAATGTTATATATAATAAAAAGTATTTAATAAGTTTAGATTTTGGTTTATGATAAAAGCAAAAATTAATATTGAAATCTTAACTATTTTTAACTAAATCTGCTCTATTTACGAGTCAATATTTTTGTATTAAATTAACTAATATCGGTGTTGATATATCAATCAATTAATCGATTTTTAATAAAATACAATTACTTTATAAATATCACAATTTAATAAAATAATTTTGTTACTGCAGTTTAATGCGACCGCGAGGTCAAAACTGCAAAAACAGAAATTGTTTATTAAATCTATGATATTGACAAAGTAATTGGTTTGTTTTTATTGAAATATTTAGAAACAAATAAGTTTTATATTGGAAATAAATGGCGGTTTTTAGATATCGAAGAAGAGAGAATTCATCTAGTTTCAGCCGAAAATATAACACTGGAAAAACTGCCTACAAAAGTTCCTAACGATACAGCGCGTTATCATTTATATAATTTTAAACATACCCATGAAGGCGACTACTTAGAAAATATAGGTTAATATATTTACATAATTCATTTCCATAAATTCGAATTTTAAGAACTAATAAAAACATATATTATTTTCCAGTTTTTATTTATTCTATGCCTGGCTATAACTGTTCGATTAAAGAACGAATGTTGTATTCGAGTTGTAAAGCGCCATTAACCGATTTAATCGAATGTCTCGGAGTCGAAATTGTTAAAAAGGTAAGGATTATTCGTTTAATAATTAATGATAACTAAATTGTAATTGTGTTATTTATTTATTTATTCGTGCACATACAGTAATAAATTCATTAACTGTCAATACCTTAAGGCCATTTCAAGGCAAACAAAAGGCTATATTCAGACAGGTGGTGGGAATCCAAAAATGAATAATTTTACATTTGATTTATTCGTTTAATACTTCATATTTATGGTAACTGATTATTACAAAAATTAGCTAATTTATGTACAATTAATAATTTAATAACAATTTTTATATATTTACAGAATTAGCATATAAAAAAAATAATCAAATATTTTCTTTGTTTATTATTATTTTGATTTCCAAAAAATATATATTATTGAAGATGTACGGAAATTTTGCTTTGAAAATCCGCCAAACATCCTAAATGTTGATTGTTTTATTTTTGTTATAAAAAAAATTGGAATAGTTATTTAATAGATTAATTTTCTCAATCTCAATTTTATTGTCCGGAAAATTCTATAAATTTAATGGATACCGGCAGGTGAAAGCCTGAATAATTACAATTAAAGCCAATTATTTAATTTATATTTGTTTAAAAGATTAGAAAATGATCTACTGTGGCGAAATTTAAAATAATATTATAAAAAATCCCAAAACCATACTTAAATTAAAATAAAGCTAAATACGTATTTCGGAAGCTAAGCTTCCATCTTCAGTAGCAAATAAAATCTACAAAAATCTTATCTGTGATCCAAAGTACATAAACACTTAAGCACTTGTCCGACTCGCCAGTGATCTTCGACAAGTGCTTAAGTGTTTATGAACTATGGATCACAGTTAAGATTTTTGTAGATTTTATTTGCTACTGAAGATGGAAGCTTAGCTTCCGAAATACGAATTTAGCTTTATTTTAATTTAAGTGTGGTTTTGGGATTTTTATAATATTATTTTATATTTGTTTATTAATCATTTCGAATAATAGATGCTAAAACAGATAATTACTAATTTAGTTGGAAATCGAAGACGGCAAGGAACTGACAGAAGAATTCCTCCAAGATGAAATCCATCCGAAGAAGAATCTACACCGACCGAAATTCGCCAAACCGAAAGGACCACCAAATCGTGGCGCAAAACGTCTCACCAAAATACAGCAATGATGCTTAATTATTTAACGTTTTTCGGCGCAGATGATAAATATAAGCTCATTATATCAAAGTAGTAGTGAGAAAACAATAAACAAATACTTCCAATATTTTATCGATATAATAAAACATCTAATTCTCAATTTGCACGCGGGTTAAATCGATAAACGCGGTAATTAATTCTAGATATTGACTGATAGATTCCGAAATAGATTCTTTAAATTCAACCAAACGTAAATTAAAATATTTGTTTGTACGAATTCATAAAATTACAAACACAAATTTGCAGTATATTATTTATAATATCGGCCAAAAATTATTAAAAAATATATTAAAATTACTTAGGAATTTACATTTGTTTAATAATAAGTAAACAATCGTATAAATTGAGAATTATTTGTACAAATATTTATATAATAAATAATTTTTATTTGTGGCATTTTTGCTTTGACGTGCTCAACCAAATGTATTTTGATTTTTTTATGCTTTTATTTCGCAATAATAATAAATAAAAATACTACGATGTATTAAAATTATATATTTATAAACAAACAATAAAATTACAATAACTATTTATTTACAATGATTTATTCCAAATCTACAATAGTCAAATTATTGTTTTGTAGTAGATTCGTTAATAGTTTCCAAATCATTTTTCGTTTGTTCTTGTTTCGCTCGATATTCACGAAGTATATCTAAATCTTCTTTTTCTCTATGCTCGCGTATGACTTGTCGAAATTTATTTTGTCGTTCTTCATGGAAACGATACTGCCAATAACGTACCTCCTCCATGGAGATTCCAGCCAGTTTTAAGATACCTAGTGAAAGTCCACCTGCGACTGCGCCAAGACAAGAACCTCGAAATAAAAACAAGTCGATCAATTGAAATATTATTAATAAATTGATTGAATTGATTTTTCGCACAAAACATATTTCTCCATTCGTTCATGCAAAACACTCGATATCCGGACAATTCACCGAAAACAATTCATCGAAAACAAATTCACCGAAAAACAATTTATCGAATAACCAACTGAAATAGAATTAAATTAAATTAAAATTAATATTAGAAAGTGGTTAGGTTAGGTAAGTAGGTTGATTTGTTTTTTTTTCAGTATGTATAAATAGCCAATTGCGTATACATACCGTATGTATAAATAGCCTCATCCTTAATATTAGGAATGTCTTTAAAAAAAGCGTATTTATATTTTCTTTAACACTTTACGGAGTGGTGATGTGTAATTTAGGTTAGGTTAGGTTGTTTAATTCTATTTCATTTGATTATTCGATAAATTGTTTTTCGGTGAATTGTCCGCGACCCAAAACACTCAATATATTTACCTAAACCCCCACCAACAATCATCCCTCGGGGCCCCATACTAAATTTATATAAGGCGCCCGTCACTCCACCGCCAACAATATACTCCAAAATACTCGATTTACCTCGATACACAGAAATACTAGTTGTTATTAATCTACAATCAACCGAAAATCGAATTAATCTACATCCAATCTTTCCAATTTCATTTTTCGTACACGTAAGAAGTGCTGAATAAACCTAAACGCCAGCCCCATTTATAAGCTCCCTTTCCGAAATGTAAAGTAACATCATTCTGCAACTTTTTCTTAGCATCTAAATGACTTTTAAACGTTGTCGCTTGATTATTTTCCATAAAATTCATATAAGCGATGCGGCTATGCGTAAAACCGCCATAAACTGCACCGATAAACAAACCTAGAAAACCAACTTGCAACGATGAACTTAATTCAGGCGTTAGATTACCAAATTCACTAAAAAAAATGGGCAAAAATTAATAGTAAATAAGTTATTTAAGTATTTATAAGTATTTACTCTACTGTGAACATATAACGAAGTCTATCCAATCCTGTTTCGCCCGATTTTTGTTCACGAAGTAATTTCGCTGTTTTAAGATCTTCGGATATTGTGTCTTCACTAGAATAGCTAAATGGTAATAGTCCGCTAATTAATGGACTCGATTTAATTAAAATACTTCGTAACATTTTTAAATATTTCCACTAAATTAACCTAGGAAATCAGTACTTTGACATTTTTAGAGCTAAATTTTCATTTAGGGATTTTTGTTTATTTGCAATCACTGTCATTTTGTCAATTATTAATAAATAAATATATAATAATCGTAAAATAATTATATAATTTAATCTTAAATATATTAATTAATTAATTAGCGTTTTTAATATGTTACAAATTTATTGATAATATTTCTAGGTAAATAGGTTAGGTTAGGTTAATGTCACTGTCATTTTGTCATTGTAGTTTGAACGTTCGATTTTATTTAACATTTTAGAGCTTTTCTAACAAAAATCATTATTATAATTCTACGAAAATGTAATATTTTATACTAAAACTGCCATGAATATTGAAATAACCGTATTTATTTACTTAATTTTATGATATTTCCAATATGAAATTATTATCTTACTTCCGTATTATATTTATTTTTACCGTAATATTTATTATTTACTTATATTGGACTACAAAACCGTCACAGTTTTTCAATAATGTAGCCAATTCGACTGGATCTGATCGGAATTTGGATAAACTAAGTATTAGTCAGCCGTTAAGGTATTTTAATTATTATTTAAAACAATTAGATTTTTTAATTTAAGCAATTTTAGGAACAAAAATATTGTACTCGCCGTTGTAGCATGTGGCGATCGAATTAAAGAAACTTTAAATATGATAAAGTCTGCGATTATGTTTACGAGAACTCATCTGACTTTTGTTGTTGTTTGTGAAGAGAAATTAACGCTAGATTTTAAAGAAAAGGTATTAATATTTAATGTATATGTGAGAAAAAATTGTTTTCATGTTTATTTACAGCTTGCAGAATGGCAAATAATAAGCAATAACGCATTTAATTATAAAATACTGCCACTAACTTTTCCGAAAGATAATTCCAATGAATGGAGACGATTGTTTAAGCCTTGCGCAGCTCAAAGACTATTTCTTCCGGTAAACAAACCAAAAAATAACAGGGTGGTCACTTTCTGGAAAACCTGGAAGTCAGGGAATTTTTTGTTAGAGCAAATCATTCATATTTTAATTTCCTTTTTTTATGTTAGAGAAACAAATTTTTAGAGTTTAAAATGTATATCAATTAGTAAATTAAAAAAAAAATAATATAAAAAATCCAAAAACAACACTTAAATTAAAATACAGCTAAATACGTGTATTTCGGAAGCTAAGCTTCCATCTTTAGTAGCTAAATAAAATCTTACCTGTGACCAAAGTACATACACACTTAAGCACTTGAGTGATCTTCAACAAGTGCTTAAGTGTTTATGTACTTTGGATCACAGATAAGATTTTTGTAGATTTTATTTAGCTACTGAAGATGGAAGCTTAGCTTCCGAAATACACGTATTTAGCTTTATTTTAATTTAAGTGTGGTTTTGGGATTTTTTTATAATATATTTATTTAAATTTCGCCACAGTAGATCATTTTCTAATCTTTTAATTAGTAAATTGGAATTTTGTTGTGCCAAAAAAGTCAGGCGAAAAAAAATTCTTAGTCCTCTGGAAATCCTGGAAAATAGTGGCCATCCTGAATAAGCTTTTATTTTTATATTATTATGAAATATAATTTTGCAGTCATTATTACCGGATATCGATTCGCTATTATACGTAGATACAGACACATTATTCCTGACCGCTTTGGAAACGATTTGGGATCATTTTAATCGAATGAATTCGTCGCAAATGGCTGCATTAGCTCCGGAACATGAGGATCCGAATGTCGGATGGTATAATCGATTTGCTCGGCATCCGTATTATGGACAATTAGGTACTTTCCGGAGAGAATCGGCCTGGATTCTCCAACAAAGTTTAGCAACGATTGCTAACACAACTATAACGAAACAAATAGAACAGTTCTCATTTAAATATAACTCATATAACTCAATAGAAACATGTAAATTTTAATTTTTGCATTTAGTGTCAGCTAATGTTTTAGCAACGTTGCTAAAATTTGGGTAACTTTGCTAGAGAATCCAGATAAATAAATGTAGTTTTGGTGTAAATTTTTAGGTGTAAATTCCGGTGTAATGTTGATGAATTTAACAAAGATGAGAGAATTCAAATGGACTGATTATGTTGTGCCAATTTATAAAAAATATAAGCTCAAAATTACGTGGGGCGATCAAGATATCATTAATATTATTTTTCATTTTCATCCTGGTAAGATACTTTAGTAATTTTTAATCGTTTTAATTTTATCAATTTTAATATAAAAACAAAACTACAACCTAAAGCCGTTTTATTTTCATATAATGAGTTCGGAAAGATTGTTTACTATGTTAAATTGTTGTTAGACGCACGTTGAGTTAGTCGAAACATCGATTATTAATAAATATTAATACAGAACTACAACCTAAAGCCGTTTTATTTTAATATAATGAGTTCGGAAAGATTGTTTACTATGTTAAATTGTTGTTAGACGCACGTTGAGTTAGTCGAAACATCGATTATTAATAAATATTAATACAGAACTACAATCTAAAGTTGTTTTATTTAAATATAATGAGTTCGGAAAGATTGTTTACTAAGTTAAATTGTTGTTAGACGCACGTTGAGTTCGTTAAAACGTCGATTATTAATAGATATTAATACAGAACTACAACCTAAAGCCGTTTTATTTTCATATAATGAGTTCGGAAAGATTGTTTACTATGTTAAATTGTTGTTAGACGCACGTTGAGTTCGTTAAAACGTCGATTTTTAATAGATATTAATACAGAACTACAATTTAAAGTTGTTTTATTTTAATATAATGAGTTCGGAAAGATTGTTTACTATGTTAAATGTTGTTAGACGCACGTTGAGTTAGTCGAAACATCGATTATTAATAGAAATTAATACAGAACTACAACCTAAAGTGGTTTTATTTTAATATAATGAGTTCGGAAAGATTTTTTTACTATGTTAAATGTATTTGGTTGGTTTTAGATAAATTATATATTTATCCATGTAGATACAATTTTCGTCCGGATCACTGTATGTATATGAGTGTATGTAAAAGTGCTGAAGCTGAAGGTGTAACGGTATTACATGGATCTAGGGGATTTTTTCATTCGGAAAAGCAGCCAGTATTTCAAGTTATTTATCGAGCTTTCGAAGAGGTATTTGTATTTATTTACATTAGAGTGTCCGTAAAAGAATAAGTTCCAGTCGAGGCTAAAATCGATAAAATTTACGACTGAAATTTTCGAAAAACGCGTGTAACTTCTTTCTCGAGTTAAATTCGGAAAAATACTTAGAGTACTTTTCGATAGGGTATTAAAAGTTCTACAATTTGGTTTTAGTTTTAATTTGGTAGCATATGCCGTTTGGGCGCTAGAATTTTTTTTCGATTTTTCGGATTTTATTTTTTTTCTCAAAAACTACGCGATACAGGAAAATAAGCATGATATGGAAAAATTCGGAATAATGAGTACTATAATTGAGTAAAAAAACCATTATTCTAGAATGCATAGTTTAGTAGAAAAAAACTGAATTTTTGAAAATTACTCAAGGGGTACCCCTCGGGATTTTTTCAAAATAAGACTTTATTCGCAAAATTAGCTCAAAAAAATCGGAAAAAATTCAGTGAAATAGAGAAAAAAATTAGGTACATAATAGCTAAGCAGAGCTGGGTTAAGTACTTCTAAAAAGTACTTAAGTATTAAGTACCAGTACTTTTATAAAATGTACTTAAAGTATTAAGTACCAGTACTACTTTAAGTACTCTAAGTACTTTATAAAAAGTACTTAGAGTACTTTCTTGCGAACAAAAAAAAAAGGTTTAAATTTAGTGACAAAAATTGATATATAGCAACAAAATTCTATTCAAAACAACTTTTACTAATAAAATTTTTTCATTTTTTAACAAATAATGTTAAAATGACAATGTTTTTGCAACAAATCATAAATTTTTCATGTCTGTGGTATGGGATAAATCAACAAAATTTATAATTATTATAAATTGTAAACTTTTATAGATTAATATTGGCATAATATAATACATAAACAACAAAGTTATAAAAAAAATACATAGTTTTAAAGTTAAATTTTTCGTTAAGTTTTAAGTAAATTTTAACCTAAATACAATGTAATTTTCTAATTGATTTTTTCCAAATATTTTTTTTTAATTAAGCGGCTTGAAAACATTTAAAATTATATTTTGCTGTTTGCTTTTAAAAAAACTAATTTTTCAAAATTTAAGTCACTCAACATTTGACGATGAGGAATGCCCCTCATCATCAAAAGTTACTATTCCAGCAAAAGAGAAAAGAAGTTCAGTTCAACTGGACCGGAAAATGGGAGAGGCGTATTAAATTTTATAAATAATTTCAAAATATTTGGATATTCTTGTAAAATATTGATCTGTTCTTTAGTCATACAAAAATTTAAAATAATAATTATTAAAATAATGCAGAATTTATCTGTCAATAAATATAAGTTCCGAAATATTACACAAACTGTAACACGTTTGCAAAACCGTTAATATATTTCAAATATTTGAAATGAATATTCAGAATCAGTATTTTTTAAATACTCTAAGTACTTAAATGTACTTTAAGTATTTGTATGTACTTTAAGTATTTGCACGTACTTCAAGTATTTTTATGTACTTTAAGTACTTTTATGTACTTTAAGTACCACAAATGTACTTAAGTATTAAGTACTTACGAAAAAGCTTTAAGTACAAGTATTGAGTATCACATTTGAAAAGTACTTAAAGTAAAGTACTCTAAGTACTAAATACTTAAAGTACGTACTTAGAGTACTTTTACTTTAAGTACTACCCAGCTCTGTAGCTAAGTAACTTTTTTCTCTAACTTATCTGGTTTGGTAGGAAAAAAAAAAAATTAAAATGCAAAAAATATTAATTTTCAATAATTTTTTTTTACGGACACCCTATCTATTTTAATGATTTATTTTGTTTACAGTATCAGCTTGGCAACGATTTGAATCGTGATTTTTATATGCCGCTTGAATCTTACTTAGAAACAACTGCAGATAGTAATTGTGGACATGTACGATATATTTTTTTAAAACATGTTAAGAAATTTATAGACTTTCATAAATAAATTTATAAAAAATCAATTTATTGTTTATTTTGTTCTACATCCTCAAAGAAAATTGGAAATATATTCACTTAAATGAGTTTGATAAAATAAAATTTGCCTGAAAATGTCCGTATTTTGAAATATTATTTATAATAGTATTGAAATTATTATTTGGATGGGTTTTAATTTGATTCAAATAAATATTAATAAAATTTAAAAAGTGTGTGATTATTTATTATAGATATTTTGTAAATATAAAATTAAATATTATTAATAAAAATATAATACAAATTGCAATTTTCACTGACGGAAAATTAATAAATAAATCGGAAGATTATTATACAATATTTTATTTACAATAACAAATTATTACACAACTATGCATTGACATTTGTTTTAATATTTTCATTTTATTTACATAATATTGGTACAAACAACACTAAAATAAACTAAATACATTTATATTTGAATTATTGTTTAATAGACACATTTAATAGCTACATTTTTCCAAAAATAACTATAGATTTCTTGTATATTTACCGGATTATTTAGTATACAATTCCGAATAAACAAAGGTTATAGCGAACTGTCAGATTTGTGCATCCATTTTTGATAGGTCAAGCGACGTATGCGCTCTTTTATCTATGCTCCAAACGTTCCAAACTAATTTTACAAAAGGGTCGGAGAGGAGAGATATTTAAATAAATTTTATTATTTATTTTAAGCTATTTGAATAATATTAATATATAAAATAATATTATAATAATTTAATATATAGATATTTTTATATGTATAAAAGTCGAGCGACGTAAGCGCTCCCAAACGTACATCAATTCAACTAACAAAAGCGACAAAGGGAGCGGTGGGGAGTTTTTGAAATAAATTTTAAATAAATTTCATTATTTTAAGCTATTTTTAATAATATTAATATATAAAATAACATTATAATAATCTAATATATAGATATTTTCAATATTTATATATTAAAAACAACATCTTTTTACCAGGAATGGACTAGCACAATTTTACATGTAATTTTTATTTAGATAATACTCCTAAAATTTTTGCGCATATCGTCTGTATAAAAAAAACTGTTTTAAAAATTATTGTAGCTAATTTCTTTGCGAAATATTACATTGTTAATTTAAACTAGGCCCTACAAGGAATATTTCTAAGAAATAAACTCCCCTCTCCAAATTATATTTGCAACTTTGTATTCATTTATAACCTAAAATGTTGCTATGGAATAAAAAATATGTATTAGTAATTATTCTTATAATTTTAAGGTTTATAAGGTAAATTATAATTAATTTTATCTCGTTACAGTAATTTAAGGTTGGTTTTCAAAATCTTTTTCGATAGATTTTTCTCTAATGTCAGCTTCATCGGAGCCCCTATTTTATGATAATTACAAAAATTCGAAAATAAACTTATAATAAATATTGCATATTTAGAAAAATATTTTATTTGACATATTCAATTTAGCGATGTAATTATAATGGGATTCCGATGAAGCGCTCAAAAATCAATAGAATTCTTAATATATTTGTTTGACAAGTGTTAAATTTCGTATATGTTTGTCCATATATTTATTATAATCAATTTCATCAATTGAATTTAAACAAAGGCCTTATAGGTATTATAGATTCTTTAAATAAATGCAATATTTCATGAATAATTTGATGTAAAACACTTGGTTTTTAATTTTAAATAGAATTTATTATCAATTTTCCAGGCGAAATCGTTCAAAAATAATAAATTTTTCTTAATATTTTTGTTATTTACAGGTGTTAAATTTTGTATTTGTTGATATATTTTTAATATCTGTAGTAAATTTATAAATATTGTATGATGTTAAACATTTTCAGCAATCAAAGAATAATTTGCAAACATTTGGCAAAGAAAATAGAAGAGTTTTTGCGAAAATTATATGTGGAAGTTCTCCGTATTTTTTTCTAAATGTAATTCAAGATTATAAATCACACAATGAAGAAAGATACAGTGGCTTCCGAACTACACAAATGGAATTCGAAATTGGATAATTTTCAAGTTAATTTTGCTTTGAAATACGATTAAATATTGATTTATCTATACAGGTAGCTGAAATATAAGTTCCACTCTTTCTTTACAGCCCTTCGGAATATATTTCAACCCTTGACCAACGGAGTTCTGATTTGGCTTTTATACAATTTGATCTCGTCCCTTAAAATAGGGGTTGAAAAATTGATAGATATCGATATTTCTATTCAGGTAGCTGAAATTCTACAATCGATACTATTCGATAAGCACCACCCTTCTTTACAACCCTTCGGAATATATTTCAACCCTCAACCAACGGAGTTCTGAGCTGGCTTTTCTACAATTTGGAGTCCTCCTTTGAAAATAGGGGTTGAAAATTTGTAGGTACACAATTAGAAAGTAATTTTTAAGCTAAAAATTCTTAGGAATTTTGTGTTTTATATTATATTTAAATTAGTTTATTTAAACGGTTTCTGTATTTTACATTTAATTGTCATAAAATTTGGTTCAGATATTTACAATTACAATTATTAAAATTTTCTTTTATAATTAAGTATTTTAATTTGTTTCAATGTAAAATTATATTATAATAAATGTTAGATTATTATGTTTACATAATTAACTTATTTAAAATTGGATTGTTTTATTTAAAATAAGTATAAAACTACAGATATTATGTATTTATTATATATTTTAATATCAAAACGTTTTAATATTAATTTATTTTACGAAGAAAAAATTGAATAGCCAAATCGAAGAAAAATGTCAATGTTTGAAAAGCTATATTTTTTATATAAATGGACAAAATTCGAAGAAATTTTGATATAATGTTTATGTAATATTGTAAATTTGATTTTGATATTAATTTAATATGAAAACGTTATGATATTAATTTATTTTAAGAAGAAAATTTTTATAAACAATTCGGAGAAAAATGACAATGTTTAATAAGCTATAGTTTTTATATAAATGGACAAAATTCGATGAAATTTTGATATAATATGTATGTAATATTGTAAATTTGATTTTTGTATTAATTTTTTTCATATAATTACATTTTATGGTAAATTTCTCTTTTCAAAACTTATCTACCTAGGTAAATATTTCTTGTAATATGTCTTCAATATTGCTGTAAAATTTGGCATACGCCTTAGAAATTTCGCATATATTAATTATTCATTAAAATTTAATGTTACAATTATGTAGTTTAATTTTTTCATATAAATATACATTTTATAGTAAATTTCCTTGATAAATCACTCCTAAAACTTATATATCTAGGTAAATATATCTTAAGTTTTTGTAAAATTTCGCATGTATTAATTATTCATTAAAATTTAATATTTTAATTATATAGTTTAATTGTTTGAATAAAATTTAAACTGTACAATATTTCAGATATAATTTATTAATTGAATATTACAAAAAATTGCTAAAAAAACAATAAAAAATACATATTTACAATTTTTGAGCATTTCTTAGCAATAAAAAAATTAAGGATTATTTGTTTTCATAATAGGGGTAATATTTAAACATATTTCTATTAAAATCTGTAATAATTTATAAATATTAAATTTTTTTATTATTAAAAAATAATTTATTTATTTCCGAAAAGCGCGCCCTTGTATTTTTCACGCGAACTAATCTATTCAAGTTTCCCTCATTTTCCGCCATTTATGGCTAAGATTTTGTCAACAGAAGACGTTATTATATTTTTGCATAAAATTATCGTGCAAATATTATTGCAACGAATTATAATATTCGATTTAATAATCCTATAAGGTGTTTCACAAGTTCAGTTATGTGTTGTTATATAAGAATGTTTATTAATTCTTGCGAATTGATTTTTAATCAATAAATCAATAAACAATAAAATGTGTTTAATCAAGATTTGACAATAGTGGTAAGTACATGCTTATTTTAATTATAACATTCCTAAGTTTACATATATTAAGGTTTAGTATTTACTTCACAAATAAATTTAATTTTCCTAATAAATAACCTTGAAAACAAAAATTATTCCAATAATTTACTGCCGAAATATTATTAAGTAAAAATAATTATAGCTGCTTTTTAATACTATTAAATTAAATTTAATACCTCGGTTTAATACGAAAATCTACAGAGTAAATACATTTACTTTTAAAGTAAATTTAACCAGCGTTTTTGAAATCGGGGCCTAAAAGTACTAAATATTAGAATTTCCTGATTTCTGGACTGGTTATATTTTTTCCAATAATATAAATAACGTAAAACGTAATCGATAATAAATTTCTTTGTAAAAATTTTCTATATAACATTGTTTTAATGGAATTTTCACCTTTTCCGTTTTGGCGACCATTTTGTATTAGATTTTCTCGACCAATAAGAATAAGCGTCATTAGTTGGAAAAACTTGTTAAATCTGTGTTTAATTAAGCTTATAATTATTGATTTTTATTGATTTTGCGTATTAAATTCAATAAATAACAATATAAAATATGTTTGAGTATTGTTCCAATGTTGTTAAGTTAGATAATTTTACGTGAAAATGTGTTTCGTTATTTTTTGGTTAGTATTATTATTTCAATATATTTCTAGTATTAATTGAGCTTATAATTATTGATTCTAATTGATTTTTGCTTATTAAATTCGATAAATAACAATAGAAAGGTCTTGTTTAGTGTTGTTCCAATGTTATTAAGTTAGATAATTTTGTGTGAATTTTGGTAAGGATTATTTCATTATATTTTGTGTGGAATTGTTTTGTTTTGCAATTAATTAAAATGAAAATTTGATAATTTGTGACGTAATATTATTAAATTGTAACCATAATTGGGCATTATTAATCTTTTTCAACAAATATTTATTGTGTTTTTACAAGCAACTTTGTAATTTAGAATCAATGACATTTCGACTAAATACTAAATTTATAACGTTGTCAATTATTCAAATTATTTATAAAACACTTTTTTTGTTAGTTTATCAAGGAAGTAAGTTGTTATTAAAATTTTAATTTCAAAAAAAAAAGTTTCATTTCATTTATTCCCAAATTAAAATTGTCCTTTTCTTTTAATTTTATGTAATAAATTTATAATATAAATGGTAAAAATTATTTAATTACAAATATCTAGAAAACAGTTGGGAATTTCGCAAAAATAAAAAAATATTGCAGTCTCCTAGGACACTCCTTATTAATTAAGCCTGAAACTGTAATAAAAATATAAAAAACGGCTAGGAATTTCGCAAAAATAACAAAATTCGCTGTCTCCTCTGAAAATCCTGATAAACCAGGTATGTAATATAGGGAAAAATATTGACAAAATCAGAAAAACTTAAGTTTTTTTTATGGAATTCGCTATATTTCTATAATGTACATACAATTTACATATTTACATAAAATTTATACACAATTAAAATTTGATGAAAAATTGTTTACACATACATAATAAATACGTTAATGGAAAATTTTATACATATATATATATATATATATATATATATATATATATATATATATATATATAAACCGGCGTTATTAATAATTTAACGATAGTTTATATTTAAAATTATTTTTTTTTACAAATTTGTTCAAATGTACATTTTATATAATTAGATCACATTTGTTATAATTATTGGAATAAATTAAAATCATTACAATATGTTTCAATTTAAATATTTATAAATAAATCATTTTAATGTAAATTTTATTTGAAAAAATGATTGAATTTTGAATAATATTTTGTATAAATAGTAAAATTGAAACACGCGATATTTTTAATTGAGTTTATAAATATCAAAAATTTTCCGATAAATTAACAAATTAACGCTATTGATTTTTGAAGAAATGATACATATGCAATTTATCTGGTCAATGAAAACATATACTTACAATTTAAAAAGTAATTATTTACACGTATCAGTTCAAAAAGTATATGTAAGTCTTAATTTCATAGTGGATTTGCTACCACAACATTACTTTTTAATGTTTTATATTTCATAAAATTATACAAAATGACCGTAAAGTATGGAAACTTTCTATATTTAACGTCAAACACATCAATTTTGTTTTTAAAGACACATCTTGTTTTCTTAGAAACATTACATACCGCAACTATTAATTCTGTTCCAAATTTTACGTCAATATTTATCGATAACTAGTTGAAAAATCGATAAAAACTCAATCATAGATTAACTATAAAAACTTAACATAAAAATGTAAGATTTGCCAAAGTTAAAAGTCGAAATTGATTGATATTTTCAAAAATTCAAGCTTCACCACGCGGCTAAAATTACCCACTATAAAAATAAGACTTTAATTTACTGTAAATGCGATTTGAGTACAGATTTCTTTTCTTATATAATATCTATCGAGATACAAACAGAACAAAAACGACAATTATGGTAATGAAAACTTACACGAATTAAAAATACTTTTAAGAGATGACACTTTTTTTTAAATTATTATTATTTCTTTTACTTATATATTTGGAAATGAAAAAGTATGGTCCACAGCGCTAGTAAACAAATTTTTCGAAATTAATTTATAAACAGAATTCTAATTAGATTTTTTTTTAAATATTTTATAGTAATCGCACTGTATAATATATCAGATCTGAAATATTAACAAATGTGGCAGTAAAAAAACTTTTAGAATTCATTATATTAAAATAAAACTGCGCTTAGGTTAAAGTTCTGTATTAATATTTATTTATAATTGACATTTCGACGAAACTCAACGTCCCGTCTTCATCAAACATTACACTAAATAACAGAACATAGAAACTAGTTATTAGGTAATTAAAAATCTATAAATTTTATAGTTATTTATTTATTACCTAGTAACTTATTTCTATGTTCCGTTATGTATTGTAAATGTTGAGTTTCGTCGAAATAAATTTTAAATAAATATTAATACAGAACTTTAATCAAAAGTAGTTTTATTTTTAGTTATAAATTTGAAAATAAAAAAAAAACCAACAAAATTAAATTAAGTACGAGAAATATTATTATAATTTTTTTTTATTTTAGAAATCTGATAAAAACTATAAAATATTTGGAATGTGAATTGATTGAAAAATATAAATATTGTATTTTAAATATTTGATATTTTATTTCTGATTCTGATTCTTTTGAAAATATTAAATATTATTTTAACTACTAATTTAGTAATTACATATTATAATTTAAATTTGTTTTATTTTCATATAAATAATAAAAATAAAAATTCGTTCTATATTTAAATAAATACAACAATCAACATTAAATTTAAATTAAAATTTATTTATATTTAAAGAACAAAATTAATGGAAAAATTAAGTTTATTTTGTAATTTTTTATTCAAGACGAATTTTTATCGAAATCACATTACAGTATGAAAAAAAAAACTTTCAGAACTCATTATATTAAAATAGAACTACTTTAGGTTAAAGTTCTGTATATTTATTTATAATTGACATTTCGACGAAACTCGACGTCTGTCTTCATCAAGATAAATGATACATTATAGTAAATAACAGAACATAGAAACAATAGGTAATTAAAAAATCTATAAATTTCTGTTATCTACTGTAAATTTCATTCCTGACGTTGAGTTTGGTCGAAACGTCGATTTTAAATAAATATTAATACAGAACTGTAATCTAAAGTACTTTTATTTTCGTTATAAATTTGAAAACCAGTGTCAGAACTTTTTTCTCTCTCTTGTTCCAATGTTTTCTATCAATTTTAGGTAAAAATAAAAATTTACTTACAAACAAGATCAAATTCTACAAAATAATTTACTTGCGTCATTACAGCAAAATTGTTAATTAAGGACATTTCAAGGTCAAACAAACACGGCTATATTCAGACAGGTGGTGAGAATATAAAAATGGATAATTTTACATTCGATTTATTCGTTTAATACTACATATTTATGGTAACTAATTATTAGAAAAATTAGCTAATTTATGTACAATTAATAATTTAATAACAATTAGATTAGCATATAAAAAAAATTAATCAAATATTTAATTGTCAATATTTTCTTTGTTTATTATTTTATTGTTTATTTTGATTTCCAAAAAATATATATGTTGTTAATTGTTATTATAGTACTAATGCATTAATTTCAGAATTTTTCTGTGGTTTATTTGTAAAAAAATAATTTTGAAAAATGCTTTTTTCTCTTATTTCACACATACATTTTATTTGAAAAAAAAATATGATTAATCTTTATTATAATTAACAACATATATATATGTTTTGGAAATTAAAATAATAATAAACAAAGAAAATATTGACAATTAAATATTTGATTATTATTAAATTATTAATTGTACATAAATTAGGTAATTTTTCCAATAATTAGTTACCATATATATGTAGCAATAAACGAATAAATCGAATGTAAAATTATCCTTGTTTGTATTCCCACCACCTGTCTGAATATAGCCATTTGTTTGCCTTGAAATGCCCTTAAAGACAAATTTTCATGTTGAATAAAAATTTACAAAATAAACTCGAGTATAGGGGTAACTTAACAAAATTCAACAAAATATAATTTACTCGCGTCATAACCGTCGTAAAATCTAGCGTATTTCCAGGGCCGGATTTACGTGCAAGCGGAAATCATGATAGTAAACTATGAAAGACCTTTTTTTGCTCGATACATTTTTTTAAAGTCCCTATCTCGTGCTTGGGGTCCCCGCAAGCTGTAAATCCGGCCCTGCATATTTCTCACCCCTCCAGTATTCTGCTGCAAACTTCAGATACGTTTCGGACTTGCAATGGCAGTGTCTTTCAAGCTGCTGTGTGAGTTTAGTCGCGGTGACCGTCGCCGATGCTGACCACCGACAACGTTACGCGCACTTCCGTAGTGTCACGTGCGCGTGTTGCTGTTCTGTCGGAAAATGGGTATCGCAGCGGCTGAATGATTGTGATTGTGTTCGTGATCATCGCAGTGCTGCATACAATGATGCTGATAGCATACGGCGCTCGCGTGACCTGACCGACCTGAGGTGAGCGGTTGACCATCCTCCCATGTGTCTTCGACAGGATCGTATACTTCGACGGTTGAGAGGAATGTTTGGCCGTCGTAACCGCCTGACGAAAAAAAAGTAGGATATTTTTGTTAATAAAATTAACGTTTGTTTCAAATGGAGAAGTTTAACCTATTAGGTTATAGTAGCTGTGTTTTTTTAGCGAAAAACTCAGATCAGCTGACCTAACCTAACCTAACCTAAACCTAAACTCAATCCAAACCAAACCCAAGGTTTGATTTTGGTTAGGTTGAGTTTGAGTTTAACCTAATTTATAATAAAACTAGGCATTTTTTATTAACTTTGGTTTTTAGATAAGTTAGATAATACTTAGTTGTTTATAAAGAAACTATAAAAGAAATCAAACCGCGGTTTTCTGAGGAAGGTAAAAGAATAATCTTTGATTTATTACTTTTAATAATAATCATATACGAACTTACCCATTGCGTATAATTTTCCATCGAGAACAGTTACACTTAGCGCGCTACGTGCAACTTTAATACTTGACGCAAATTCCCACAAATTTCTTTCCGTATCGTATCGTTCTACTGTATTTAATTGCCGTGAACCATCGTAGCCGCCCACTACGTATATGTACTGATTTAATGCTGCCACGCCTATAATACATTTAGGGAAAAAACAATAAAAATGTTTGTTATTAAATTAAGAAGTTAAGGAACATACCAGCTCCGCTTCGCACCGTTTGCATAGATGCAACCATTGACCACGCGTTATTCTCGGGATGATAACATTCGACCGTGTTTAATCGATTTGTTCCATCGAAACCTCCGATCGCGTACATTAGTCGATTAACAACTGCGACACCAACTGCTAATCGACGCGTATGCATTGGTTTCACGTTTGTCCATCGATCTGTTTCGGGATCGTAACTAGAATTCAATTTAAAGTTAGAGAAAAGTTAATAAAATCAGTTGATGAAAACTGACATTGAGTTCGTTGAAATATAAATTATTAATAAATATTAATACAAACAAAAATACAAAAATATATATTTAATTTTAACTTTTAACATATTTACTTGAAAGTATTTTAAACAAATTTAGAAACTGAATAAACTAACTAAAAAATTTTTCAACTTAAAATATTTTATTAAGGATAAAAATATTTGACCTATGAAAAAAAGACATATGATCTACCGAATAGTACCTATGAAAATAATAGATTACCTATGTATTAAATAATTAATCTATGGTTTTAATTTTTGACCTATTAGAATTAATTATTGATCTATAGAAATATTTATCGACCTATGAAAATAATTTATCGACCTATGGAAATAATCAAATACCTACTGATATAATTATCGATCTATAAAATTTGATCTATAAATTTTACGTAATTGGCTATTTAGGGTAGGTTAGGTTAATAGGTTTTTTTTTTTAACTATAGATCATTTTTTAATTATTAATAGGTAGATGATTGATTTTTCTATAGGTAAAAATATAAAATTTTATAGGTAATATTTGAATTATTAATAGATCATAAAATTAGCATCCTTTTATTAATATTATTACACAAAATATGTACTAGTAATTCGTTCTAAATCCTTAAATATTACAAATTTTTTTTTAAATTCACGCACAACGAAAAAATTGCTAGCATAATTCCCGTTTTTCACGCCCGTTATACACCCTAACATTAAGTATACAGAATATTTACGGTAAAATGAAATTCTAGATTTTTTTTCTATAGTAAAACTTTACTTTTATTTCTAAAAAATGAGTTTTTCCGGATTTGTAATCTCCGCGCTCGCTTACCATTCAACGCTGTTGTGATATTCCTTGCCCGCGCTACCGCCAACCGCATACAATAGCCCGTCCATAACGGCTACTCCGACACGATTTCGACGCACCGACATAGGGCTGCACGGACGCCACTGATCCCTTAACGGATTATATGCTTCCACCCAATCGGAATCATCACTGCTACCCCCGGAATTATTTCGACCACCTACCGCATAGAACATACCCTACAAGATTTGAGGGTTAGTAGTGGTTTTACAATTTAGGGTTGAACAATTTTAATTTTCTTTCAAAATTTCACAAGTCAATGACTCGAGTAACTTGTGAAATTTTCGAAAAAACAGTCCAAGCTGTTATTGTTTATTTTTCAGTATTAAAACTATTTCGTTTTTAGATTAAATTTGCGTGATACTTGAACTAAAATTGATTTTGTATTGGTCAGGAATAATTAATAGATAAAAATATTTGACCTATGAAAAAAACATATGATCTACCTATGAAAATAATAGTTTACCTATGTATTAAATAATTAATCTATGGTTAGGGTAGGTTAGGTTAGGTTAGTTTAGTTTAGTTTAGGTTATAGGTAAAAATATAAAATTTCATAGGTAATATTTGAATTATTCATAGATCATAAAATTAGCATCCATAACTTTAGTTAAAAAGTTTATGAAAATAGGCATATTAGAAATTAATTTTTTTTTAGATAAAAACTAATTTTCTTTCTGAGATTTATGACATTCAACAAAACTACATTTTACAAATATACGAACCGAAAGTTTCAATATTTAATTTATTACATATTTAGTTTTAATTTTAAACAAATTAACAACTAACAGAAAATTCATTTTTTTAAAAATACATTTCCCTCTAAAAATAAATAAATAAAAAAGGTTCTCAAATTTTTAAAATAATACAATAATTGATTTTCTATAATTAAAATTAATTATTTTATAGCTATCCGAGTCAAAATTCATATTAAAACAAGATTTGTGTTAATTAACAATGAATTTTTGTAATTATTAAACATAATTAAACCATTAAATAAAAATTGTTAAAAGTATTGTGACAAATATTTCATAAAAATGCAATCTATCTGACTCTCCACATTGATTATTATAAAATATTAAGACAAAATTGTCAATTGTCAAAATTGTCATACATACATACTTTTAAGAATGCTCCACCTAAGCCAGATCTAGGTATTTTTAATTTATCAAGTTGCGTCCATGTTTTATCATCAACATTATAGCCTTCTAGGACGTCCAGTGAATGCATGAAATAACCGCCAGCGATATAAATTATTCTAGGAGTATTTGGTGTGCGTTCTTTAACTATTGGCTTCTTATGTAGTGTTAAATCCTGAAGAAGGCATACAATTTTAAAAATACATTGGCCCGAACAAAAGGCTATATTCAGACAGGTGGTGGGAATACAAAAAAAAAGGATAATTTTACATTCGTTTTATTCGTTTAATGCTACATATTTATGGTGACTAATTATTAGAAAAATTAGCTAATTTATCTACAATTAATAATTTAATAACAATTTTTTTATTCAGACAGAATTAGCATATAAAAAAAATTAATCAAATATTTTCTTTGTTTATTATTATTTTGATTTCCAAAATAAATATATGTTGTTAATTATAATAAAGATTAATCATATTTTTTTTTCAAATAAAATGTATGTGTGAAATAAGAGAAAATCGCATTTTTCAAAATTATTTTTTTACAAATAAACCACACATATAAAAATACTGAAATTAATACATAAGTACTATAATAACAATTAACAACATATATATTTTTTGGAAATCAAAATAATAATAAACAAAGACAACATTGACAATTAAATATTTGATTAATTTTTTTATATGCTAATCTAATTGTTATTAAATTATTAATTGTACATAAATTAGCTAATTTTTCTAATAATTAGTTACCATAAATATGTAGTATTAAACGAATAAATCGAATGTAAAATTATCCTTTTTTTGTATTTACACCACCTGTATGAATATTATAGGCCTTTTGTTTGCCTTGAACTGGCCTTAAAACTGATTTTTGTCAAAATAACTTTTGACGTTTACTTAAAAAGTTACTTATTAAACAATTTCAATTAGTTTATTTTAATTTTACAATATTAGATATAAAAATATATATATATCAAAAAATATAAATACTATACATATTTGATAAGACATAGAGAAGTAAAAATAATAATAGAAAAGTCTAAAAAATGTCCAAAACAAACCTTAAATATTTGCGCTAAATATTCTCGGCACGCTGGCGCTTTCTTCAATACATCACAGTTTTTCATCTGGTCCTTGAGGAAGCTCGGTGTTAGATATTGGCAACGTACTGCACATAGAATATGTTCCATTTTCGAATGACGATTATCCTCGTCGTATTTCACCCATTTCAGTACGGCCGTGTAGACTTCCTTCTCTTCCTGTACATTCAGCTCGTCGCGTTTGATCAGCGAGATTAATTGTATGGCACTGAGTTGAAGAAATTCTTCTTCTTGGCAGATCTAAAACAGCAACATCTATAAAATTTTCATAATAAGAATTTCAACATTTCACGGGGGCTATTTTATCAAACTGTGAAAAGTCGTGAGACTATTTTTCAGGAAATTTACTGTAATAATTTGAATTTTACAGTAAATGATCATTTATTTATAAAAATAATATTGAATAAAATTGTTCATGAGTGTTATTTGGTGCAAATTAATATAATAATATTCTAAAGTTGAGATTTTTTCTGAGAAAAAGTCTCAACTTTAGAATATTAATCATTTATTTGTTTCCAATTTTAACAAGAATTATTTTAGGGCCATTTCAGGGTCTTGTAAAGCTGAAACTATGTACAATATCCTAGGATATTGTACAATTTTTCAGGAAATTTACTATAATAATTTTGAATTTTGCAGTGAATTATCATTTAGTTGTTTCCAATTTTAACAAGAATTATTTCAGAGCTACTTTATCAACTTTGAGAAGTCCTGTGTAAAGCGCTCATGAAACTATGTACAATATCCTAAGATATTTTCAGGAAATTTACTATAATAATTTGAATTTTACAGTAAATAATCATTTATTTGTTATCAATTTTAATAAGAATTATTTCAGAGCTATTTTATCAACTTTGAGAAGTCCTGTGTAAAGCGCTCATGAAACTATATACAATATCCTAGGATATTGTACAATTTTTCAGGAAATTTACTACAATAATTTGAATTTTACAGTAAATAATCATTTATTTGTTTCCAATTTTAACAAGAATTATTTCAGAGCTATTTTATCAATTTTGAGAAGTTCTGTGTAAAGCGCTCATGAAACTATGTACAATATCCTAGGATATTGTACAATTTTTCAGGAAATTTACTACAATAATTTGAATTTTACAGTAAATAATCATTTATTTGTTTCCAATTTTAACAAGAATTATTTCACGATTATTTTATCAACTCGTGAAAAGTCTTGTAAAACTATCATGAAACTATGTACAATATCCTAGGATATTTTCAGGAAATTTACTATAATAATTTGAATCAGTAAATAATCATTTATTTGTTTCCAATTTTAACAATAACTATTTCAGGGGCTATTTTATCAACTTTGAGAAGTCCTGCGTAAAGCGCTCATGAAACTATGTACAATATTGTACAGTTTTTATGTACAATATCTTAGGATATTGTACAGTTTTTTTTTTTTAGGAAATTTCACAATGCACAAAATAAAACCGGAGTAATTAAACTCCGGTTACTATAGTAATTACAGTAAATACAAAAAAAATGTTTAGATGTAATTTATTATAAAAATGAATATAGTACCTGTGTAAAATGTCGCTCGATAAATTGATTAGCTTTTTTATATAATTCATTACAGCCATGTTGTTCTGCAAAATTCGCTATACCTATTGCGTTACTAGGATCTAGTTGTCTTTCTAAAAATTGAGAACAGGCCTCTATCACATTTGACACCTGAAAATATTTAATTAACTCTCATTAGTAATTAGGATTTGCATTGATTTAAAATCAAATTAAAAAATGTATGTAAAGTTAGCAAAACAACTTTGAGATTTCGAAAATAGAAAAATGTCAAAATTTGGTGTAAATATGGTGCCTATTATGGTGTGCAAATCAAAAATTTGGTGTTTTGAATTTTAAAAAAATATGGGACTTTACGTATAGTTAGCAAAACAATTGTTTAAAAGTGACCAATAACAAATAACTAAATGTTATGTACACTAAAAAATGGTGTAAATTTGGTGCTCCAATACTTCATAAACAAAAAGTTGATTAAACAAATAATTCGTCCTTTATTAACAAATATAAACTAACCTAAACCTACCCTAAACTAAACCTACCCCACCCTAACCTAACCTAATTGTAGTCAAACTGTTTGGTCAAAACAGTTTGACTACAATTAAATTAGATTTGATTAGGGTAGGTTAGATTAGGGTAGGTTAGATTAAGTTAGGTTAGGTTAGGGTAGGTTTAGGTTAGTTTATATTTGTTAATAAAGGACGAATTATTTGTTTAATCAACTTTTTGTTTATGAAGTATTGGAGCACCAAATTTACACCATTTTTTAGTATATATAACATTTAGTTATTTTTTATTGGTCAGTTTTAAACAATTGTTTTGCTAACCATATTTACACCAAATTTTGACATTTTTCTTTTTTCGATATCTCAAAGTTGTTTTGCTAACTTTACGTACATATATAAAAATAAAAATAATATTATAAAAAATTCCAAAACCACACTTAAATTAAAATAAAGCTAAATACGTGTATTTCGGAAGCTAAGCTTCCATCTTCAGTAGCTAAATAAAATCTACAAAAATCTTACCTGTGATCCAAAGTACATAAACACTTTGGATCACAGGTAAGATTTTTGTAGATTTTATTTGCTACTGAAGATGGAAGCTTAGCTTCCGAAATTCGTATTTAGCTTTATTTTAATTTAAGTGTGGTTTTGGAATTTTTTATATTATTTTTATTTTTATTTAAATTTCGCCACAGTAGATCATTTTCTAATCTTTTACGTACATAATTAAAAATATTACCCTAAAATTCTATCATCGTAGTAATTCCGAAATTACTTACTTGAAACATTGTAGCAGCAGGTAAAAGTTGACAAACAGTATTTTCCGTGACTCGTATACGTCCCGTATACATAAAATTCATAAGTCGTGCCATTGCTGTCGGACAAACACCCTGTAATTTCACCTTATGCATTTCGCATTCGCGCAATCCGCCCGTAAACATTGCCTTAAAATAGGGACTTCCCGCGGCCAGAACGACTTTGTGCGCGTAAAATAATTCTGGTCCGACTTCGAGAACTACATCTGTTAGCATGTGATGGCTACGCATCATATACATCATCTATCAAACAAATCAGTAATGAAATTAATTCAATTAGTTATTTGTAATCTACAAAAAAATATACAATTTTATAAACAAGATTAGAAGTATATGGGTAAACCCATATATAGACCACTTTGACATTTCTCGGAAAGTTGGCAACACTGTATTTTAATAATATTATAATTTATGTGGGCACTAGGAAAATTTTTTCTGAAAATTTGATCAAAATCGAATAGATAATGTAGCTACAACGAATTTTTAAAAATTTTGTGATTTTTTTCTCGATAAGTTGGCAACACTGTATTTTGTTAAAATTACATAAATTATATAAATACTAGGAAGAATCTTTTGTGAAAATTTGAGTAAAATCGGTTAAATAACATGGCCATAATAAATTTTTTAAAAGTTTAGTAATTTTTTTTTCGGAAAGTTGGCAACACTGGTTATTAATAAAATTATATAATTAATGGGAGCATTAGGGACATTTTTTCTGAAAATTTGATCAAAATCGGATAAATAATGTAGCCAATATGAGTTTTAAAAACTTTAGTAATTTTTTCTCAGAAAGTTGGCATCACTGGAAAAAAATAAAACCACATGACCATTTTGGGTGCTAGACAAATTTATCCTGAAAATTTTATTAAAATCGGTTGAATCGTCTAGGAGGAGTTGCGGCCACAAAATTTTGACTTACGACCGAGCGAGCTGACGACGCACATCCATACACCCACATAAACTAAGTTCGGATTCGTCATATGAAGGATTTCTATACATTTTTTTTTTTTTTTGAAAATGTTACAAACACCGTACCAAACGCTATACCACTTTTCCTTGCAGTCAAAGTGGTAATAAAATGAAATAACAAAAAAAAATTTGCAAATAATATTTGTTTATATTATATGAAAAACAGATTGTTTCAAATGAGTCTAATTCTTTCTTTGAAAGATAATTTATAAATAAATTTGATAGAAAATTAAAAATCAATTGTTTTTCGAAAGATTTGTTGAAACTTTAATTATATTTTTTTCTGATTTTTTTTTATATATATATATAAAAACACAATACACATTTTTTCAGCACGATTCTAAACGGGCAAAAATTTAATCTTAAAAAGAAAACAAAAATAACATTTATATCCATTTATAATTATCAATTCTTTTTCATATTTTTTTCATATAAAAAAATTAAACAATTATTGACGCAATTAACTTTTTTAATTTTTTTTAACAAATTCAAAAACAAAACTGATATTTTTCTGTTTATAAATAATTTGTCGTTTTATAGTTAATTAAAAATATTGAAATAATAAATAAATAAAAAAACAATAAAATTAGTCAGTTTTGAAACAAATGTTTAATATTTTGTTCTAAATTTTCAATAAAGTCAATTAAATTGATTGCATTTTTCATTTTTTTATTTTTTTTTTGAATTGTGTTGTCTACATTGCATTGATAAAATATCTCTTGATCAATAGAAAAAAACTGAGTGTCTATATTTTTTTTTAAAAAAAAGTACTTTTTAGTCATTTGAAAACAGAATTTCTGTATCTGTGCAAAATTTTGAAAATATATAAGATAAGTTAAAAACACAAATAAATATAAAAAATATAAAAGTATTTTTGCAATTCATTTTGCGATGATCGTTTTGCAAATGTTTTGTAATATTTTTTTTTGCGTTGTCATAATGAGTTTATGATTAGCAATATTTTTTATACACATACATAAAAATAATCTATAATTAAGGTCGATATTTTGTTTTCATAATCGATTTTCATTCAACTATTTAGTCGAAAAATTATGACCCGTATTCTCACCTCATTTTTAAAAGTGATTTTTGCTAAAAAGTACTTTTGACGTTGACATGAAGCACATTAAAATACTTTATTTAGATACTCAATTTTTTTCTATTGATCAGGAGATATTTTGTCAATGCAGTGTAGACAACACAATCCAAAGAATAATTAAAATAATGAAAAATGCAATTAATTTAATTGACTTTATTGAAAATTTAGAATAAAATATTAAACATTTGTGTTAAAACTGACTAATTTTATTGTTTTTACCACTTTGACTGCAAGAAAAAGTGGTATAGCGTTTGGTACGGTGTCTGTAACATTTTCAAAAAAAAAAATTGTGTATAGAAATCCTTCATATAGTCCCTAGATGACGAATCTGAACTCCTCCGCAACTCCTCCTAGACGGTTCAACCGATTTTAATGAAATTTTCAGGATAATTTGTCTAGTACCCAAGATGGTCATGTGGTTTTATTTTTTTCTAGTGATGGCAACTTTCCGAGAAAAAAATTACTAAAGTTTATAAAAATTCATATTGGCTACATTATTTATTCGATTTTGATCAGATTTTCAGAAAAGATTTCCCTAATGCTCCCATTAATTATATAATTTTATTAATATCCAGTGTTGCCAACTTTCCTAGAAAAAAATTACTAAAGTTTTTAAAAATTCATATTGGCTACATTATTTATCCGATTTTGATCAAATTTTCAGAAAAAATTTCCCTAATGCTCTCATTAATTATATAATTTTATTAAGTTTCTCCTAGTGCCCACATAAATTATAATTTTATTAAAGATATTGTGTTGCCCTAACTTTCCGAGAAATGTCAAAGTGGTCTATATATGGGTTTACCCTTATACTTCTAATATTGTTTTATTTATTATTTTAATATTTTTAATGTCTTGCCCTATTATAAATATACCTTCATAGCGTTTTTAACGTAATCATCCATGAAAAACATCTGATCTCCCAGATCGTCACAGCCAGCCTTTGCTCCATGTGTGGGCGTACTACGGCTGGACGCCGGGCTACTGGCCGACGCTGGTAGAGGCGTCGTCGCCGTCGCCGTCGTCGGAATCGGTTGATAGAAGCATCGGCCGCTGTCTATACTGCGTCTACCGTCCTCGCAACCATCCATCGTTTTGTCTGTTCTGCTATTTGGGAATTTGAGGGGTGTGTGAAATAGGCACACCTTTAAATTATATTATTATTAGTTTTTAAAAAAATTATTAATTTATTATTATATATGTTCAGTGGCGTAGCTAGAAACTTGTCAAGGGGGGAGGAGGTTAATAATATTAATCAATAAAGATAATCTTGTCAAAAACAGATATAATCTTGTGAAAAACTTCATAATCTTGTAAAAAACAGACATAATCTTGTAAAAACAGTCATAACCTTGTGAAAAATAGACATAACCCTGTGAAAAACAGACATAATCTTGTAAAAAATAGACATAACCTTGTAAAAACAGTCATAATCTTGTGAAAAACATACATAATCTTGTGAAAAACAGACATAATCTTGTAAAAAACAATCATAACCTTGTAAAAAACAGTCATAACCTTGTGAAAAACAGACATAATCTTGTGAAAAACAGACATAATCTTGTGAAAAACAGACATAACCTCGTAAAAAACAATCATAATCTTGTGAAAAACATACATAATCTTGTGAAAAACAGTCATAATCTTGTCAAAAACTTCATAATCTTGTAAAAAACAGTCATAACCTTGTGAAAAACAGACATAATCTTGTGAAAAACTTCATAATCTTGTAAAAAAACAGTCATAACCTTGTAAAAAACAGTCATAATCTTGTGAAAAACAGACATAATCTTGTGAAAAACAGACATAACCTTGTTCTTGGGGGGGTTTCAACCCCCCTCCCCCTAACACCCCCCTGGCTACGCCACTGTATATGTTACCGTAAAAGCTCGAAAAACAGTAAATCCTAGCCTAGAATATACGCGCTAAACTTAGGATTTACCAATTTCATGTGGTAAAACTACGAAAAAATGTATCAACAATATAATTTCGGACTTTTGCCACGCCACTAACAAACTAACTAACTAACTAACTAACTAACCTAACCTAACCTGACTATTTTGGCTTGGTAAAAGCCCAAAATTTTCATTTTTCGTAAATTTACTACATCTAATTGGTAAATCCTAGGTTTAACGCGTCTATCCTAGGATTCACCAATTTTTTTTAGCTTTTACAGTGATATATATACATAGATCTTAGCAGGAATTTTATTTGTAATCAGGGAAAAAAATTGGCTTGGCGAATTCACAAATTTGCAGTGTGAATATTATAAATTTGACATAAACAAAAAAAATATTTAATAAAGTGTCTGAATAAAAATCATACTCATATTATAGAAATTTTAATCAATACGAAATTAAACTCTGATATTTATTAATTAATACTTCTAAGTGTAAATTCTGCTGTGACGCGATATGAAAATATTTTTTAATAAATATTGAATTTGAAAAGGTATTTTCAGAAGTGATTCTTTCATATCAAATTTTAAACTTTGAATTTTTTTATATGCTTTAATTAACATTATTTTACGCAAATTAGAATTATATTTTTATCAAATTAATTGAGAAAAAAAAAGTTATTTTTAGTGTCTATATAATTCAATTTCAGTTCAGTTTTTCAGAACAATTTTTGGTATATTAATCGCTTATTACTGGCTATCAAAGAAATTATACTTTTTCTTATCAAACTTAAAAATATAATTATTGATAACAGGAAAAAATCTTTCAGAATTCATTATATTAAAATAAAAAGCTTTAGGATTAATTACTCAAGTACTGTATATATTTTATTTAAATATCAACGTTTCGATATACTCTACGTATATAAACAAAACATAGAAACAAGTTACTAGATTTAAATTATTAAATAATAATAATAATATGCCTAGTAAAAAATCTTTCAGAACTCATTATATTAAAATAAAAAGCTTTAGGATTAATTACTCAAGTACTGTATATATTTTATTTAAATATCAACGTTTCGATATACGCTACGTATATAAACAAAACATAGAAACAAGTTACTAGATTTAAAAATTATTAAATAATAATAATAATAATATACCTAGTAAAAAATCTTACAGAACTCATTATATTAAAATAAAAAGCTTTAGGATTAATTACTTAAGTATTGTATATATTTTATTTAAATATCAACGTTTCGATATACTCTACGTATATAAACAAAAAAATTATTAAATAATAATAATATAATAAAAAATTATTCAGAACTCATTATATTAAAATAAAACGGCTTTAGGTTGTAGTTCTGTATTAATATTTATTAATAAACGATGTTTCGACAAATTCAACGTCCATCTTTATCAAGAAAAATGATACAAATGACATTTACAGTAAATAAACAGAACATAGAAATAAGTTACTAGACAACAAATAAATAAGTAGATCATACTTTTTTCATTTTTATGATCTAGTTGCTGTAATTATGACTCTCCATAATACTAAATAAAAATAATATTATAAAAATAATATTATAAAAATAATATTATAAAAAATCCCAAAACCACACTTAAATTAAAATAAAGCTAAATACGTATTTCGGAAGCTAAGCTTCCATCTTCAGTAGCAAATAAAATCTACAAAAATCTTACCTGTGATCCAAAGTACATAATCACTTAAGCACTTGTCGGAGATCACTCCATAATACTAAATATAATAATATTTCATATCGGCTCACTTTTATTTTCCAATTATTTCATCATATCACTTAACTTAATAAAAATACGACAAATTAAAAATTTCAATTAAGTAAAAACTATCGCACCACTTCACCAATTAAACTACATAAACTTTAAAAAAAAACCTAACCTTACTTTCAGTAAATATATAATGAAAATGAACAATTTTTGTTTATATTCTAATTTATATATATACGCCAAAATCGCAATCAAAACATCCGGAATATCTAATCAATATTACTAAACAAAATCTAATCGCCTATTTCAATAATAAAAATTCACTATGAATGTGCAATATTAGTATCTCAATTGTTTTTAATCATTTGTTTATTATTAATAACTATTATCACTAGAATAAATTAAATATATTTTATTTAACATATACAGGGTGGTCCCAGAATTATGTACCGTAAATTGCTAGAGCTGATACTACGTTTAAAAATAAGGGTACCTTTTTTTCCAAAACTCAATAATAAGGGAGATACAACCCTGTAAAGGGGTGAAATAAAAACCATTTTTTTAAATATTTTCCAGACGCTTTTGAATAACGGTTTCATATTTTACACATTTTGAAAGTTGTAAGTTTTCATTAAGTTTGATTGAAAAATGGTTTTTATTTCACCTCTTTACAGGGTTGTATCTCCCTTATTATTGAGTTTTGGAAAAAAGTGTATACAAAAAGATACCCTTATTTTTGAACGTACTATCAGCTCTAGCAATTACGGTACATAATTCTGGACCATCCTGTATAATCTAATAGATGATTAAATTAAAAATGATTTAGTATTAAATATTGCTATTGTTAATTGTTTGACAAACTAATTTCGGGGTAGTGGAAAGAGTTTGTGCCATATCCTTTTTTTTTTTGGGTACATGGCATGATTGTGCAGGTATGTATGTGTCAAAAAAAAAAAATAAATAATCGTAATAATTAATTATGAATTAATTGAATTAGCATTGTTGTCAAAAAAAATTATATTATCAAACTAGCCATAAATTTTTTAAGGTAATATGCTATAGAATTTTTAATGGCTGTAATGTTACAATACAAATAATATAACCAGCCAACGTCATTGTTTTAACAAATATTTTTAATGGCGCATTATTTGCCTAGAACAATCTCTGGTGTATATCTTTGCTGATTAACGACGAATTAAGCAATAACTAAACAAGAAAATCTAATCGCGTAATTTTTAAATATTTGAATTTTTTGTTTAAAAATCGCTAATTAAAAGCTAAATAGTTTTTTTTCTCACATTTTACCAAAATAACTAAAAATTCAATAATTACTTATCTACTGAAAAATTTTTCAGTTCCAAGACTTTGAAAGAAAAAATCGTACATTTCTGATTAATGTTTATTTATTTTAATATTTGACTACAAATTTTGTTATATTGATTTTTATTAACAAAATTGATCTGTTTTTTAATGAGATTAATCTTTTGACTACGTTCCCATAAAAATTTTTATACATTATAATACATTCTAGTTGTGAATTTTCTATTTTATATACCGGGTGTTAGTTCGTTAAGTTCGTATGATGGGTGTTTAACATGAAGTTTCGATAATTTGCGATATACTTCTTTCTCGAGTAAAATTCTGAAAAATACTTAGAGTACTTTTCGATAGGGCATAAAAAAATATATAATTTGGTTTTAGTTTTAATTTACTAGCATATGCCGTTTGGGCGCTAGAATTTTTTTTAGATTTTTTTGTTTTTATTTTTTTTCTCAAAAAATATGAGGTGTAGGAAAATAAGCGTGATATGGAAAAATGCGGAATAATGAGTACTATAATTAAGTGTAGAAACCATTATTCTAGGATGCATAGTTTAGTAGAAAAATATTAAAAACTGAATTTTTGAACATTTCTCAAGGGGGTACCCTTCGGATTTTTTCAAAATTAGCTCAAAAAAATCAGAAAAGATTCAGTAAAATAGAGAAAAAAATTAGCTACATAATAACTTAGTAACTTTTTTCTCTAACTCATCCTGGTTTGGCAGGAAAGAAAAAACAAATTAAACTGCAAAAATTATTAATTTTCAATAATATTTCCTGCCAAACCAGATGAGATAATGAAAAAAGTTGCTTAGCTATTATGTAGTTAATTTTTTTCTCTATTTTACTAAATTTTTTCAGATTTTCTGAGCAAATTTTGAAAAAAGTATTATTTTGAAAAAATCCCTTGAGAAATTTTAAAAAATTCAGTTTTTACTACTTTGACTGCAAGGAAAAAGTAGTATAGCGTTTGGTACGGTGTCTGTAACATTTTCAAAAAAAATAAAAAATTGTATAGAAATCCTTCATATAGCCTGTAGATGACGAATCTGAACTTAGTTTATGTGGGTGTATGGATGTGCGTCGTCAGCTCGCTCGCTCGCTCGCTCGCTCGGTCGTAAGTCAAAATTTTGTGGCCGCAACTCCTCCTAGACGGTTCAACCGATTTTAATGAAATTTTCAGGATAAATTTGTCTAGTGCCCAAGATGGTCATGTGGTTTTGTTTTTTTCCAGTGATGCCAACTTTCCGAGAAAAAAATTACTAAAGTTTTTAAAAATTCATATTGGCTACGTTATTTATCCGATTTTGATCAAATTTTCAGAAAAGATTTCCCTAATGCTCCCATTAATTACATAATTTTATTAATATTCAGTGTTGCCAACTTTCCGAGAAAAAAATTACTAAAGTTTTAAAAATTTTATTATGGCCATGTTATTCAACCGATTTTACTCAAATTTTCACAAAAGATTCTCCTAGGATTCATATAATTTATGTAATTTTAACAAAATACAGTGTTGCCAACTTTCCAAAAAAAAAATTAGTAAAATTTTAAAAAATTTATTTTGACCATTTTATTTAACCGATTTTAATCAAATTTTCATAAAAGTTTTTCCTAGTGCCTAAATAAATTATGCAATTTTAACAAAATACAGTGTTGCCAACTTATCGAGAAAAAAATCACAAAATTTTTTAAAAATTTATTATGGCTACATTATTTATTCGATTTTGATCAAATTTTCAGAAAAGTATCTCCTAGTGCCCACATAAATTATAATATTATTAAAATACAGTGTTGCCAACTTTCCGCGAAATGTCAAAGTAGTCTATATATGGGTTTACCCATATACTTCTAATCTTGTTAATTTTAGTTTTGTATGTTTTTATAATAATAAAATCAAAACAAAAACAGATGACAATGCAACTAGTGTTTATTTCTAACTGTAATGCTTATGTATTATTGTTCGAAAAGAAAAATAACACAATTTTATAAATAGAAATTGTAACATCATCTAATCAAAAAAAATAAATTACAAATAATCGTAGGCTTTATTTTAAAAACTGTAAAAACAAATAATTAACAATAAAATAAACATTACCAATTTATTTTTGTTCTTTCAATCGGCTGAAACAAAAAGATTATTTCAGAAGGAAAATTTTATTTACAAATTTTCTTTTGATTGTTTCATATGCTTTTCAGTGTGATATAAACTCAACTTATTTATTTATTTATTTATTAATCATTTATAAATAATATAAATATTATTTTTCATACAATTATATGTTGTAATTATACGTACATTTAACTTTAATTAAAGTTTAAAACAAGCGAAAGCAATAAATAAATTATTAAATGTTGTTGGAAAAGTTGGTGTGTGTCAGTTAAAAATGGTTCGCCTCATAGAGAAAGTTGCTTGTTGAGGTAGAAATATTTCTGTTTAATTGGAGTTTGTGCCACACCACTTACGAGTACATTGCGTAATTATTATTGCTGGGAACGAAATTCGGATAATTTTTAGATTCGGATTCCAAATTCAGATATCCGAATTTCAGATCCGAATTTATGTGTTTTATATTTTTATATAGATTTTTCACGCATTATACAAATATGTTAAAATATATTTAAATATTTATATATTTTTAAATATATCTATATAAGCAAGCTGTATTATTGAAATAAGATTATGAAAAATCTAGTTTCTGTTTATGCGTTTAAAGAAATAATACATTTTTTTAAATGTTTGTTAAATGGAATAAATATTGAAAAGCCGTTTTACAAGCTGTATTATTTCATCGAAATATCTCAAGAATTATATATATATATATATATATATATATATATATATATATATCAAATAAGTGGTAAAAATTAAATTTTTAAAAACTATCTAAACCAGATTATCACAAAATGTAATTCAAATATTAAAATTTACCAAAACTAAACTATAAATGAACTAAATTAAATAAAAATCTTAATTCATACAAACTTAAAAATCGCAAATCGAATTCGTTTAAATTATTTAGCGGTTTGCAATCTTAAAATATTGAAAAATAAAAAAAAAACGCAAAAATAATTCATAACAACAAACTATTGCGTATTTTTCTTAATTTAAATATTATTATATCAAGCAAATTTCGCTTTTAATTGCCATTAATAACAGATAACGTAAAACTTGAATCATTTTAAGCAGGCTTTGAAAACCAATTGAAAAGATAGATGAATATTACAAAATTTTTGCAACGTAATGATAAACAATTTAAAATTATAATGACTGATAAAGAAAAATTATTTATAAGTAAAATAATACTCCTATAGTTTTTAAAATAAATAATAATTATAATAAAATATAGTAAAAAATACTTTCAGAACTCATATATATAAAATAAAATAGAAAATTAATTTAAAAACAAAAAAATATATACTCACAGAGAACTGAGAATTTAGATCAGATTGATGTAAAACACAGTATAAAAAATAAAATCTATAGATATTTGGTAAATTTTCAAATGAATCTAGCACTGCGCATGTCTTTTCTACATGTTGTAGGAATGAATAATAAAAAAAATGACTATCGTTTATTGTAGCAAATAAAAACCAGCAGACTACTTTACCTAGCCTAGAGCACAACTAAAAGGCGGCTTTGAAATTATTAAATCTCATGTTTATAATTTCTTTCCAACAAAGCTACAATTCATCATAGATGATATGCGCATTTAATATTATTTGGGTGTAAAATTTTATTATTTAAACTTTATTTTTTATTGTTTCAACCAATAAGCCGTTCTAAATATTGCGCACACACAATTTTCATTTTATTAAATATCTCAGAATAGAGAATATATTTAAATATAATCAATTATTAAAATTATTATTATTATTATTATTATTATTAATATTAAATAATATGTAAATATATAACATATATACAAGAAATATAAAAATCTTAACTTAAAAACACTTTTAACAAGCAAAAAAATATCGATTTTTAAATTTTACCTTATCAACTTTAAAAATTTCTAATGACAAAATTATTTGTTGTTTTCAATAAAACCATGTTTTTTTTTTATCGGCTTAAGATCAACTATAGTTAAAGTGTTAAATAATATTATAATAGTCTTTTTAACTCTACAATAATAGCAGCATTTCCTGAAAGGCCTTTTAATAATAATTTTATTTAATGCTTCTCATTTCCGTATTTTTAAAATTAGTAAAACAAAATATAAATATTTATAAATTTTTTCCATGATCTAGTTACTTATTTTGTTACCTAGTAACTTGTTTCTATGTTCTGTTTATTTACTATAAATGTTATTTGTATCATTTTTCAGGATGAAGACGTACGTTGAGTTCGTAGAAATGTCAATTATTAATAAATATTAATACAGAACTACAACCTAAAGCTGTTTTAATTTAATATAATGAGTTCTGAATGATTTTTTACTATGTTACTTATTTTGTTACCTAGTAACTTGTTTCTATGTTCTGTTATTTACTGTTGAATCATCAGTTTTCCTGATGAAGACGGACGTGTTCTGTTCGTCGAAACGTCGATTATTAATAAATATTAATACACAACTTTAACTTAAAGCCGTTTATATTACGGAAATTTATTTACGAAAATTATTGAAATAAAATACAAAACTATTTATCAATAAAGTCAGCATAATAAAAAGTCTAGTGAAATCTTTACTAGTAACTTATTAAAATTTGAAACTCATTTAATTCATGGGTGTTTTAAAATTTTTATTGGTTCAAATTTCGTTACAGTTTTTACACAAAAGGAAAAAAAATACTATAATTCGATTTGGTTCGGTTATGCCACCATATATATATATTTTTCTTACAAAAGCCTTTAAAAAAATAATACCTATTTTAAATGATAATTTGACTGTAAAATTTTTGGAACAAAATCAACAGAAATGTCACCCGTTAATATTTCTTTTAAACAGAAAAATTACTTGTTTAATTTTTAGTTATTTATTATTTTATAACTAAAATATTACTAATATTTACTGTTACTAATATATAATAGAGTAATTAATTTTCAATAAACTTATTATAATATTATGTATAAATAAATACATATATATATATAAGTTTTATCAAATTTATTTCGGAACTGATTTGAAAATATTATGTAATTGTGGTTTTGATTGCACGAATCTGTTAAAAATAAGGTTCAACGCTTCCAAAAAAATATGTTAATGGGTTTAATTTTGAAAGAAATTATTTATTTGATAAATAAAATGGAATAACTGTGAAATTTCAATATAGTTTGTACAGTATTATTATATAAATATATTTTTATATTATATATAAACATAAATTGAATTCATATTTAATTATTATAATATTTATTTACTATTGTTTTATTATTATTTACTAAGTGTTACGTTTTTTTTAAATTTTTCATATCAGAATAAAACGATTTTAAGTTGTAGTTCTGTTACAATTTATTAATAAATCAACGTTTCGATGAACTGAACATGCGTCTTCATCAGGAAAAAAGATACAAATGACATAGTAAATAAACAGAACATAGAAACAAGTTACTAGGCAACAAAATAAGTAGCCAGATCATGAAATTTATAGATTTTTAAAAAATCTTCGTTTTAAAAAAATTTAAGATACTGTAATAATTGCAAGATTAAGAGAAGCAATAGAAATTTATAAAGAAAAATATCAATATCAATCAGTGTGACTGTGTATCTGATTTAAATAAAATTATGAATAAAAAGTTTGAAATTTGAAAATAATTTTTATATAAAATTTCTTCTAATTTGCAAGTAGATTGTCATTATTTTATTTTTTTCTCTATTTTGAATGAGTTCGAATATAAATCAATTTCTCAAATTTTCTACACTAAATTGTATAAATTTATAGTAGTTTCGTTGATTTTATACGAAGTTTCTAGAATTGTAGAGATTTTATTCGCGATATATATCGTTAATCAATTTTTTTGTCATGAATTTTGATTGATTTATACAGCAGATTGTACCAGTGGTTTTTCCCAACTCGGAATGACAATGAATATTATTTTTATGACAATAGTAGACTGAAAATTACTGCAAATATTGAAAAAAAAAAGATTTTATATTTATAACCATTTAATTTCATTTTCACAATATAAAAAAGCAATCTTTGTGGGGTATGTGGTGTAAATGGGAGAGATCGGGTACGAAATAGATTAGTGTATGATGAATGTGAAATTGAAAAAATGTTGTAGCAAAAGTTGGTGTTAGTCAGTTAAGATGGTTCGGACATGTTGAGCGAATGTCTAATGAACGTCTGGTTAAAAAGATTTATTTGAATGATTTTGATGGTATAGGTTTGCGTGGACGTCCGATGAGTAGTTGGAGTGGTATGATTGAGAGGGTGGCTTGCGTGAGCGAAAGTTTCCAAGTAGTAGGAATAAAAGAGCATGTATGAGAGTGGAATTATGAATGTGGATGAAGCGAAAGTTGCTTGTTTGGATAGGAGTGTTTGGAGGCGACTGATTTCGGAATGATGAAAAGAGTTTGTGCCACACTCTTTTGGGTACATGGCGTGATTGTGTATGTATGTATGTATGTATCTTTGCTTGGTTCAGAAAATTATATAAAAACAAAACTAATCAATATCAATATTTTCAAATAATTTTGTATTGATAATAATTTAACCTATTTTAAAAATACATTAATTTAAAAAAAACATATTAAGTTTTGTTTTTTATCAAGTCAGTAGTTTAAAATTTTTTTATCGGTTCATTAATTGTACCTAAATCTATGTGACCAGTTTTACAAAAATGTACTACTGTGTATATATATATATATATATATATATATATATATATATATATATATATATATATATATATATATATATATATATATATTGGCTTACAATTAAATCTATTTGTATTGCAACAATTCAAAGTCAAGGAAATGATAAATCTTCTCAGTTATATTCTTATCTTGTACTAGTTTCCAGCCTAAAATTATGCTTACTCATTATTTTAATAGTTTTTAACAAATCCTTTTGTTGCAAAAATATATTTTTATTAATTAAATAATATTTACAATTAGCGCTATTTGCATTAGCAATAAAAAAAAGCGTCATCAGTTTCGTGTGACTCTGCGTTTTATAATCTTATAAAAAAATGTAATAAACTTAATAAAATTATATAATATCAATAAACAAAATATTTAATTATATTAACACACTCATTAAATTAATTATTAAATTAATACAGAACTTAATCGTAAAGCCGTTTTATTTTTTGAAATAATACAAATTTTTTATTGATTAATTTTTATAATTGACCAATTTATTTATTATGATTGTTAATTAATTGCTGCTTAAATAAACAATTATTAATTAATAGATTAAAACAAACAATTAATTTTAATTTAGTGAAAAATATTTTTAATAATTTGCGTCGGAGAATTAATAAGAATTTAAATTTTTAAATACCTAAAGATGATATAGCAATAATTATTGTAAGTTGAAGAAACATAAAAAGTAGTAATGGACTTTGAAACCTAATTAGATAAAAAAAAAAATTGTTGAATAGAAATTTCTTTAAAATATAAAACAAGAGATATATTTTTTTAAAGAATCATTACTACTATTAGTTATTCAGTGATCAAATAAAAAAATTAAATATTATTTAGAGAACTTTTAGATAAAAATTCGTAGGTATATTTTAAAGTATTTATTTAAAAATATATTAGAACTATTTATATTTGATTTAGAGTTGAATTAGAGAATTAATTAAATATTTGTTTAAACAAATTGTTATAAAATAAATTTAGTTATTGGTATTTTATTATTAATAAGACTAGAAATTTATTTCAATATTATTTACATCGAATATTGTAAATATTGCAATAATTGTTATTGAATTTGTGTCTTCAGTTAATTGAAAATTTTAGATTACAAAAAATTTGTCATATATAAAATATTTACAGGTAATAATAATAATACTTATTTAAAAGTATTATATATATATATATTATTATTATTAATAGTATTAACTGAGTATTATATATAAATGTAACTTATAAATCAAGGCAGATTATTTACTTTTCTTGAAGTTAATAACATAAATTAAAATATTTTGCTAAATTACTAGAACAAAATTTTTTAATTAGTATATATGTCACTGTAAAAGCTCGAAAATTGGTGAATCCTAGGATAGACGTGATAAACCTAGGATTTACCAATTAGATGTAGTAAATGTACGAAACATGGTTTTTTTTCGGACTTTTACCAAGCCAAAGTGGTTAGGTTAGTTTAGTTAATTAGTTAGTTAGTTAGTTAGTTAGTTAGTTAGTTAGTTAGTGGCAAAAGTCCGAAATTATATTGATGATACATTTTTTCGTAGTTTTACCACATGAAATTGGTAAATCCTAAGTTTAGCTCGTAAATTCTAGGATTTACTGTAACATATATACTCAATATTCCCTATTTGATCAGTAATTACATTATAATTCATAAATTCATCTGTCATTTATTAATTTATATATAAAAGCATCCAAAAATTCTATAAATTAATATATTCTTATAAGAATCTCATATAATACATTTATCTTAAATTATACTTTTGTTTTAATAATAAAATTAAATGAATGAAAATTTTAGTTAATAGTTAATTATATGTCGACGAAATTTTTAAAACAAATACAATCGTATTTATAAATATTTATTAATCAAGATATGTAAATGGTATAAATATGAAAACAAAAACAACTTATTTATGAGAATATATTCTCTGTCATATTAAATAATATTTCAAATTTAGAAAGTGAGAAAAAGCATTATGGTAAAAAGTTGCAAAGTAATTGTCGCCTTATCATATCGTTTACAAAAACTAACAAATGAAATATAAGTAGAGCCAAAAAGAAAGATGAGAATTGGCAAACAGAGAACTCGCATTTCAAATATTATCATTCAGTGAACGACTGATAAAAAAAACCGTGATAAAACTTTTAGTATATTGGTAGAAAATGACTCGACAAATAAAAACTGTTTCATATTTTTCCCTCCCGACCTTGCTGTGACACACGTAAATTCTGCCTAGCCAGCATGACTGGACAATATTCTATCTCATAATACATCAATGAACAACTTTTTAATGATTTAGGTGCAACACCTTAACGTGGCGTCGACATACAGATCATTTTTATCTAGAAAAGTTCATGTAAATCCTTGAATTTTAAAAACTATTATAATATATAAATTCACATGATTGAAGCTAAGTTTGTAATTACGTCATGCGCGATCGAAGCAACCGTGTTATTTTGGCAAACACAACAAATAAATATAATTTAATTGTACGGAGTTATGAACTTTCGCTGAAATATCCTGCCAAGTAAAATATTTCCTGCTTAGATGATTTGTCAAACATGTTTACTAAATTTAGATATTAAAACATTGTTTATCTGCGTACTTAGATAAAAAATATTACAGTCATTACATATATTTACAAGTAAATTATTGAAATACCAGTAACAGTAATAATATTAAAATAAAACTACAAATTAACTTAAAAAAACACCTAAACCTTATGCATGTATTTATAACCTAAGTATTGTAACAAATTTTATTATTTACCTTTTCCGGACAATGGAAAATCACAAGAATGAATTGGTATTGTTCTCAATTTTTATCACAAAATTGTATTTATCACTATTTCACCATTACTATAATATGTTTGGCAGTACAGCTGTCAAAGTTTTGACGATATGTCAACGCCATAACTGCAAACACTACAACACTACCAACGCTAAGACACAATATTAAATATCTACTGATTCGATATTATTTACTAGTTAACTAATATATAGTACAAAGTCTCGCGTTTTTAATAGTGACAGTGTGTATTGATAAGTGTCTTTCGTAGATTAAATATTTCCAGAATTTTTTTTTAAAAGAAAGTTAAAACTATTGAATATCTCGCATGTATAAATTGTTGCCGTAATTTAGGTGCCGTATTTCACTCAAATTCTGGAACTTTTAGAAAAATTTTAATACTATGTAAAAACGGTAAAAACTATTTGAAATAGGATGTTTAATTTTTGAAGTAACTTAATAACAAAGTTACTAGTAAACTAGGAATTAAGTTTATAAATATTATACAAAGTAAATTAGTTTTAATATTTTTGAATATTATATTTTATTATTAACAGAATGTTTAAATTTAGATTTATTTAAGCGAAATTTTAAATAATTAATATTAAATTTAAAAACACGTTCGTAGATGGTGTTGAATGTCGAAAATTGCGAATACAAACTTTCGAAATGTTGCATAGATGCCACTGTCAGTTCATATTTTGTTTCAATTTTTAATTAATTAAAATGCTTTTAGGCTGATTATAAAAATGAATTTTTTTTGTTAATATATATATTAGGGTGGTTCTTATTTTGACAGTCGGAAATTTGTTGCTTCAACCCTAATATATATATTAGGATGGTTCTTATTTTGACAAAGTCGGAAATTTGTTGCTCCCACCCGCCAAAATTATTCTAAATAAATAAAAAAAATGTCCATACACCCCAGACCTATCAGATGATATTAACCCGTGCCTGTTGAAGGCTGAAAATTTGCATTTAGCTTAAATGGCGAAATCGCCTTTTAAGACATTTTGGGATATAACTTTTATTGTATTTATTTTAAAAATATTTCAAAATAATCATCAAAAAGCTAATGAAATATGCTGTTTAGTAGTCCAAAATTCATGCCATTCCGATGATTATTAACGGAGTTGTGCGAATTTGAAAAATATGATTTCTGACTCAGAAAAAAGCTATAATGATTAATAATCCTTAATCAATATAGTGTAAATTTTTGTATTTGTATTATTATAATATCGGCCAAAAATTAATGAATTTCATTTTTAGTATATTAAAAATATTCTAAAAATCTTTATTACTTAGGATTTAGGTACATTTGTTAAACAATAATAGTCAGGAAAAAATGAAAAATTTTTAGTAAAAGAAAATATAATTTAAAGCACATACTTTATTGCAATATAAAAATATAATAAGTCTTATTAATAATAAATGTATAGTACATTCTGTTAAATATCATAAATTTATTGAACACATCCATCCAAATGTTCCAATAATATATATATCACAGTTTCGACATGATATTTACATATAAATCTAATTTTTTTTAGTTAAAATATTAATTATCACCAATTCATAACTCTGTTCAATAGGAATCTAGTTGGTTTTATCATAACCCAAACAGACGTAACTATTATAATTACAAAACACATAACCTGAGCTGAATAACCTGTTCTTTTAACAAACCAATTTGTATATAAACTTAAAATTAATGTAGCAGTGCCTAAAATAAATGCACTAACACCGAAAAATATATGTAGGGATTTGAGTATAACAGGTCTGATTATGGTCCTTAGTTCCAATTTAAATAAGGTAGGAATTCCAATCACACAACAAACGCCAGCTAAAACTATAGCTGCCAGACCAACAATAGCATGGTTTGTTTTAAAATGCTGTTTATTATTTATATTTTTGTTGATTATAACGATGATAAAACCAGCTGTAATTAAAATCGCCGCTAATGTCATCATAATCCAGTGTGTGAAAATTCGATTTTTTGGTGTTATAAATTTTGTTAGAGCATTGTCGCCTGACAGCGCCATTATTGCTTCGGTCATCAATAACGCCCACTAAAAATTAAAATTAGAAAAAAGTTAATTGTATCAGAAAGTTGGTGTTAGTCAGTTAAGATGGTTCGGACATGTTGAGCGAATGCGTCTAATGAACGTTTGGTTAAAAAGATATATTTGAATGATTTTGATGGTATACGTTTGCAGGTGGACGTCCGATGAGTAGTTGGAGTGGTATGATTGAGAGAGTGACTTGCGTGAGCGAAAGTTTCCAAGTAGTAGGAATAAAAGAGTATGCTATGAGATAAGTATTATGAATGTGGATGAAACGAAAGTTGCTTGTGCTGGATAGGAATGTTTGGAGGCGACTGATTTCGGAATGATGAAAAGAGTTTGTGTAACACTCTTTTGGGTACATGGCGTGATTGTGTATGTATGTATGTATGTATCAGAAAGATGTAAAATGCTTAAATTAATTATAGGCATACTTAAATTATATTTTTTATTTATAATAAAAAATTAAAATTTATATAATTTTAAGAAATATAAGTTAGAAATTTATTAAGAATTTAGATGTAAAAACCCAAATTTACAAATATGACAAAAGTACTTAGTGATTTTTCATTAATTTTACGGAATTTATACTAATTTCTAAAGTTGTAAGGATTTCACATGATTTTTAAGAAAACTTTAATTATTTTGAAGTATTTTACTAAGATTTTGTTTGTACGCTAGATTATATAGTTTCTTCGTGTGCAGAAAACGTAAATTTGTAGTTAAAATTGTATTTACCATGATTTTAAAGTATTTTACTACGATTATAAGAAATTTTAATTAATTTCTACGTGGGCAAAAAACCTAAATTTGTATTAAAATTATATTTACCAATGCTTGTATCAAATATACACAGTTTATAAATTTTCAAAACCGTCATTTTATGCAAACGCGAACATTTAAAAAAATATAAAAAAATTTTGAACAAAACTTTTTAATTGTAAAGAATTTGTCTTAAACGAAAATCATGTTTTTTTTTAATTTTACATAAATAAAAACTTGCTTGTTTACTAAACTAAATAAATTTTTATATATGTATAAAATAATTTTGGTATTTATAACTTTTATAAATTATTTTAGGTTAGGATTAATAAAATACTTACACCAATCGCGAATAATATTGGATGCCATGTAAACAATTCAACTTTGTCCGAAAAACTTAAATATAAAATAAACACGACAAATTGCAGCACTAGAATATGGACAATCGTAGTAGTATTTTCGTAAAATACATTTTTCTTGTGCTGTTTGTGCCTCATTTCAACAGCGCCAATATCGCTTTCCACGTTAACGAGGTCATCATTATTTTGTAACTGCACTTGAGATGATGAATTTGACGACAACATTTTGAACTCGTCTGAACTCGAACTAATCGATTTGTTTAATAGTTTATATTGAATAATTTCGCGCGACATTTTATACCACTATAACTTTCGGCTATCTTAAAATTTGCATATCAATATCAATACAGCACGTACTCAGTTATCAATATATATATATATTTTTTAATTGACGTATACATTTTTCAAATCATTCTCAAACGCCATGTGCTTTACGGCTGGCTACAGTTAGTCAAACAAGTATTCGAGATTGCCTATTTCATATTTGCTTATAGATTATTTTAATGGGAAATTGTAGCAACTAGTTTGATAAATTTATTTTTTGGTTCAGTAGGGTTTTCCGCAATATATTACGTTAATGAGATTTGTTATTTTTATTACCTAATAAAAATGTTTTAATAATTTATTTTTATTGTTTTGGTTTTTTTAAACTGTTTAGTCAGAAGATTGTAATAAATTGACATATTTATGCAAAAAATTGTCTCATACATGTCTAAAGTTTTATCTATATTTAAATATAAAATCATATAAACAATACAGTCAATTTTATTTATAAGAAAATTTTATTTTATGATGTTTTTCCTGCAAAACTGTAAAAGATATTAAATCTCGGTTTTCAGGGGATGAAAGAATAGCCTTTGAACTTTTTTCAGGAATTTTTATTTTTATTTTACATCCTTTCTTCGAAGCTCTGTAAAATCGGATTTGCTAAGCAATTTTTAAAACGGGTCATATTTTTATACTTTAGTTTATATACTAAATAATGTACGATTGAGAGGGTGGCTTGCGTGAGCGAAAGTTTCTAAGTAGTAGGAATAAAAGAGTATGTATGAGAGGAATTATGAATGTGGATGAAGCGAAAGTTGCTTGTTTGGATAGGAATGTTTGGAGGCGACTGATTTTGGGATGATGAAAAGAGTTTGTGCCACACCCTTATTTGGGTACATGGCGTGATTGTGTATGTATGTAAAAAGCCACATTTTATATTTTGCCAAAATATTCAATTAAATTGTAATATCAGATAGCAAATGTTCCAAAAATAATTTTCGATTAGGAATTTACAATAATTAGAATAAACAAAATAGTTTATTTCAAGTTTATTATTACAAATATTTTTTTATCAATATAACTTAAAATAACAATTCTATTCTTAAAAATTTATATTTATAATACGGGTTTTAGGCACAGAATAACATTATTAAACTAAACATTAGTTTAAAAAGTCTTAAAAAAAACAATATAACTTAAAAAAATAAATAGATTATCTATAAATTCACGGTTTATTCGCGTCACTGTCCGTTTTTTTATCGTTCTTCTTACAGCAGTTCAACACAAATGCAAAACACGTTATAATGAAGAATAAAAGATAAAATGCCAATAATGAAAATGCCGGATGGCCATCATATGAAAATTTTTGTTGAGAGATTAAATAACCGAAATTTTCTAAAACTTGTGTTCCATTGGGCGCTGGACACGGTAATTGAACTATAATATCTTGATGTTGGACCTGAAATAAAATTATTATTTATTAGAATTTTGCATAAACAAATATGTCTATTAACTAATTTAAGAAAATCAGTTGCGTAGTCAGGGGGGGGGGGGGTTGGAAACCCCCCTAAGAACCTGAATTAGGAAAAACATACGTATGTGAGATATGAAATATGTTATTTTACTTTGATTTTTATAAAAATAATTTTCTTTATTTTATGACTGTTTTTATGACTGTTATGACTGTTTATTACAAGATTATAAAGTTTTTCACAAGATTATGACTGTTTTTCACAAGGTTATGACTGTTTTTTTACAAGATTATGAAGTTTTAACAAGATTATGTCTGTTTTTGACAAGATTATGTTTGTTTTTTACAAGGTTATGACTGTTTTTTACAAGATTATGAAGTTTTTCACAAGATTAAGATTGTTTTTCACAATGTTTTGACTGTTTTTTTACAAGATTATGAAGTTTTTCACAAGATTATGACTGTTTTTGACAAGATTATGTTTGTTTTTTACAAGGTTATGACTGGTTTTTTACAAGATTATGAAGTTTTTCACAAGATTATGATTGTTTTTCACAAGGTTTTGACTGTTTTTTTTTACAAGATTATGAAGTTTTTCACAAGATTATGTCTATTTTTGACAAGATTATGTTTGTTTTTTACAAAATTATGTCTGTTTTTTACAAGATTATGAAGTTTTTCACAAGATTATGATTGTTTTTCACAAGGTTTTGACTGTTTTATTTGACTGTTTTCTTTATTTTTTATACAAATTATAGTATTATCTTTATTGATTAATATTAGTAAACCCCTCCATGACAAGTTTCTGGCTACGCCACTGAAGAAAATCTTTCAGAACTCCCAAGTTTTATATTAAAAATATTATTTGGTATTTCGAATTGAATTGAGTTCATATTAAAATTATGTATGTATCTGTTATTATATTGTGTTCATTATTATTTAAGTATAATTTCAAAGAAAATTAATCTTAATTTTTTTTAGGCAGATTAAAATACTATATAATGTTATTGTTTTTATGATGACATCATATTATTAAAAGAAAATCATTATTTGAATTGGATTTGTACACAATTTATATTGTTTTAATTTCTAGAAAAAGAAAAGTGCCAAAATGAATTCTAAAAAAAATGTTTATCATGTACAAAAACAAACAATTTGTTTATTGATTAGTTATTTTGTCAATATATAATCAATAACAAATGCAATCTTATGTTTTTGGCAGTTTTATGATATTAAGTTTATTTAAATTAAATGTAATTATACAGAACTGAATTCTAAAACTTTTTTATTTTAATATAAAGAGTTTTGACAGTAAAAAATGTATGTAAATTTATATATTTTCTGTTTGTAGTTTTTTCATAAAAAAATTTAATATTATTTATATTATTATTGTAAACATTACAAAAATTTTGATATTTTACTGTTAAAACCCATGTAAAATTACATTTTTTACATTTAAAAGAAAGTTTGGTAATTATAGATGAAACTAATATGATATACGCCTACAAGAAAAAAATTATATTATTTTTAGTAGATAATATTTAATTATTAATTATTTTTTTTAGAACATTTAAGTACAAATTTCTAGTAATAAGTACAAATATTTTTAATATATATACTAAGTATGTACATTATAGGGTGTCCGTAAAAAAATAATTTTCCAGTCGTGGCTAAAATCGATAATTTTGCATCGGAAAAACATCAGAAATAATATTTTTTTACTTGTTTTTACGAAAGTAACACAATTGAAATTTTCGGAAAACTCGTGTAAATACATACACGATATATGTTTTTGTACGAGTTTTTCGAAAATTTCAAATGTGTAGAGGAACCTGTTACTTTCGTAAAAACAAGCAAAAAATATTATTTTTGATTTAAAATTATCGATTTTAGCTACAACTGGAAACATTTTATTTTACGGACACTCTAATCAGTGGCGTAGCTAGAAACTTGTCAAGGGGGAAGTTAATAATATTAATCAATAAAGATAATCTTGTCAAAAACAGACATAATCTTGAGAAAAACAGACATATCTTGTGAAAAACAGACATAATCTTGTGAAAAACTTCATAATCTTGTAAAAAAACAGTCATAACCTTGTAGAAAACAGTCATAACCTTGTGAAAAACAGATATAATCTTGTGAAAAACAGATATAACTTTGTAAAAAACAGTCATAATCTTGTGAAAAACAGTCATAACCTTGTGAAAAATAGACATAATCTTGTGAAAAACAGACATAATCTTGTGAAAAACTTCATAATTTTGTAAAAAACAGTCATAACCTTGTAAAAAACAGTCATAACCTTGTGAAAAACTGACATAATCTTGTGAAAAACAGACATAACCTTGTGAAAAACAAACATAATCTTGTGAAAAACAGACATGATCTTGTGAAAAACTTCATAATCTTGTAAAAAACAGTCATAACCTTGTAAAAAACAGTCATAACCTTGTGAAAAACAGACATAACCTTGTAAAAAACAGTCATAATCTTGTGAAAAACATACATAATCTTGTGAAAAACAGACATAATCTTGTGAAAAACAGACATAATCTTGTGAAAAACTTCATAATCTTGTAAAAAACAGTCATAACCTTGTAAAAAACAGTCATAACCTTGTGAAAAACAGACATAATCTTGTGTTGTGGGGAGGGGGTTCAACCCCCCCCCCCCCTAACACTCCCCTGGCTACGCCACTGACTCTAATGTACATATTAAAAATATTATTGATAGTTTTATTTTATTTACAATTTTTTGGTTTTTGGAAGAAAGAGAATTTGAAATAATATCAAAATTGATAGTTACATACACAAACAAACTCTTTCTCGTAAAACTAAAACTAATTTCTATACCAGTCCAGTAACTTTTAGCTTCATTCCTACCTACCTGTTTATTCCTACATAATTGTGTAAACGAAGTGCTAGTAATGGCTTCTTGTGTATATTCCCTAGAAATTAGCATTGGTAGCAACCATGAAAGCGGGCTGATATATTTTAGCAATTGTGTTTCCCATGGTAAATCTTGTATATGTATAGGAAAACCAGATACTAGTGTCATTACAGACACAATTAATCCGCATAGAAGGGCCGCTGTTGCATATGAATAGCGAAATATGTACGCAAAGGCTGTCAGAAGAGATTGTAGACAGCTGAGGTACAGTAGCATGTAACCTGGAAAATTAAAGATGGCTGAATCTGAAGAACAACTGAGAAGGATGATTGATAGAATTAATGTTGTTGGTAAAGATATGAATCTTGTGTTGAATCAGTTGATAAGTCAAAGTTTTAGTACTGGAGAAGGGTGACTTGATAACTGAATGTAATGATGGTGCACGTTTAGAGCAGGTAGATGAATTTGTGTATTTGGGTAGTTTGCTGTCTAGAGATATGGCCGTTTTGATCGTGAAATTGAAAGGAGAGTAAATGTTGGTTGTAAGGTACTTTGGGTGCTTTGGGAACTTTTGCTAGGAATGTAAATGTTTCCAAAGAAGCCCGTTTGAGTATATATAATGCAGTTTTGGTGCCTACATTGATGTATGGTAGTGAATGTTGGGTTTGGTTGCAAAAGCATAAACGGAAAATGACTGCTGTGCGTAATGAGATTTTTACGTGGGGTAGCTGGGTGTAAATAGGAGAGATCGGGTACGAAATACGATTAGTGTATGATGAGAGTGAAATTCGAAAAAAATGTTGTAGCAAAAGTTGGTGTTAGTCAGTTAAGATGGTTCGGACATGTTGAGCGAATGTGTCTAATGAACGTTTGGTTAAAAAGATTTATTTGAATGATTTTGATGGTATACGTTTGCAGGTGGACGTCCGATGAGTAGTTGGAGTGGTGTATGATTGAGAGAGTGGCTTGCGTGAGCGAAAGTTTCCAAGTAGTAGGAATAGAAGAGCATGCATGAGAGTGGAATTATGAATGTGGATGAAGCGAAAGTTGCTTGTTTGGATAGGAATATTTGGAGGCGACTGATTTCGGAATGATGGAAAGAGTTTGTGCCACATTCTTTTGGGTACATGGCGTGATTGTGTATGTATGTATAAATAATGATTGATTTTTTGTTTACACAGTATTATTAATGTGTCCGTGATTATTTTTCTAGAATTTATTTGCATTGTAATTAATTATAATCAGTACTTAAATATTTAAAAAAAAACAATTGATGAGTACTATAATATTCTGGACTAAATACTATATTTTTAAATAAAAATAATAGTTTATCTTATTACGTGCTAAATATACAATATATTAAAAAAAAATTTATAATTTATTTATCATTACTGTACTTAAATCTGTAATTAAATTCTATTGCATTTTATACACGTTTAGAGATAAAAATATATAGAATTTTATTTGTACGAGAAAACATAATCAATTATTATACCTTTATATATTAAAAATGTTCTGATTTTTCATTATTATATACTTACCAATGTAGATATAAAAACCATTATAATTACTTGGTCCTTGCATATATAAGCTGCTCATAGAATAACACGGCACTAAATAAACTAACCATATAAATACGGACGGAAAAAGATTTAACAATACCTGAAAAAAATAAAATAAATTCTGGTTTTCGAATTCGGACTTTTAATTTGACTTAAAAGTCGTAGGTTCGTATTCTCACCTCATTTTTTCATGGCAAAAAATGTATTTTACTTTGGTTTTTCATCAAATGTTTTTCTATTTTATCATTTTCATATACACTGAGAAAAATAGATATTTAACAAATTGTATAATAATAAGTAGATATTTATTTGAAATATACGAGTATGTTTACTGTATTCACAAATTTATACATTTTTTAAATCTACTCACATATATATTTTAATACTATATTAAGAATTAAGACTGTAATACTATATACAAATTGATGGTATTAAATTTAAGTTTTTATGATATTTATAGTTAATTTTTAAATATACTTATTTTGTTATTTTTAATATCCTGTGTTTGTGTCACCTTTTTAAATATAAATAGCGTTACGGTAACTATCCATTTTTCTCAGTGTACAGTGTGTAAAGTGATGAGATTTTCTATAGGGAAAAAAATTTAATATGAGTTTTAGGAGAAAAACTTATTCTTTATAAAAAAATTTGCTTCTATCAAAACCCCTTATAGTCAAAGAAAAATCCAGTAATCACTTAAGATAAGATCAATAACTTGATATTATGTCGAGTTGTTGATTTTAAATATGACTAAGTCCGAATGTTACATCAGTATCATGTGAAAAATGTTAAAAATATTTGTCATACAAGAGACTTACTTTTTACTTATTATTATTATTATTAATTTGCCAAAATATAATATAAACAAGTAATTCATGGGTAACACAATATTGATGTAATATTCTGACTTAGTCATATTTAACATCAACAACTCGACATAATATCAAGTTTTTGATCTTATCTTAAGTGATTACTGGATTTTTCTTTAACTATAAGGGGTTTTGATAGAAGCAAATTTTTTTATAAAGAATAAGTTTTTCTCCTAAACTTCATATTAATTTTTTTTTCCTATAGGAAACCTCATCACTTTACACACTGTATATATATATATATATTCGGTATTATAAAATTAAAATAAACTATTATAAATGATTTTAAGTTAAACGTCAAAAGTACTTTCGACAAAAATCACTTTTATAAATGAGATGAGAATACTTTTCATCTAAAAAGATACTAGTTGCAAAATTTAAAAAGAAAAATTTAACAATATTTCAAAATTTAATGTTTACCTTCATAAAAATATAAATAAATCTCCCGTACAAGCCGTCATTAATATCCCTTTCAATCGTTCTACGATTTGTACGTATTTCATTGAGCGTGATTGAAAGCAGTAGAGGCCACGCCGCCACACACATTACGGTATAATGATAACCGAAACGTGTGTTTAATGTTAGCTGGGGATCTACGCTCGGTAAGTCCCAGAAAATTGCGCCAATAATCAGTGATATTGTCGCTGCTAATACAAATAAATATGTCCATTGGATGAATGTGTTTGGCTGACTGTAAAACATTGATTTACTGCAAACAGCACAAAAACAAAACAACAATAATGAATTGTGTAATTAAAGAGTTTAATATTGTATATGTTACGAAAAATTATTGAAAATTCTAAAATGTTTTTTAGAATTTTTAATAAATTTTCCTGCCAAACCAGCATGAGTTGGAGAAAAAAGTTACTTATCTATTATGTAGCTAATTTTTTTCTCTATTTAACTGAATTTTTTACGATTTTTTCAGCAAATTTTGAAAAAAAATTTATTTTGAAAAAAATTCCAAGGGTACCCCCCTTGAGAGATTTTCAAAAATTCAGTTTTTATTTTTTTTTTTTCTACTAAACGATGCGTCCTAGAATTATGGTTTATTCACTAGATTATAGTACTCATTATTCCGCATTTTTCCATATCATGCTTATTTTCCTATACCTCATAGTTTTTGAGAAAAAAGTTAAAAATATAAAAAATCCAAAAAAATTCTAGCGCCCACACGGCACATGCTAGCAAATTAAAACTAAAACCAAATTATAGAACTTTTTATGCCCTATCGAAAAGTTTTCTAAGTATTTCTCCGAATTTAACTCGAGAAAGAAGTATATCGCAAATTATCGAATTTACATATTAAACGCCCATACGAACTTAACGAACGAACACCCGGTATATATATATACCGGGTGTACAAAAAGAATGGAAACTATTAAATATCTCGAGAACGGCAGATCGGATTACAAAGTTACAAAACACGTTTTTCTTTATTTTTGAAAATCTATTTAGGAGTGAAATGCGAAAACCACCCACACCTCCCCTGGCGGGGGGGCCGGGGGTAAGTTTTAAAATTTAAATGGGAACACCCATTTTTTATTGCACAGTTGCATTCTCCATAAAAAACTGTTTTTGGATTTGCAAATTGAGCCCCCTAGCACCACCCCCCTCAGAGCAGGGAAGGGGAGAACATTTAAAATTTTTTGCAGAAACTTTCACTTTTTATTGCAGTTTTGGATTCGCCTTCTAAAACTGGATATAATTAAGTAGGGTGTTCACCTAAATTTAGCACCCCGATAGTGAAAGGCGAGGAGATTCACCTAAATCCAGCACAATTTACCACCAGGTATTATTTGAGATGAAAAGTTGGTACCTATCCGCATGTGTGGGAGTGAAAGTGGAGGTGCGTTTTTCAATTTTATATCCAGTTTTAGAAGGAGAATCCAAAACTGCAATAAAAAGTGAAAGTTTCTGCAAAAATTTTCAAATTTTCTCCTCTTCCCTGTTCTGAGGGAGATGAAGCTGGGGGGCTCAATTTGCAAATCCAGAAACAGCTTTTTATGGAGAATGCAACTGTGCAATAAAAAATGGGTGTTCTTATTTAAATTTTAAAACTTGCCCCCGGCCCCCCGCCAGGGGAAATGTGGGTGGTTTTCGCATATTACTCCTAAATAGATTTTCAAAAATAAAGAAAAACGTGTTTTGTAACTTTGTAATCCGATGTGCCGTTCTCGAGATATTTAATAGTTTCCATTCTTTTTGGACACCCGGTATATATATATATATATATATATATATATATATATATATATAAAATTGAACCGGAATGGTTCGAAGTCCTGATTAATAAATGAAAGTGGCTATTTATACATACGGTATGTATACGCAATTGGCTATTTATATATACAGTATTTTTACGCAATAGGCTATTTAGGGTAGGTTAGGTTAGTAAATCAGGTTTAGGTTTTTTTTTTATAAGTATGTATAAATAGCTAATTACGTATACATACCGTATGTATAAATAGCCTCATCCTTAATAAATACATTAAACTTACGTGAATAAAACAATGGCTTGTTTGAAACAATTTGAATTCCTAGCTACCATTGGTAATGTAGTTGGCGGTCCAGGATCACTTAACACCTCCTGTTTCCTTCTAAATACATCCGCCAATTGTTCGATTCTTTGCGACGATTCCAACATGGCCTCCGCTGATAAATCATCTAATGTTACGAGATCAACTACCCCATATAAACAAGACAAAAACATTAATAAAACACACGAGAATATTTTCCAAGTTATTTAAATATTTACGATAATAATCCGATGGATTTTTAAACGATGGACATGGATATTCAACCATTGAAAAATATGCAAGCATATCGCGTCTCCGGCCACTGTACATAGTACGACATGCTGATAATAAAACTACACGCGATAGCATGGTAAATATTTCGTACGTTGGTGGGTGAAGAGTTAAAATCACTATCCGACCTGAAATTGTTAAGTATTAGAAGTATTTGTCACATTAATGGTTCGGTTTCATAAAAGCTTAGTTAAAAGTAGGGTGAGGCTATTTATATATACGGTATGTATCAGTGGCGTAGCCAGCAACTTGTCATGGGGGGGGGGTTTACTAATATTAATCAATAAAGATAATACTATAATTTGTATAAAAAACAAAGAAAACAGTCAAACAGTCAAATAAAACAGTCAAAACCTTGTGAAAAACAATCATAATCTTGTGAAAAACTTCATAATCTTGTAAAAAAACAGACATAACCTTGTGAAAAGCAAACATAATCTTGTCAAAAACAGACATAATCTTGTGAAAAACTTCATAATCTTGTAAAAAAACAGTCAAAACCTTGTGAAAAACAATCATAATCTTGTGAAAAACTTTATAATTTTGTAAAAAACAGTCATAACCTTGTGAAAACAGACATAATCTTGTGAAAAACAGACATAACTTTGTAAAAAACTGTCATAATCTTGTGAAAAACATACATAATCTTGTGAAAAACAGACATAATCTTGTGAAAAACTTCATAATCTTGTAAAAAACAGTCATAACCTTGTAAAAAACAGTCATAACCTTGTGAAAACAGACATAATCTTGTGAAAACAGACATAATCTTGTGAAAAACTTCATAATCTTGTAAAAAAACAGTCAAAACCTTGTGAAAAACAATCATAATCTTGTGAAAAACTTTATAATTTTGTAAAAAACAGTCATAACCTTGTGAAAACAGACATAATCTTGTGAAAAACAGACATAACTTTGTAAAAAACTGTCATAATCTTGTGAAAAACATACATAATCTTGTGAAAAACAGACATAATCTTGTGAAAAACTTCATAATCTTGTAAAAAACAGTCATAACCTTGTAAAAAACAGTCATAACCTTGTGAAAACAGACATAATCTTGTGAAAACAGACATAATCTTGTGAAAAACTTCATAATCTTGTAAAAAAACAGTCATAACCTTGTGCAAACAGACATAATTTTGTAAAAAAACTTCATAACCTTGTAAAAAACAGTCATAATCTTGTGAAAACAGACATAATCTTGTGAAAAACTTCATAATCTTGTAAAAAAACACTCATAACCTTGTAAAAAAACAGACATAATCTTGTGAAAAACTTCATAATCTTGTAAAAACAGTCATAACCTTGTAAAAAACAGTCATAACCTTGTGAAAAACAGACATAATCTTGTGAAAAACAGACATAACCTTGTTCTTGGGGGGGGGGGGGTTTCAACCCCCCCTAACACCCCCCTGGCTACGCCACTGACTGTATGTATAAATAGCCAATTGCGTATACATATCGTATGTATAAATAGCCACTTTCTTAAAAGTAAATGTTCATTGCTTAAAAGAGGAAATAAATTAAAACTTGTGGTTAGTTAGAATGTCTAATGAACGTTTGGTTAAAAAGATTTATTTGAATGATTTTGATGGTATACGTTTGCGTGGACGTCCGATGAGTAGTTGGAGTGATGATGATTGAGAGGGTGGCTTGCGTGAGCGAAAGTTTCCAAATAGTAGGAATAAAAGAGCATGTATGAGAGTGGAATTATGAATGTGGATGAAAGTGCAAAAGTTGCTTGTGCTGGATAGGAATGTTTGGAGGCGACTGATTTCGGAATGATGAAAAGAGTTTGTGCCACACCCTTTTGGGTACATGGCGTGATTGTGTATGTATGTATAATCTGGTAGAAAATTGTTGAAAATTGGAGAATAAAATTTACTAAAAGTTGTTGTTATTTGTTTGAACCACAAATAATAGTTTAGTTTAAATTTGCAAATGGATTTACGTACATACATACACAATTACGCCAAGATATGGCACGAACTATTCCGAAATTAGTTTCCTCCAAACATTCCTATCCAGACAAGCAACTTTACCTTCATCCACATTCATACTGACTCTCTACTGGAAACTTTTGCTCACACAAACCATTTTCTCTCAATCATACCACTCCAACTACACATCGGACGTCCACATTACATTCAGTCATCAAAAATCAATACTTTGCAATGAATTATGTCAACATTTTTATATTAATCATTGATTACCATACAACAATTTTAAAAGTAGATAAAAATTAATTATTTCTTTCAAATAAATTATAATTAATTATGTACTTATTTTTGTACAATTTTGCAGAAATATTTTTATCTAATCGTAAGTACATATATTTTACAAAGGTGTTTTTAAGAATTTTCGAATTTTCAAAATAAGACTTGCTTGTTTTTTTGACTTTTACGTAAAATAAAAAATAATGGCCTGTATTCTCACCTCACTTAAAATAAATAATCAGTTTATTTGAATTGTATAATCAGTGGCGTAGCTAGAAACTTGTCAAGGGGGGGGGGGGTTAATAATATTAATCAATAAAGATAATCTTGTCAAAAACAGACATAATCTTGTCCATAACAGACATAATCTTGTGAAAAACAGACATAATCTTGTGAAAAACTTCATAATCTTGTAAAAAACAGTCATAACCTTGTGAAAAACAGTAATAACCTTGTGAAAAACAGACATAATCTTGTGAAAAAGAAACATAATCTTGTAAAAAACAGTCATAATCTTGTGAAAAACATACATAATCTTGTGAAAAACAGACATAATCTTGTGAAAAATAGTCATAACCTTGTAAAAAACAGTCATAACCTTGTAAAAATCTGACATAATCTTGTGAAAAACAGACATAACCTTGTGAAAAACAGATATAATCTTGTGAAAACAGACATATTCTTGTGAAAAACTTCATAATCTTGTAAAAAACAGTCATAACCTTGTAAAAAACAGTCATAACCTTGTGAAAAATAGACATAATCTTGTAAAAAACAGAGATAACCTTGTAAAAAACAGTCATAATCTTCTGAAAAACATATATAATCTTGTGAAAAAGAAACATAATCTTGTAAAAAACAGTCATAATCTTGTGAAAAACATACATAATCTTGTGAAAAACAGACATAACCTTGTAAAAAACAGTCATAATCTTGTGAAAATCATACATAATCTTGTGAAAACAGACATAATCTTGTGAAAACAGACATAATCTTGTTCGAAACTTCATAATCTTGTAAAAAAACAGTCATAACCTTGTAAAAAACAGTCATAACCTTGTGAAAAACAGACATAATCTTGTGAAAAACAGACATAACCTTGTTCTTGGGGGGGGGGGTTCAACCCCCCTAACACCCCCTTGGCTACGCCACTGTGTATAATACTACAAAAAAAAAATAAGTAATTTTTCATACAGGTCATTATTTTCTTGGAACATTTTACATAACATACACAACTAAAAAAAAAATGTACCTAAAGTATTTCCACTACCTCCTGTAGCCCACTGTCGTAAATATTCAACTAAAAAAAATGTATCAAAAATATCCATTCCTCTGGTTGGCTGATCCAAAACAACAATATCCGTATCCAGTAACAAATGACAAGCGACATTTAATCGTCTTTTTTCCGAGGTTGTCATATTTGCTACTTTCGTATTACGGACCTGTTCTAAACCTAAATCTTCTATTAAGACATTTATCTGCAATTGAAAATAATAATTAGCAAAGTAAAATATTTTTCAGAACTTAGTGTAGGATTTTTTTTATAAATCTCTTATTAATCTGTTGCTAATATTGATTAGTCTAGCAATTATTAATCTATATTAGCAACAAATTAATAATAAGCAATAAAGATTTATAAAGAAAAAAATTTGGTTTCTATGAATTAAAAATTTATAAGTTCTTGTATGTTACCTAGTAACTAATTGCTTTAATTTAATGATTATTGATAAATTTTTGACGTGATGAAGACAAGCGTTTAGTTTCGTCGAAACGTCGTTTTATAATAAATAATTAACAGAATTTTATCCCTAAAAACTTTTTATATTAAAATCATAATTATTCAATATAATTTTATGTTATGTTATTTAATATATCGCAATATGTATATTTAAAACTTAAAAGTTTGAAATAAAACGGCTTTAGGTTGTTTAATAAATATTAATACAGAACTACAAGCTAAAGTCATTTTATTTTAATATAATGAGTTCTGAAAGATTTTTTACTATGTTAAGATATAATTATTTCAACATTATTCAATATACAATGGTGTAATTAAAATTTTAAGTTATTTCAAATTTATTTAGTTTTTTTTTGTAAAATTTACAAATTTTCAAAGACGTAATATATTTTTTAGTGACATATGACTTCAGCTAATTAAATTGATAATTTAGGTTAATTTTAGATGAGTAGTTTATAAAAAAAATTTAGTTCTATGATTTTTGCGCCACTATTATTAAGTTGAAACTTATAAAATTAATATTAAATTTTAATAAAACACTTGAATGAAAAAATCATTCTTCTGTTGATGACGTAACTGCCGAAATCACGTGATCAAGACTTTTTAATAAAAGTAAAATTTGTGAAATATACCAAGTGTTTTATTAAAATTTAATATTTAAATATGTTTCACCGAGAATCCACAGCTACCTCTGTTAATTTAATTATAAAATGAAATAATTTTAATGATAATTTACCCGATCCATGGCATCAATTTTTAAATGATCTAATTTTTCCGTCGGTTTTTTGAGATCATAATGAAACCGAAGCGTTTGTTGTGCTGTCATTTCTTGACAGAGATGCGAATCATTTTGCGCGTACGCAACCCTAGGTCTTAAAATATTTTTCGTTACATTATGACCGTTAAGTATTATATCACCCCCAACTGGATTTCTAAGACCCGCTATTATATCTAACAGACCAGTTCCTTCAACTTCTAGAACAAATATATGTATATATATTTCATATTTTTAAACATAATAATCATATAAGTATTTTTGTTTTTACCCGAAGTTGCCATAACAGCCATAATTTCGCCACCACGGATCTCGAATGATACGTTTTGAAGAAGTAGCATTCGTTTGTTTGTTGGAAAGGTTATTTCTAGCGATCTAACCTAAAGAACAAAAAAATATTATTGATTATTTCAGCAACTGATCAAAGCACCGTACTGATGAGGTCCTAAAGACCGAAACACGTGTCTACGTGTCTCAATATTCTTGAGTATTAGTAGATTATTAAACATTATGAGATCAAATATCGTTTATGTAGATCACAAAGATTTAACCAAATTTAAAATTTATAATAAAATATTGTTTTCAAATTTAACACGACGAATATTTCGACCCCCTCAGATTAAAAATGCTGGTTTATGTTATATAATTATATGATATGATAAAAAATTTTAAGAAACTCTAGTTCAAGGTATGCAAGTTATTATTTTTAAGGAAAATTTTAATGATAAAAAAATAATTCGTATTATTCTGATTGTGAAAAAAACTAGTATAAAAATTATTAAAAAAATTTCTACGTATAACTAAATAGAATATATTTGTAATACTTTTACATAAAATTGCGTATATTTTAAAATATTTATTTAAAAAATATTTGAACTATTTTTAATATTATTTTTATTTGAAAATTTTAAATAAAATAAAAAGTATTTAATTTATAAAATTAGCTTAGATTTGATACCTAATAAAAGCGAAAATTAATATTGAAATCTTGACTGCTTCTAATTTAAAGTGCTCTAAATAGACTATAAATTCGGGGCCAATGATTTTTAATTATAATATATATATATAAATATATATATATATATATATATATATATATATATATATATATATATTTTAATAGAAAAATATTTCGGCTTTTTGAAAGACAAATTATGAAAATCGGTATAGAGAATAAAATGAAATTAACAATAATTATTCTATATGATGTTGGAACTAAAGTATTATTTATTCTTCTGCTTTTTACTTACTTGCAAATGTGGATAAACAAATGTAGGCCCCATTTCTTGATCGTGAATATAATCGCCACGCATTACAGAGTTGCCTCTTCTTGAATGCATCATAGAAATATCGCTACCTGTTTTCGACATTGGTCTCGTTATCGGATGACTTAAGACACTGCGAATTTATCAAAAAATCACGATTTAAATTACCATATTTATTTATTTAATTAAATACAGAGCGAGTGTAAAGTTTGGAACTATCGCAATAAATCTTTTATTAAACGTTTTTGAAAAAAATCCTTGAACACGTCAATTTTTATCTTAAATGAGACATATTTTACTGTAATTGTCACTTAAAGATTGTCTTTTGTTTTTGAGTTATGAAGTAAGCGATAATTTTTTTAAATGGAAACCTATATTTTTTATTATTGATTTTGGTAGTACTTTTTATTCCGTTTCCAACCATATAAAATTTTGAATATGTTACATTTGAAAAAAATTGAGAAAAATAATCTTAAAGTTTAAATAGTAAAAACTAATTAAATTGGCAAAATGAATCTAGTTATTAGTGTATAAAACTAAAAACATTAGCTACAAAATGTCAAAATAAAATAAGTGTTATTAGTTTGCTTTTTCTCTGTTTTTCGCTCAATTATACAATTTTTATTAATAAAATAGTTTTTTAAATTTGGAAAAAGCAAACTAATAACACTTATTTTATTGTAAAATTTATAAATTGCATAATTCTGACAGTTGTAGCTAATGTTTTTTTTTTATACACTAATAACTAGATTAATTTTGCCAATTTAATTAGTTTTTACTATTTAAACTTTAAGATTATTTTTCTCAATTTTTTTCAAATGTAACATAATTAAAATTTTATATGGTTGGAAACGGAATAAAAAGTACTACCAAAATCAACAATAAAAAATATAGGTTTCCATTTAAAAAAATTATCGCTTACTTCATAACTCAAAAACAAAAGACAATCTTTAAGTGACAATTACAGTAAAATATGTCTCATTTAAGATAAAAATTGACGTGTTCGAGGATTTTTTTCAAAAACGTTTAATAAAAGATTTATTGCGATAGTTCCAAACTTTACACTCGCTCTGTATAATTCTAATCACGATATAGAAAATATAACATTATAATCAGAAACATTTGAATTTAAATAATATTCTAGAAAGTAATTACAATCATTTTCAATTTGTAGATAAATTAAATAATTATAGATATACAAAATATAATAGAAAGATTCTTTTCGGTGACCTAAATAAATTAAAATCAAACTTAAGGTCATTTCAAGGCAAACAAAAGGCTATATACAGACAGGTGGTGGAAATCCAAAAATGAATAATTTTACATTCGATTTATTCGTTTAATACTACATATTTATGGTAACGAATTATTAGAAAAATTTGCTAATTAATGTATAATTAATAATTTAATAACAATTTTTATATATTTATAAAAAAAATTAATCAAATATTTAGATGTCAATATTTTCATTGTTTATTATTATTTTGATTTCCAAAAAATATATATAAGAGAAAATCGCATTTTTCAAGGAAATTGATAAAAAAAAAATTTTCTCTTAAATCACACATACAATTTATTTTCAAAAAAATATGATTGATCTTTATTACAATTAACAACATATATATTTTTTGGAAATCAAAATAATAATAAACAATTAAATATTTGATTAATATTTTTATCTGTTAATTTTGTAAATATATAAAAATTGTTATCAAATTATTAATTATACATAAATTAGCTAATTTTTCTAATAATTATTTACCATAAATATGTAGTATTAAACAAATAAATCGAATGTAAAATTATCCTTTTTTGTATTCCCACCACCTGTCTGAATATAACCGTTTGTTTGCCTTGAAATGTCCTTAAAGGAAACAAGCTATAATCCTGTTACCTGGCATCTAAATGTTCATGTCCAGCAAATTCAGCGACGCTATTCCGTCGATTATTATGATGTAGATGATTTAGCGTTTGTCGTGCATACATATCCGCCGCTAATAGATTTGCTTCCGATATGCTTTTATTTCGGCCGCTCCATTGATTTCCGGTACCGGTTGCGCCACCGGAAATAGGTCGGCCGCCCCCTGATGTATTCATCGGTCGCATGCCAGGAAGTGGATGACCACCATGGGGTATCACACCCTAATTTTATAATCATTTCTCTCATTAGTATTGAATAAATAGTTCCGGGTTTAAATTAATTGTCATTTTTTTTGGACAACTCTTTAGAGGTGAAATATCCATTATATTCATACATACACATACACAATCACGCCATGTACCCAAAAGGGTGTGGCACAAACTCTTTTCATCATCCCGAAATCAGTCGCCTCCAAACATTCTTATCCAGCACAAGCAACTTTCGCTTCATCCACATTCATAATTCCATTCTCATACATGCTCTTTTATTCCTACTACTTGGAAACTTTCGCTCACGCAAGCCACCCTTTCAATCATACACCACTCCAACTACTCATCGGACGTCCACCTGCAAACGTATACCATCAAAATCATTCAAATATATCTTTTCAACCAAACGTTCATTAGACGCATTTGCTCAACATGACCGAACCATCTTAACTGACTAACACCAACATTTAATACAACATTTTTTCAATTTCACACTCATTATACACTAATCTATTTCGTACCCGATCTCTCCTATTTACACCATATTGTATTCAATCTGTATTAATCACTGGATCGCTAAAAACTATCAGAGTTGTGACTTTTTCAACAATTTTTTGGGAACTTTTACAACAAATACAGTGAAGAACAGTTATACCATTGAAAAGTGCAGTTATTGAAGTTTTTAGAAGGAATTTTTTTTTTCAAAATTTAAATATCCGTTTCTATAATTGTCTTTTTCAACAATTTTTTGGGAACTTTTACAACAAATACAGTGAAGAACAGTTATACCATTGAAAAGTTTTCAAAAATCAAATTTTCACTTAAAAAAATGGCATCAAAGTAATCAGGTCAAAAGTTAGATTTGTCAAATGGTTGTCGCGTTCTACATTTTTGCAACAAAAACAAATTAAATATTTAGTACATTGTAACATATGTAACTTTTGGTGGAACCTACAAAATGGATAAATTTTACCCGTAAACCACGAAAAGGATTAATTTTAGACACGTTTTGAAAATACAAATATATATATTAATTTGTTTTTGTTGCAAAAATGTAGAATGCGAATTTGATCTGCCACCATTTGGCAAATCTAAATTTTGACCTGATCACTTTGATGCCGCCATTTTCTTAATTGAAAATTTGACTTTTTTGAAAAGAAAATTCCTGCTGAAAACTTCAATAAATACACTTTCTAACGGTATAATTTTTATTAACTGTATTTGTTGTAAAAGTTTCTAAACGAAAAATTAATCCTTTTTATTTATAATTTAATCATTTATTTTTTTTTAGTCTATAGAACATTTTATGCCTAAAAATATTCCATTTTTTTAAAAGGAACTTTATAATATATTTTTTTTATTCAGTTATTTACAAAATGATATACTTATATATTTTTCGAATATTTTAAAGAAGTTTTTGTGGTTTCTACGAAACGTAAATGTTTGTTAAGCATTTTTAAGCTATTGTCAGCAATTTCGATATATTTTGAAATTATGTTCAAAGTTTCGATTTCACAGTGAACTAGATATTTTTGTTTACGTATACGTTATATTTTTTACAAATATATTTGCTAAATAAAAAAATATAGTGTATAAAGTGACTTAATAAAAATAATTATTAAAAATATTCTTTTTAAAATTGAAAAATAAATATTTTATAACGTCGTAAACTGATTAATTCACCTTTACGATTTTTCCATGACAATAAATATATAATTTTACGTTCAGCTGAAATAACGGACGTACAAATGAATGAAATGTAATTTGAAATAATAATAATAAAAAACCAACATACTCAATAGTAATTTGTATGTATATACACCACACCCATGTAACTAACCTAACTATTTCAAACAAAACACGTGAACCGGAAAATTGTTTGCGGGCTAGAATAACGGGTTCGGTTACACGCTATAAAATTCTGTTTTTATACATTTCATTGATTGAAAAATCATCCGAATTGACTTTGTTTTTGGACAAGACAAAGAAAAACAAACAAGATTAGAAGTATATGGGTAAACCCATATAGAAATCACTTTGACATTTCTCGGAAAATTGGCAACATAATATTTTTAATAAAATTATAATTTATGTGGGCACTAGAAGAAACTTAATAAAATTATATAATTAATGGGAGCATTAGGGAAATCTTTTCTAAAAATTTGATCAAAATCGGATAAATAACGTAGCCAATATAAATTTTTAAAAATTTTAGTAATTTTTTTCTCGGAAAGTTGGCAACACTAGATATTAATAAAATTATGTAATTAATGGGAGCATTAAGGAAATCTTTTCTGAAAATTTGATCAAAATCGGATAAATAACGTAGCTAATATGAATTTTTAAAAACTTTAGTATTTTTTTTCTCGGAAAGTTGGTATCACTGGAAAAAACCAAAACCACATGACCATCTTGGGCACTAGACAAATTTATCCTGAAAATTTCATTAAAATCGGTTGAACTGTCTAGGAGGAGTTGCGACCACAAAATTTTAACTTACGACCGAGCGAGCGAGCTGACGACGCACATCCATACACCCACATAAACTAAGTTCAGATTCGTCATCTACAGGCTATATAAAAAATTTCTATACAATTTTTTTTTTTTTAATGTTACAGACACCATACCAAACACTATACCACTTTTTCTTTGCAGTCAAAGTGGTAATAAAACAGTTTAGCTGATATAAAATATGTGGTACGTACCGCCATTGGTTGTTGATGATAGGACGGATGTATGTTCTGCATTCTAAAGTCGGGATCAGACCGATACTTCCGGTTCTGTTTGTATTGGTGCATCGTTTCGTTGTCGGAACTATCGTAACCGGAAGAACCATCTCGGAGGCCGCGGTTCATTGTTTTCGTACCCCTGAGAAGTTTTCGGGATTTATTTTGTGTTTTGGTGTTGTTTTCGCAAATAATCAAAATACAAATTTATATAATCATTGAAATAAAACGGCTATAGATTATAGTTCTGTATTAATTTTTTATTAATGATCAACATACTCAGAAAAAAATGATACAGTAAATGAACAAAACATAGAAATAAGTTACTAATTTATTATATCAGGAAAAAAAACCCAGTCATAAACTTCTGAATAATTGTAAAATTACTGATTGATTTTCTAACATTTTGTTTAAACACTAGTAAACCAATTTACTAGTTATGACTTACTGGGTTCCGACAAAAATTATCTTCGATTTTTAATGATTGTAAATTGTTTATTAAATATTTATTTATGTGTGTACAAAAATTTATAAACTAGTAAATTGGTTTACTAGTGTTTAAACAAAATGTTAGAAAATCAATCAGTAATTTTACAATTATTCACAAGTTTATGACTTGTTTTTTTTTTCTGATATAATAAATAAGGCTAACGCGATTGATGTTACATGTAATAAACTTCTAACGGCTACAGTTCCATTAGAAAGAATTTCCGGACATATGTTTATTTGAAGTTTTTTATTTAGATTACTCATGGGAATCATCCGGTGTAGTTTTTCCCCGACGTAATTAATAAACCACCCTGTATATTTCCGAAGATCGAAGAGGATTAATATTTTTTTACATTCTTCAATCATGCGTTGTAATTTCATGTATGGAAAATAGGAAACTTTAATATTTTTTCTTGATAAAATTCTGCCAATCAGTAACATTTTTCACATATTTTACTTTAAATGTCATTTGTATTATTTTTCCTGATGAAGATGTACGTCGAGAGTACGTCGCATATTAATTAAATATTAATACAGAACTACAATCTAAAGCCGTTTTAATTTAATGTAATGTATTCTGAAAGATTTTTCTATTATATTAATAATACTCTTCAAATAATTTTACATAATTAGACTCAAAAACAATATATAACAGAAAATTAAACTAGAAAATTTCACAGTTCAATCAGACAGTCAATTAGTTTTTTAATTGTAGAAAGGTTGAAATCGTGCATATTACAATTATTGTTCAATAAATTATTGGACAAAGATGCGAAAGACTGTATAGTTCGATATAGATTTTAATAAATACCTAAGGTGTGGTCGTGATGAATTATTCACTCCGCGATTCAAATGTTGAGGCGTTGCCGAGCGATTCGAGCCGTTATGATTTGGTGGAAAAACCCTTGGTAGACCAAATTTTAAATAAGTATACATATTGGATCCCAGCGCTGATCTGAAAACAAAAAAAAATAGAAATAAAAACAATATTATAAGGTACCTGAAAAAAAATTGAGAAAAATATACAGTGTGATCTAACTAACTTGTGTTATAATACCATTCTTATATAATCTTATTCATTCTATATAATAATTATTTTTAATGTTTATCTATTTTATTATTAACATATGTGTATTAATGTGTCTGTAAAATAAAATGTTTTAATAATTGATAATTTTACATCGAAATAATATTTTCAGTTGTGTAGAGGAACCCGTTATTTTCGTAAAAACAAGCAAAAAATTGTATTTCTGATGTTTCTTCGATGTAAAATTATCGATTTTAGCCACGACTGGAACATTTTTTACGAACACCCTAATGTGTATCGTATTTTTAATTTGTTAAACTTAAGTAACTACAAAATTCATTATTTTATTGTCAACTTGTATGTTATTTTACTAAACTATGTATAAACTTAGACCAAATTTGATTAGAAATTCCAAAATAATATTTAAATGTTATTAATATATTTGCCTCTATACTTTTAAAATATTTGTAATATTAATCAATAAAGATAATACTATAATTTGTAAAAAAATGAAAAGAGCAAAAACAATTATTTTTATAAAAATGAAAGTAAAATAACATATTTCATATCTCACATACGTATGTTTTTGGTGGTTCAGGTTCTTGAGGGAGGTTTTAACCACCCCTAACTCCCTCCCTGGCTACGCCACTGCTCTAACTTTATATTTGCAGCTAAGTTTCTAGCAAGTTGCTAGTTTAGAACTCAGACTTTCAATTATATAATTAAGTAATAAATTAGACTTTAAAATATTTTTTGTTTAACTTTTTATTGCAAATTATTTTTAAAATAAAACTGCGTTAGGTTAAAGTTCTGTATTAATATTTATTTATTAGCAATTGTCAATTAACTTAACTTGACTTAATATTTTTCAAAATATGATCGCCGAAGATGTCAGATTAAATACACTTGACGTTGTAGTACGAAAAATATTTAATAACGTTGTACCATTGATTATATAATATTCTATAAAACTTCTACATAATTATTCTTTTGTTTTGGAATTAAGTTATCTGATACTGAAATATTTTGTTTTAGTTTTTTTAAAATTTCAAAAAAAAAATGGATTTACAAATATTTTTTTAAATATATTATCGTCTTAAAATTTTTGCTACCAGGTATTTAAAATAGTTTGCTTTATATTTTTCTCGTATGTTGGTATTATTAAGAGTACGTTGCATAAAATGTTGTTAAAACATTGTCAGTATTCAGGACTGACCAATGAATCAAAAGTTTCAAGGTAATAAAAATACCTAGAATTTTCTATATAAACATGCAAGATTTTGGATTTTTATATATAAAAAAAAAATGTATTTACTTGGGTCCGTATCTGGGATGCGATAAAATTGATTGTACAGTAGTGTCTCGTAGTTGAAAATTTCCATAAGGCAATGGACTTTTATCGGCTGATCCTAAGGCACTGTCGGTGAAATCCGAATTTAGATTTTGCCTGGAACAAAATATTAGGACGATAATTTTTAGTAGTAAGGATGAAATATTAATTAATATGAATTAATGCTGGCGTTCTAATAGATTTAAAACCATTAACAATATGTTAATAAAACTAAAATTCGGTTAAATATTTAAAATGCAACATGGTTTGCTTTCCCAAGTATTTAAGTTGTCAGTCTGAAATTTAAATGTCATTTGTATCAGTTTTCCCTAATGAAAACGGACGTTGAGTTCGTCGAAACGTCGATTATTAATATATATTAATACAGAACTTTAACCTAAAGCCATTTTATTTTATATAATAAGTTCTCAAAGATTTTTTTATTATGTTAAATAAATAGCTAGTTATATTGTTACCTAATAACTTGTTTCTATGTTGTAACATTTTTCCTGATAAAGACGTACGTTGAGTTCGTCGAAACGTCGATTATTAGTAAATATTAATACAGAACTATAACCTAAAGCCGTTTTATTCTTTATGGAAGAGATAATATTTGAATTTTAAATTATTCAACATTTATACATTAAATATTCTTATCACATCTTATAAATATTATTTTGTCCGTTAAAATAATAAATATTTAATTGCATTTTGTTTTATAAAAACTTTTAAACACAGTTTTATTATTAATAAAATATACATATATTAGCATTATATACACAATAACCATTTAAATGAGAATTCTTTTTCAAATAATAAACTTTAAAAATAAATATTTTCCAAAGTTGCCAGTGAACCTATGAATGAACAGCGAGCCAATATAACTGTACAGAATATTGTACATAAACAGATAAAGTGATCATGTTGATCGTCAGCTGTTTATTGTCTAATGATTGTCATTTGTCGAACGTCTGGTCTTTAGTTGGAGAAAGAAAAATTTTCTACCAGTCGAAGTGAATATAGAAAACCGCTGCAGAAACTGTAAATCTTTTATTATATATTGACTTTAATTGCAAGAAGTGTTTTTATATTGTCACTGTTAAATAAGTTACAATAGATTTCATGCTTAATTTATTGTTGCTATTAGTATCAGCTGTATTAGATATAATAGATTTTTTTTAATGATTTGATCAATTGAACTAATAGGTAGGTAGATATTATATTATTGATTGAATATTTTAATGAAAAAAAATATAAGCAGCGGTAATTTCATTGTAGTTAAATTTTAAAATTGATATCTTGTTTTTCTACGAATAGTTTCTGTAATTCTTACATACATGCACAATCACGCCATGTACCCAAAAAAACTTTCAACGTACGTTTTCATCAGACAAAAAAGATACAAATGACTTTTAAAATAAATAAACAGAACATAAAAATAAGTTACTAGGTAACAAAATAAGTATATCGATCATAAAACTTATAAATTTTTAATGAAAAGAAGCCAAATTTTATTTAAATCAGTTAATTTAATAAACAGAACATAGAAACAAGTTACTAGGTAACAAAATAAGTAACTAAATCAGATAATTTATAGATTTTTATTTTACATTAATTACTGTGACGGCACTGTTCGAAAAAAAAATACCCTTATTAGTGCCTATATAAGTCCGTTCCCTAAAAAGGGTAAATATGATTACCCTAAATAGGTAATTCAAAAGAGTACTTTATTATCTCAAAAAAAAGGTAAAAAGGCAGTTATTTACCCTTATTTTTCATATTTTTTGCCCTTCCATTACGGTAAAAAGTCAAATATTTTAAAATACACAAGAGCAGGGCAATTTTTTGCACTAATAAGGCTACAAATTCAATTACCCTCGAAAATTTTTACTCTTTTACCCTATTATTTTGAACAGTGTAGCGTATTTTTTATTCCTGTTTGTAAATAATAAAAAACCTACCTATATATTGACCATGCGTGCAAATCCTCGCTAGCTGCTCCTGACAGCATTTGCGATCTTGAATCAGGATTGGAAGGTACTGAGTATTTGCGTTCCATCTTGATTGTTGAACGAGCATGGACAATTGAAAAGGCGTACTGCCTTTAATCACCGAAGAATCCACCATTCTGTAACAAAAAACAAAACAGAGAAATGTTTTAAAAAAATTGTACAGTGTAATTACATATGTTTTTTCATTAAAAAAATGTATTATCACAGTAAATGTATTATTTTACTATTAAAACATTTGGTTAAAAGAATTTATATGAATAATTTTGAAGGTATAAGCTGTAAAAATAAAATAGTAGAAAAATTACTATTAATAATCTGTAATTTCGTTCCTATTTTTACCTATTTTTTGTTTTATAATTTACACATCAGCGAAAAAATGTATCATCAATATAAATTCGGACTTCTGTCATGCCACTAACTAACTAACTAACTAACCTAACCTAACCATTTTGGCTTGGTAAAAGCCAGAAAAAACCATATTTCGTACATTTACTACATCTAATTGGTAAATCCTAGGTTTAACGCGTCTATCCTAGGATTCACCAATTTTCGAGCTTTTACAGTGACATATATACATACCTTACTATTCTAGAACTGTTAATAACTGGTTAAGGTAATTTTATTTAATTCATTGCCTTCACAGTGATTGATGTAAAATAAAAATCTATAAATTATCTGATTTAGTTACTTATTTTGTTACCTAGTAACTTGTTTCCATGTTTTGTTTATTTACTGTAATGTCTTTTGCGTATCTTTTATCTTGATGAAGAAATATCGATTATAAATAGATTTTAATACAGAACTTGAATCTAATGCAGGTTTATTTATATTTTTTTAACTTCTTCTTAAAGTTGTTTAAGCATTAAACATTTAAGCAAAAATCTTTAAATTTAAATCTGACGATCAAATTGAAACAGCATTTTTGAAACTAATTAATAACACACAAACAACTAATTAGAATATAATTTTCTCACTGTTACAAACTACAACAAACCACCATCATAATAAAAATAATTTTCATCCACATTCGCAAACAAATCCTGCGAAAATGAAAAACAGCCATAATTATTTTTTATTCTTCCCTTCAATTAAATTCCAAACATAATTACTTTTATAATAATAATAATAGCTAACGCATACGTATTTAATTATAGTTTGTTGAACTTAAACTTGGCAGAGAAGAGTTTCAATGTTTCAATTTCAATGTTATCAAGAAGAGTCATCCGTAATAATACGATGGTAGCGCCAACTGAACTTGATCGTTGAAACTAGATGGGTTGATGGTCTTAGGTTACAGCAGCGGATGTACCGAGTAATTGTAATTATAATTACTTTTAACTTAACATTAGCTTAGGAGAGAGAAAAAAAAGCTTACATACCGCCTACTGTCTCATCATCATTGTGTGATTTCATTTGCATATTTGTGTTTTTCCTTGAGACATGGATGTTGTTTATAAATTGGGTAGTTGGTAGAATGTATATGGTGTGAATAATAGACTTAGCATTGAAAAATTGTTGAAATATGTTGAAAAAAGTCATAGTATTTTACGTCAAAATCATGTGTTTTTGAGAAATATAGTTGAGTGCAAATATACAGTGTGTAAAGTGATGAGGTTTCCTATAGGGAACAAAAATTTAATATGAGTTTTATGAGAAAAACTTATTCTTTATAAAAAATTTTGCTTTATCAAAACCCCTAATAGTCAAAGAAAAATCCAGTAATCACTTAAGATAAGATCAAAAACTTGATATTATGTCGAGTTGTTGATTTTAAATATGACTAAGTCCGAATCAGTTACATCAGTATCGTGTGAAAAATGTTAAAAATATTTGTCATACAAGAGACTTACTTTTTAATTATTATTATTAATTTGCCAAAATATAATTATTATTATTATTAACAAGTAATTCATGGGTAACACGAACTGATGTAACATTCGGACTTATTGTTAGTCATATTTAAAATCAACAACTCGACATAATATCAAGTTTTTGATCTTATCTTAAGTGATTACTGGATTTTTCTTTGACTATTAGGGGTTTTGATAGAAGCAAATTTTTTTATAACGAATAAGTTTTTCTGATATTAAACTCATATTAATTTTTTTTTCCTATTAAAGACAGACGTTAACTTAACTCTGTTTTTTAAAATAAAAAGTGTGACTCATTAGGAAAACTAAACTATATCGTTATTAATTTTATTAAAAACAATATAATTTCATAACAAAACTCTGATATTAGTTAGATATTATTATCGCAACTATGTCATAATAAAAACAAATTCCTTGTTATATAAAATCAGATAAAATCTATTTCTAATAGCAACAAAACCGAGATCATTTACTAATTTATTATAATTATTTAATCATAAAGTAAATATTGAAATATTGCATAGCTACATCATTAGCGGAATATTCGAAATATGTTAAAATATTTACTTTACTAAGTCAGAAAGTATACCTTTAAGAAGTTCGAAAGAAATTGAGCAGTGATTGGCAAAACATCTGCCTTGTCGCAAAAGCAACAGTAATCAATGATTTTTCTTTTCGTCTTCTTCCAGTATTTTATTATATGTATTAAATTAAGTAAAAGGCCTCTAAGAGATCACATCTGCCATGACATACATCGGTTTTAACCAGATGCGGTACGAGATTTTTCAGCCGAACCGAAGTTAAAATCAACGGTACATTTGGTCATATTTGCTTTATGAAACATCTGTGGGAATTTTTTATTTTCATTTCGGATCGGAATGCTCGTACATACATATGAAAATACAATATTATTTTTTGTATTATTACATTCTAACAAGTAATGAATAATAATGATACACCATGTACCCAAAAAGGTGTAGCCACTATCGCGAAATCAGTTTCCTCCAAACAAACTATAGTTGCTTGCCTGGATAGAAATATTTGGAAGAAACTGATATCTCGAAGGATAGTGGAAAGAATTTGTGCCACACCCTTTTGAATACATGGCGTGATTGTGTATGTATGTATTATTTTTAATCTACGATAATTTAAAAAGGGCTATACAGGGTGATTTATGACGTCGGGGAAAAACTATACCGGATGATTCCTATGAGTAATCTAAATAAAAAACTTCAAATAAACATATGCCCGAAAATGCTTAACGGAACTGTAGCCGTTAATAGATCAAAATATATTAGAATATTTATATTATCTTTAGTGGGACTTGCAAAATTTAATTTTATCTAAATTAGGTATACATTCACCTGAAAATGAATTCAACATATTGAACTAAAAATATTTAAAATTCAATAAATTAACTTAGCAAATATAAATAATTAGATTGGGAAAATATACATATAATAAAATTATTTGACCGTAAATGTTTATAAGTTTAAAATTATATACCGGGTGTTCGTACGTTAAGTTCGTATGGGTGTTTGACATGCAATTTTGATAATTTGCAATATACTTCTTTCTCGAGTTAAATTCGGAGAAATACTAAGAATACTTTTTGATAGAACATAAAACGTTCTATAATTTGGTTTTAGTTTTAATTTGTTAGCATGTGCCGTTTGGGCGCTGAAATTTTTTTTGGATTTTTTGGTTTTTATTTTTTTTCTTAAAAACTATGAGGTGTAGGAAAATAAGCATGGTATGGAAAAATGTGGAACATTGAGTACTATAATTGAGTGAAGAAACCATTATTATAGGTTGCATCGTTTAGTAGAAAAAAATTAAAAAACTGAATTTTTGAAAATTTCTCAAAATAATACTTTTTTCAAAATTTCCTCAAAAAAATCTGAAAAAATTTAGTAAAATTGAGAAAAAAATTAGCTACATAATAGCTAAGTAACTTTTTTTCTAACTCATTCTGGTTTGGCAGGAAAAATTATTGAAAATTTTAGACACCCATACGAACTTAACGAACGAACACCCGGTATATATTGTAGATATTGTAGATATAACCGTTTTAAAATAATGTTTTGTATGCAAATTATATTCAGGTGAATAACCTGTTTCTGAAAATCCATAATACATTAAATATTTGTATATGTATATCTCTGATGTTTCTCATAATGTAATAATTTGTCTATATGGATTATTCTTGTATCTTTATCTTTTTAATTTCCAAAAAAGGAAAGTTTACAGGTTTCAAATACCAATCTATGAATTATTGGAAAGATTTTCCAAATTTATGAGCCATTTGAAAATCTGTCTGTTTTCTCTAAGATGGCATACATTTTTTTGTTTGTGTGGAAATAATTTAAATAACAATTCCAATACGGAAATTAGGATTGTATTAATTAATTTTTAAATTTATGTATTTTTTTATGAAATATAATGGCAAAATATTTATGTATAAAGATTTAACAAATCTATAATTAAATTTTGTTTAATTTTATCTTTGAATTTACAAAAGCATAAACGGAAAATGACTGCTGTGGAAATGAGATTTTTACGTGGGGTATGTGGTGTAAATAGGAGAGATCGGGTACGAAATACGATTAGTGTATGATGAGTGTGAAATTCGAAAAAAATGTTGTAGCAAAAGTTGGTGTTAGTCAGTTAAGATGGTTCGGACATGTTGAGCGAATGTCTAATGAACGTCTGGTTAAAAAGATTTATTTGAATGATTTTGATGGTATACGTTTGCAGGTGGACGTCCGATGAGTAGTTGGAGTGGTATGATTGAGAGAGTGGCTTGCGTGCAGCGAAAGTTTCCAAGTAGTAGGAATAAAAGAGCATGTATGAGAGGAATTATGTATGTGGATGAAGCGAAAGTTGCTTGTGCTGGATAGGAATGTTTGGAGGCGACTGATTTCGGGATGATGAAAAGAGTTTGTGCCACACCCTTTTGGGTACGTGGCGTGATTGTGTATGTGTATGTATGTATGAATTTACAAATAAAATCAAGGTTTTTCCACCCAAATTAATTTGTTAAAATGACAAATCAAAATATTTTGTTTCCAATTTTAAGTCATTTAAAATTCTTTACGGTTACTGTCATTATCTATTTTTTTTTTTATTTGTTATATGATTTTGTTTAGTGGTTTTTTTTCTCTATTGTTCACAATAAGATCCTAATACTATAATGGATGGTTCACTCACCTGACCAAGGTCTAATTTTAACAAGATGATTATTTGCAAAAAATTAATTGCATCTAGTTTAATTTTCTATGAATTTTTATGAGTAATCTAAAAATTTATTTAATTTTCGTGCTCACTTAGAAGTTATAAAATGATCTTGCAAAAATTCAAACTCATCTTTAATTTATTTACAAATATAGTATTTATACAAAATATATTAATATTAATAAAATGAAATAAAAAATATAAAAGCTAAAATCAGACTCAGTGTAAATTTATATAACAATAAAAATTTTTGGTTGTATTTTTTTTGTAAATTTAATAACAATTTATAAAATTACATTTAAAAAATTGTAAAATTACTATGATTGTTATGTAAATTTACACTGATTTTTTACAGTGTACTGTAAAAAAGTTGCCATGGATGAGGCTATTTATACATACGGTATGTATACGCAATTGGCTATTTATACATACTAAACCAACCTACTAACCTAACCTACCCTAAATAGTCAATTGTGTAAAAATACTGTATGTTTAAATAGCCAATTGCGTATACATACCGTATGTATAAATAGTCGCTTTCTAAAATTATAGCAAAAAAATCACATATTGTTTCAGCATAAATGATGGTTTTCATAAAAATAATATAATTTTGTAATTTCAGTTTATGGAAAAAAAGTAAATACCTAAACTTACATAAAATGTACGTATTTATATAAAAATTTTCCTGTGATGTCTGTAAATTTATACATTAAACTGATGTTTTCATGTAAAATTAGCGAATTTTTTTTACAGTGCAATAATTAGAGCATCATCAGATAAACGTGATGACTTTTGTGGCAACCTTTTATAGACCTGATAACTTTGGTTTAAATTTATTTTTAACACAAAAAAAAAAATTGAAAAGTACAATAAGAAAACAAAAATGATATTACAAATTTATATTTTTTTTTAAATAAAATTATCTACAAATAAATAATATTTGCAATATTTTATCTATGACTGTACATGTATATGTATACATATAATAACATGTATGGATAGAGCATTGTCGCTATTTGCTAATTTTAATAGCGCGTTACAAAAATATGGGTCAATGGAATGGAATAACTCACCCAACTTTAATCATGTGATTAGTTGACACACCTACTAAACATAACAAACATGTTACTCATATAAAAAAATTATCAGCCCGTTATTTTACTACACTATACTGTAATCTTTAAATCACCAATCTGCCAGACAACAAATTTACAAGATACCAATAGTTTTAATTTTATTTTACAGTTACTTAATGTCTCGTTTTAATAGGTTAATATTTTTGAAGAAATAAAATGGTTCAGCTAGTTTAGAATACTGGAATATTTAAGTTTAATAAAATAATATTTGAATAAAATAGCTTTAGATTCTATTTCTGTAATAATTTATGAATAAATCAACGTTTCGACGAACTCAACGTACGTCTTCATCAGGTAAAAAACATGAAAACAAGTTACTAGGTATAAAATAAGTAATTAGATTATGAAATTTATAGATTTTTGATTTGTTACTTAGTAACTTGTTTCTATGTTCTGTTCGTTTACTATAAATAATATTATTTCTATTTTTTTTACTGATGAAGATGTACGCTGAGTTCATCGAAACGTTGATTTTTTTAATAATTTCTTAATAATTTGATGCAAAATTTTAAGAGTTTAATAAAATAATACTAACATAGTGAAAAATTCTTTTTAAACTCATTATATTGGAATAAAATAGTTTTAGATTCTATTTCTGTAATAATTTATGAATAAATCAACGTTTCGACGAACTCAACGTACGTTTTCATCAGGTAAAAAAATAGAAATGACATTTATAGTAAATAAACAAAACATAAAAACAAGTTACTAGCTAACAAATTTATTTATTATTATTATTATTTATTACTTAGTAACTTGTATCTATGTTGTGTTCGTTTACTCTAATTTTCCTGATGAAGATGTACGTTTAGTACGTTAAAACGTTGATTTCTTAATAAATTATTCATTCTCTCTTAATATTAAACACATTTAAGAATGTCTAGTACCATTTTCATAATAACAACTTTTGCAACAACTTTTTCGCTCATATTTATTTCTGCTAGTTCCTGCTGACTCCTGCAAAGTTGCGCTCATTCATGATAAAGATGCACGTTCAGTTCGTCGAAACGTTGATTAATAAATTATCATAAAACTAGAATCAGAAACCGTTTTATTCTAACAATAATACTAGTTAATAAAATAAAAAAAACAATAGGATTTATGTGCAGAAATCGTTTATTGTTGAAGGTATAAAATAATTATCCAGAAAATTGGCAATTAATTATATCCTTTCTTGTTAATGACTCACACTAAATTAACCAATTAAATGTTAGGTTTTTTTAATTAATTGATTTAATTTTGCACAAAATCAATTAACTTCTATTTTCTCGCAAGAAAACTTTTATAAAATGTGTATAATTTTTTTTAACTTATCATTTGATATGTTTAAATAAAAAATCTTCAATATTTTATAAAAAAATTATTTGAAATTAAATAAATATTAAAACAGAACTATAATATAATGAATTTCTGAATGATATTTATAATAACCAAGTACTTAATTCTTAATTATTTATTAGTGTTATAATTTTATTTATGTCTTAAGAAGTATAACTGACTGGAAAATAGTAAATAATTTTGTTATTTAATCTTCGAGTAAATTAAAAACAAGTTAATAATTGAGTGAAATTATACGTTAAAATACGGAAGACGTTAAAACTAGTTAATTTTTCTCATAATTAATAGGTGACACTAATTTCGCAGGTCTTTTTTCAAAATAACACCGAAAAAATTCTCATAGCTTTCTTTCGTCAAACTTCCTGTTTTTAACTATTTCCTATGTTCTTATCAACATTCTTACAAGAAAAATTTTTTTTTTTCTTTTTTCTTATATAATTATTCAAAATAAGCACGCTGCTATTTCAATAAATAGTCATTATTTATTAACATTCTAATATTAATGTATAACTAAAATAAAACGATCTTAGATTATAGTTCTGTGTTAATATTTCTTAATAATCGACGTTTCAACGAACTCAACGTCCGTCTTTATGACAAATAACATTTACAATAAATAACAGAACTAGATCATAAAATTTTATGTTAATTTATAAGTATTTAAGCTAAGTTTTATATTTATTCATAATCAACGTTTCGACAAACAAAATGTGCGTCTTCATCAGGAAAAAAAGATAGCAATGGTGTTTATAGTAAATAAACAGAACATAGAAACAAGTTACAAGGTAACAAAATAAGTAACTAGATCATGAAATTTATAAATGTTTAATTAAAGGAAGCCAAATTTTATTTAAGGCCATTTCAAGGCAAACAAAATGCTATATTCAGGCAGGTGGTGGGAATACAAAAAAGGATAATTTTACATTCGATTTATTTGTTTAATATTACATATTTATAGTAACTAATTATTGGAAAAATTAGCTAATTTATTTACAATTAATAATTTAATAACAATTTTTAGATATTTACAGAATCAGCATATAAAAAAAATTAATCAAATATTATTATTTTGATTTCCAAAAATATATATGTTGTTAATTGTTATTATAGTACTTATGTATTAATTTCAGAATTTTTGTATGTGTGGTTTATTTGTAAAAAAATAATTTTGAAAAATGCGATTTTCTCTTATTTCACACAAACATTTTATTTGAAAAAAATATGATTAATCTTTATTAGAATTAACAACATATATATTTTATCGAAATCAAAATAATAATAAACAAAGAAAATATTTGATTAATTTTTTTTATATGCTAATTCTGTAAATATATAAAAATTGTTATTAAATTATTAATTGTAGATAACTTAGCTAATTTTTCCAATAATTAGTTACCATAAATATGTAGTATTATACGAATAAATTATAACAAGTAAATTTTATAGTTATATAGGATAATAAATCTAAAAAAGTCTTATGGAAAAGTGTCATAATGTAAGAATTTTTACCTTGTGTAAAGAAAAAAAGGAAAGTTGCTAATAATATAGAGGAAAATAAAACTGTGTGTGATTTGAAATGAAATGAGTAAAATCTGTACTAGTGAGTGTACAATTTATGACAATGAACGCAAATTATAGTGACAGGATATTGACGAAACAAATACATTGTTACGCAAACTTATTATAAATAAATATGTGCAATACATTTTTACAAACTACTACGACAATATTATATGTATCAATTTTTTACAATATACTGACCTACAAATTTCTTTATTATGTAAAATTCGAAGATATTGTAATAATTGCAAGATCCATCCATATTAACAGCAGATTGATAAGAGAAGCAATAGAAATTTATTGAAAAATAAAATTTGGCTTCCATTCTTTAAAAATTTCTGTCATTTGTATTTTTTTTGTTGATGAAGGTGTACATGGAGTTCGTCGAAACGTCGATTATTAATAAATATTTACACAAAACCGATTTATTTTAATATAATGATTTCTGAATTTTTTTTTGCTGTGTTATCAAACAATTCTGTTACCTAGTAACTTAGTAACTTGTTTCTATGTTTTGTTTATTTATTGTAAATGTCATTTGTATCATTTTTCCTGATGAAGGCGTACGTTGAGTTCATCGAAACGTCGATTATTAATAAATATTAACACAAAGCCATTTTATCTTAATATAATGACTTCTGAAATTTTTTTTTGCTGTGTTATCAAACAATTATTTATTTACTTATTTTGTTACCTAGTAACTTGTTTCTATGTTCTGTTTATTTATTGTAAATATCATTTGTATCATTTTTCCTGATGAAGAAGTACGTTGAGTTTATCGAAACGTCGATTATTACAAAATCATTTTATCTTAATATGACTTCTGAAATATTTTTTTGCTGTGTTATCAAACAATTCTGGTACCTAGTAACTTAGTAACTTGTTTCTATGTTTTGTTTATTTATTGTAAATGTCATTTGTATCATTTTTCCTGCTGAAGGCGTACGTTGAGTTCATCGAAATGTCGATTATTAATAAATATTAATACAGAACTAGAACCTATAGCCGTTTTATTTTAATAGAATGTCTTCTGAAAGATTATTTTCTATGTTTATCAAATTACTGTTTATTTTGTAATAAATTAGTGAATATTTTTTTGAAAGTGGCTATTTATACATACGGTATGTATACGCAATTGGCAATTTATACATACAGTATTTTTACGTAATTGGCTATTTAGGGTAGGTTAGGTTAGTAGATTGGTTTAGGTTTAGGTTTTTTTTAGGATGTATAAATAGCCAATTGCATATACATACCGTATGTATAAATAGACTCATCCTTATTTTTTAGCAAAATTATAAAAAATTCATATAAAAAAATACATTCTTAAAATTAAAATTCGTCATCAAATACTCAACCAACCGTTTATTTTATGTTTTCACACACAGAGAAAATTAAAGAGATCTGCTTCTGCACACACACACACACACACACATATATATATATATATATATATATATATATATATATATATATATATATATATATATATATATATATATATATATATATATATACACTTAAACGTGCGGGAATGTCCATTCAAAGCAACTATTAAGAATCCACACACAAGAAGTAAAAATTCGAGGTCACAACCGGAGAAGTTTTGGAAAAAAAATCCTTATTACAGTACGACAAAGATGGCGCATGTTTGGCCGAAAACACAGAGAGAAAGAGAGAGATAATGGATTTTAATAACGTAACTCGTGGTACTAATAAAATGTTATGTCCCGCGAATCTGGTCACCTTTAGCTGTTTTGTTACTCGTTCTTGTTTTGGTTAGGATGAAATATACATAGATCTGTTGTGATATAATTTCGTCAAAAAAAAAACTGTGTAACATTAGAAAGTTGATACAGATTTTTTTTGAAGTGGTCTATAACATACTTGAGATTTTTATTATGTTTGAAGATTTTTAACCTATTTTGGAAACAGACTCAAATATTTTATACTAAATAAAATATTCAGACAAAAAAATCATAATAAAAACTGTTTTAAGATTAGATTCTGTTTAATATATATTTATATATATATATATATATATATATATATATATATATATTTATATATATATATATATATATATATATTTATATATATATATATATATATATATATATATTTATATATATATATATATATATATATATATATATATATATATATATATATATATATATATAGACCACTTTGACATTTCTCGGAAAGTTGGTAATACAATATTTTTATTAAAATTATAATTTATGTGGGCACTAGGAGAAATTTTTTTGAAAATTTGATCAAAATCGAAAAAATAATGTAGCCACAATGAATTTTTAAAAAAATTTGTTTTTTTTTTCTCGATAACACTGTATTTTTTTAAAATTGCATAATTTATTTAGGCACTAGGAAAATCTTCTATAAAAATAAAGTGGTCATAATGAATTTTTTTCTCGGAAAGTTGGCAATACTGTATTTTGTTAAAATTACATAAATTATATGAATAGTAGGACAATCTTTTCTGAAAATTTTAGTAAAATCGGTTAAATAACATGGCCATAATAATTTTTTTAAAACTAGTAATTTTTTTCTCGGAAAGTTGGCAACACTGGATATTAATAAAATTATATAATTAATGGGAGCATTAGGGAAATCCGATTTTATGAATGAAATTTTATTATATCCAGTGCCTTCACAGTATTTCTGTTCGATAATAATAATTGCAGATGTCGAAAAAAATGTATAGAATCACTGTTCTAGTGTATTTTTACAATATTATAGTTTTATAATAATAATAATAATGCAATAATTATAGTACAGTATTTTTTTGAAACAAATATACGTATAGAAAAACTAAGATAATAGAAAAATTAAAAGATCACATAGTTAAAAAGTGATTTTCCTTGAGATTCTTTAAGTATTATACAACATATATAATTTTGTTACAATATAATAAAAATTACTTAAAAGTTATTTAATTTAAAACTGTAAATATTTGTGCAGCGTTGCATATAAATTTAATAATATAAATATTTAAAGAAAAAAATGAAAATAATTACTTATTTGAAATAATTTAAGTTTTTATTATCATTATTCATCAGATAAAATTTATAAATACATTATTATGAAAAACCAATGAATAATTCTTATATCCATTATTAATTATTTTAATTTTAAACAACGCCATATTAATCCATCATCAAAACCAATATTGCGTCATTTCAATTCAAAATCAATTGTCATTTTAATTCGATAAGAAATCACAGAAAACTTTTAAAATTTATAATCTAACTTTACTATTGTACTGGTCAGACAGTAAATTCATGTAAAAATCATTCAAATACCTAATATTTATTTTGAATAAGATAAGTATGTAACTATTGGAATAAAATACAGTACTTTTTTCTTATCAAGCTAGTACTATAATGGTAATTTTTTTAACAAAAACCTATTTTTCTACATATTTTTTGATAAATTAGTTGTAGTTTTTACAAGGCTATGTGATAATTATCACGTATAGCAAACTATATTTAGTTTTTCTATTATTTGTGTATTCTGTTTAAATATGTGAAAATTAAATACAAAAAAAAATAGAATTGTTATCAATGATTCAATAATAATAATAGTATAATAACTGTGTTTTTTTTTACATTCCACTCAGATCAGTAAATCTTTTAAATGAGCTGAGTTGAGATGAGCACATTGCATTTCTTGCACTAACTGCTATGTAATAATGTCATTATTGTACATAGCGTAGATATATAATATTGATATTTATTTTAGAAAATATATTATAATCTTACGGCTGTCAAAATTAAATTCTCAAACAGACGTTGATGAGATCAAGTTTCTAATTATTCTAATCAGTTTAATATTAATATTATTTGACAGTTGTGACATTATTTTTACTACTTTGACTGCAAGGAAAAAGTAGTATAGTGTTTGGTACGGTGTCTTCAAAAACAAAAAAAAAACTTGTATAGAAATCCTTCATATAGCCTCTAGATGACGAATCTGAACTTAGTTTATAAGTGGGAGTATGGATGTGCGTCGTCAGCTCGCTCGCTCGCTCGGTCGTCAGACAAAATTTTGTGATCGCAACTCCTCCTAGACGGTTCAACCGATTATAATGAAATTTTCAGGATAAATTTGCCTAGTGCCCAAGATGGTCATGTGGTTTTGGTTTTTTCCAGTGATGCCAACTTTCCGAGAAAAAAATTACTAAAGTTTTTAAAAATTCATTGTGGCTACATTATTTATCCGATTTTGATCAAATTTTCAGAAAAGATTTCTCTAATGCTCCTATTAATTACATAATTTTATTAATATTCAGTGATGCCAACTTTCCGAGAAAAAAATTACTAAAGTTTTTAAAAATTCATTGTGGCTACATTATTTATCCGATTTTGATCAAATTTTCAGAAAAGATTTCTCTAATGCTCCTTAAAATTACATAATTTTATTAATATTCAGTGTTGCCAACTTTCCGAGAAAAAAATTACTAAAGTTTTAAAATTTTTATTATGGCCATGTTATTCAACCGATTTTACTCAAATTTTCACAAAAGATTTTCCTAGTATTCATATAATTTATGTAATTTTAACAAAATACAGAGTTGGCAACTTTCCGAGAAAAAAATTAGTAAAATTTTTAAAAATTTATTATGACCATTTTATTTAACGGATTTTAATCAAATTTTCATAAAAGTTTTTTTTTTAATGCCTAAATAAATTATGCAATTTTAACAAAATACAGTGTTGCCAACTTATCTAGAAAAAAATCACAAAGTTTTTTAAAAATTCATTGTTGCTACATTATTTATTCGATTTTGATCAAATTTTCAGAAAAGTATCTCCTAATGCCCACATAAATTATAATATTATTAAAATACAGTGTTGCCAACTTTCCGAGAAATGTCAAAGTAGTCTATATATGGGTTTATCCATATACTTCTAATCTTGTTATTATAAGAAATCAGTAATTTGTGTCAAACTAATTTAAATTTATTCGTTAAAATATATTTACTTGCTATAACTATGGCTTCAGGTATTTAATAAATTTTATACAGACAATTATATGAGTCTAAAAAATAAAAAATTACCTACATCAAATCCAGACCATAAAGTTTAAATTATTGTAATAACGTACTGTACAATTTATTTTACAAATTCCGGATAATTTTCTTGAAATTAAACATTAAATTTATTATTTTCTAAGACAATGATTATTATTTGTCATTAAATCAATCAGCCAATCGTGTCACTATATCTAAAATAAATTGCTTTGTCAGTAATAGAATTTCTGCTAGATAAAAATCATCAAATAATTTATATACACTGTAATAAAATACGTATTATTTCAGCAAAACTGATGATTTTAAATAAAATAATACCTGTACCATATAATACATGTTTTTTTTACCGAATTTTTACGTATTTTATATTCATATTATGTAGAAATTACCTGACATTTTATTAAATCAGTTGTAAATCAGTTGACCGGGGTTTTTTTTATATAAAATTACCGAATTCTTTACAATGTACAGTAACAAACTTTTAGTTTTTTTTTGCAACTCTTGAGTGAGTAAGAAAAAAAAAACTGATTTCTTAATACACAAACTATTTGTATGACAAATAAAAAATTTGTCCTTAAATATAAAAAAAAACGACATTGAAACAAGAATGTATTTGTTTATATATTGACTTGTTTACTTGCTGTTAATCAAATTATTGTTGAGTAATTTCAATGAAACTCTACTGTTTAAGTGTTTGTACAATATAATGTACAGTGTAAATTATTTTTCTGTTCTGTTCATTTACTGTATATGCCATTTTTCTGATGATTTTCATATGTTGAGTCGATTATTAATAAATATTAATACAAAACTATAACTTAAGCTGTTTTATTACTACTTTGACTGCAAGGAAAAAGTAGTATAGCGTTTGGTACGGTGTCTGTAACATTAGCAAAAAAAAAAAAAAAATTGTATAGAAATCCTTCATATAGCCTCTAGATGACGAATCTGAACTTAGTTTATGTGGGTGTATGGATGTGCGTCGTCAGCTCGCTCGCTCGGTCCTCAGACCAAATTTTGTGATCGCAACTCCTTCTAGACGGTTTAACCGATTTTAATGAAATTTTCAGGATAAATTTGTCTGGTGCCCAAGATGGTCATGTGGTTTTGGTTTTTTCCAGTGATGCCAACTTTCCGAGAAAAAAATTAATAAAGTTTTTAAAAATTCATTGTGGCTACATTATTTATCCGATTTTGATCAAATTTTCAGGAAAGATTTCTCTAGTACCCACATACATTACGTAATTTTAATATAATACAGTGTTGCCAACTTTCCGAGAAAAAAATTACCAAAGTTTTTAAAAATTTATTACGGCTATGTTGTTTAACCGATTTTGTTCAAATTTTCACAAAAGATTCTTCTGGTATCCATATAAATTAGATAATTTCAACAAAGGACAGTGTTGCCAACTTTCTGAGAAAAAAATTACTAAAATTTTTAAAAATTTGTTACGGCCATGTTGTTCAACCGATTTTGTTCAAATTTTCACAAAAGATTCTTCTGGTATCCATATAAATTAGATAATTTCAACAAAGTACAGTGTTGCCAACTTTCTGAGAAAAAAATTACTAAAATTTTTAAAAATTTATTACGGCCATGTTGTTTAACCGATTTTGTTCAAATTTTCACAAAAGATTCTTCTGGTATCCATATAAATTAGATAATTTCAAAAAGTACAGTGTTGCCAACTTTCTGAGAAAAAAATTACTAAAATTTTTAAAAATTTATTATGACAACTTTATTTAACCGATTTATGTGATAATGTCAAAGTAGTCTATATATGGGTTTACCTATATACTTTTAATCTTGTTAATAATATAATGAGTTCTAAAAGATTTTTTACTATGTTAAAAAAAAATTTTTTCAATACTTATATGAAAATTTTAATTATAAGTTTGAAAAATAGGTTATTAGAATTATATTTTTACATCGTTTTACAGATAAGTTAATTACATAGAAGAACCATCACATGTACATATATTTATTTGAAAACATCTGTTTTGTTTTCTAGATTTTTCGTAATTTACATTTTATTAACATAAATTACTTTATATTCATACTTATTACGAATTTGTTGCAATGTAACATAAATTTTATTTCACTAATTTTGCAATCTTAATACGCACTTAAACAAAAATTAATAGTTATGCATACCCACTTTTTAATATTTACATAAAATATATTTAAAATGAATGTTGAAATAATAAATTAAATATGTTTATCCTAAATTTTCTAGTATTGAATAAATTTATTCGAAAAATATGAAATAGTAATAATTTGATACAAATTTATCAAATAATCCAATTTGTAATGGCGTAAATTATATAGGTATATTTTTTGGAATAACTATTACTACTTTTAAAAAAGTCATCAAATTATATATTTTTTTGAAAACTTATAAAATGATCTTTTCTGTATCCTTTTAGGAGGGCGTTAGCTACTTAGCTATTTTGTGTACAACTCTTTTCATATAAAGAGAATTTGTATTTCTTTTTTTTAATTCATTTACAAGGAAAAACTTCGGATAATTCTATTGTAAATTTAAAACTTAACAAAAATCTTGTCTATTGTCTTAAAAGTGTGATCATTAGAATGAAGATGTATATATATATATATATATATATATATATATATATATATATATATTCTGTTGCTATTTTATATGCGAAAGGAATAAATAAATAAATTTATGGCAGTATTTGTTGACAGTGACAAAGAAATCTAGTATGTAGGATTCTAGAATTCATTCCAAGGATACACAGAAATCCTAAGATTGTCATTTGAATATTTACATATAATTGCTTATGTATTCAATGACTACGATACATTATAATTTATAAATAGATACTAATTTTGAATAACAATTTAAAACAAAAGTGTGTAAAGTGATGAGGTTTCCTATAGGGAAAAAAATTCTAATATGAGTTTTAGGAGAAAAACTTATTCTTTATAAAAAAATTTGCTTCTATCAGAACCCCTTATAGTCAAAGAAAAATCCAGTCATCACTTAAGATAAAATCAAAAACTTGATATTATATCGAGTTGTTGATTTTAAATATGATTAAGTCCGAATGTTACATCAGTATCGTGTTACTCATGGATTACTTGTTAATAATAATTATATTTTGGCAAATTAATAATAATAATAATAATAATTAAAAGTAAGTCTCTTATATGACAAATATTTTTAACATTTTTCACACGATAATAATAATTATTATTATACTTTTGCTAACAAAAAGTTTTAACTAAACAATTAAAAAACTTTTTTAATTTCATTCAAATTATTATGTGTTTTTTTTTTCAGTTTCTAGTGTTATTTTTTGTGTAAATATATTGTTTATTTTCTGTAAACTATCTGTGATTTTCTACAACTGAAATAAATGTATTTAGTATTACTTTAAATATATTTGTTTTCTGGCAAAAAAGTAACCAACAATTATTATTAGTGGTGATATTTTACTGGTCCGCGATGCGTTTTTGGTTGAGAAACACTGAACTAGATCATAATGTCATTTGTATCATATGTTGAGTTTCGTCGAAACGTCAATTATAAATAAATATTAATAAAAAACTTTAACCTAAAGCAGTTTTATTTGAATATAATGAGTTTGAAAAGATTTTTTACTATGTTAAATATAAATGTAGTTTCTTTGAAAGTAAAACAACAAAGTAAATTTATCTGAAACCGGTACTGGAAAATGCAAAATAGTAATGACCTTTCACGGCCTTCAGCATAAAATACGTACATCCCGGATTTCTTTGTCAAACGTGTTTCTGTTGACTCAGAAAATACAAATACCATTATCTGCGGTTACTAAGATTGACCAAAAACAATTTAACTCAAATTATTATTACACCTTTTCTGATGTATCTGAATTTATGTGTCATTTGTGTGTTTATATATTTATATCATTTTTATAAGATTAGAATATGATCTACTCTGGCGAAATTTAAATAAAAATAATATTATAAAAAATCCCAAAATCACACTTAAATTAAAATAAAGCTAAATACGTATTTCGGAAGCTAAGCTTCCATCTTCAGTAGCTAAATAAAATTTACTAAAAATCTTACTCACTTATCACTTATCACTGATCTTTGACTTCGGATCACAGGTAAGATTTTTTTGTAAATTTTATTTAGCTACTGAAGATGGAAGCTTAGCTTCCGAAATACACGTATTTAGCTTGATTTTAATTTAAGTATGGTTTTGGGATTTTTTATAATATTATTTTTATTTATGTCATTTATTTTTATAAATAAAAATTGTTAATTACCCGTTTTTTTTCTTTCTTATTTATAATTTTCTAAAGAATTTGAAAATATTTGATTTTATAGTCATTGTATAGTTAACGGTAGAAAATATTAATTTTTTTGTAAATTAAAAAAATATATATCTTAGAATAAAGCGAGTGTAGGATCTAGTTCTGTATTAATTAATTAATAAATCAACGTTTCGACGAACTGAACGTGCATCTTTATCAGTAAAAAAGATACTAGGTTTAAAATAAGTAACTATAGATCGTAAAATTTATAAAATTAATTTTATTACTTAAATAAAATTTGGCTTTTTATTATTAAAAATTTATAAATTTCATGATCTAGTTACTTATTTGTTACCTAGTAACTAAATTTTTTCATAAATATTGTGATATTTTACAAAGTATAGAGACTGATCAAATAAAATTTAATTTCTGCTGCATTAATTTGTTAAGCAATTATCATTACATACAACAACGGTATATTAGTAAGAAATCTAACAATAAAAATAATAATAATTGGTGAGTAACAAATAATTGAATTTGACAACTACGCCGAGATGGTAGCCATGGTAACTTATTATTATTATTCCCACGTTTTGGTTTAAATTTTCTTTTTTTGTTGTATGGACAATTGCGGGTATTTATGCCAAGTCACTAACCTCGCTATTCGATAGTGTTTTTATGACCAATATTTTCTCAAATAATATCACACATAATATATATATATATATATATATATATATATATATATATATAAAATAGATAATTGTAATTATTATGTTATTTAAATTAAATTACGACAATGAACTCATATATTAGTTTTTATTAGTTTTTTGTCTTATCTAAGAGATGTAACCAAGCAAGAATAAATAAGTATTTTTAGGTCACTTTTCAGAACTCATTATATTAAAATAAAACAGCTATAGGTTGTAGTTCTGTATTAATATTTATTAAAACTGATACTAATAATATTTATAGTAAATAAACAACAGAACATAGAAACAAGTTACTAGGTAACAAAATAAGTAAATAGATCATATAATTTTTAATTAATAAAAGTTAAATTAAAAATTTATAAATTTTATGCTCTAGTTACTTATTTCATTACTTAATAACTTGTTTCTATGTTCTGTTGTTTATTTACTATAAATATTATTAGTATATCTGTCGATTATTAATAAATATTAATACAGAACTATAACCTAATGTCGTTTTATTTAAATATAATGAGTTCTAAAAGATTTTTTTAATATATAGTTTAAAATTTTTAACATAATTTTATAATTGCAATCTGTTTTTTGTTTAAATAATATATTTTTTATGTTTATATTTTTTTTATTAGTGAATTAATGCAATAATGTAATATATACAAATGTTTCTTTATAATTTACTGCAAAACTAGTTTATTAACTTAAGTATTGATAAAAAAATATGTATATTTCAAGTATTTAAAATAGTAAAATATAAATAAAAAAGATAAAAAAAAACTATCAACGATAGATAAATAAATAAAAAATTACTGTACCTATATCAATTTTATTATTTATATTTATTATTTATTTTGACGAAAAATGTATGTATAATATTATCAAATACATTAATAATACTGGTTTTATTTATTTCCAGTGATGCCAAGTTTCCGAGCAAAAAATTACTAAAGTTTCTAAAAATTTATATTGGCTACATTATTTATCCGATTTTGATTAGATTTTCAGAAAAGATTTCCCTAATGCTGCCATTAATTATATAATTTTATTTTATTAATATCCAGTGTTGCAAACTTCCCGAGAAAAAAAATTACTAAAGTTTTAAAAAATTTATTATGGCCATGTTATTTAACCGATTTTACTCAAATTTTCACAAAAGATTCTCCTAGTATTCATATAATTTACTTAATTTTAACAAAATACAGTGTTAAAGTTACAAAATCCTTGAACTCATTTCTAAAATTAAAATTACACCATCGAAGATCTAATAAACAATCAATTATAACGCAAAATCAAATAGAAAATTACAAAGTATGTAAATAAAAATTACTAAATATTAAATTTACTTAATATATTAGAACAGTAGGTAGACACTAATGATTTTAAATCAATTTACATTAATAAATTTAGCCAAAATCAATTATTGTATTTGCTTAAACATTTATTGAACACTACAGAAAAGGAAATACAAATATTTTTTTTCACTAACGAGAAATAGATTAATAAAAATGGCCGAACAGCATTCTTATTTTATATATGTTTGTTTTTACAGTTAGGCGTAATGTAAGTATTGCAAAGATATTTTGTAATGCTATTGGCGTATACTTTTTAACTGTACCGAGAGATTTAAGTGGTATTACTTATTTAAAACTCACTGCTTACTTATTGCTAAGCTTGCTAAGTATGTAAGTTATTCGTACTAAGAAACTATACGATTTGCTGTATTAGTTAATTGACTTTTATTTTGATTTTATCATAGTAAATATACTTGACCTATTCAAATATAAAAATTTTTTAATGTGTTAATATTAAAAATTTATATATAGAGTGAAATTTTTTTTATATAATAGTGAAAAAACTTTTAGCATAGTAAAAAAATCTTTCAGAACACATTATATTAAAATAGAACGACTTTAGCTTGTAGTTCTGTATTAATATTTATTAATAATGAATGTTTCGATGAACTCAACTTACGTATTTATCAGTTAAAAAGATACAAAGGACATTTAGAGAAAGATGTTAATAGATTCTATGTTTAAACCATATTTAATTTTATGTTTATTAATATTATGTATATTTTCGTCAAATAAAATGTTATAAATATATCAAGACAAGTACAAATAATTTTTAATATACTCAATTAGGCATATGTAAAAAATATTCAATTTATTGCGCATAAAAACATACGTTTTGTATATAATTATAAAAAAATTAATAATTACTTGCAAAATAATTGAAGAAAAAACTATTAATTTTCCTATAATTTCTTTTTTTTAATAGAAAACATTGTAGCTTAGGTAAATGACATTGAAATCACGGTAATAACTTAATAAGTAGTTATGAGTATTCGTAGCATTCTTGTGTGAAAATTGCCATTTCATAAATTTATATACATATATATATATATATATATATATATATATATATATATATATATATATATATATATATATATATATATCTATGTTAACATCAGTAATGCGTATAGAAATTGTTCAAATGACAACCTGTAATTTCTTTATTAAATTGAAATTTTTACACTTTAACGCGTGTAGTAGCAAAGATGAATTTCTAAAATGATAGTTTAAAATTCTTTTTAAATCAGGTCACTATAGATTTACTTACTATCTTTATTTATATTTCCTATTTCATTTGGCATGCATTTTTTAAATTTTATTTCATTTACTAGATAATATACCTGTACCTATATTAAATTATTTGTTAAAAATATAGCTGTTTAAAATATATATATATATATATTAGGGTGGTCCTTATTTTGGCAAAGTCGGAAATTTGTGTGCTCCCACCCGCCAAAATTACTCCAAATAAATAAAAAAAATGTTTATACACTTTCCAGACTTGTCAGATGATATTAACCCGTGCCTGTTGAAGGCTCAAAATTTGCATTTAGGTTAAATGGGGAAATCGCCATTTTAGACATTTTGGGCTATAACTTATATTGTATTTACTTTAAAAATATTTCAAAATAATCACCAAAAAGCTAATGAAATATGCTTTTTAGTAGTCTAAAATTCATGCAATTCCGATGATTATTAACGGAGTGGTGTGAATTTAAAAAATATGATTTCTGACTCAGAAAAAAGCTATAATGATTAATAATTATTAATCGTAATTTTACGTGATTTTAAAAAAATATTTCATTGATTTTACCACGATTGTAGTCATGTAGTTACTTATTTTGGTTACCTAATAACTTCTTTCTATGTTTTGTTTATTTACTATAAATGTCATTTGTATCTTTTTCTCCTGATGAAAACGTACGTTGAGTTTGTCAAAGATAAAAATATTGAAAAATACCTAAAAAATTAAATCTACAAACGCGATACCCCCTTAAATCGTCAAATTAAAGTCTCATTTAAAGCTAAAGATTGTTAAATTTAAATTTGTTAACCAGAATAGCACAATCATTGATTCAATCAGTCAACGGTAAACAGGAAAAAAATTCAACAGGAGAACAAAACTGTGTCATTAGATGATTACAAACATCAGAAAGCTAGACTTCAAGAAAAAACCCTCTGGCTAAACTGATTTCAAACCAATGACTTTAATAATCATCTAATCCATTTCAATTTCACATTTCTTGTTTTTACAAAAAAAAAACTGAAACTACAGCTTTCACGTATATTTCTCGAGATTGTGTGCTAAGGTTGGTATCAGTTGAATAATTGAAATAGACTCACTTGCGTACGTGTCAGATGCGTACAAACATTATTTATTATTACTTGCGTACAAATAAGGGTCGGCACAAATCTAGGTAGTGAAGGTACTTAAGCCAAGTGTCTATTACTATTTTACTTTAGATTCTTCTAAATAATTAGCAAATTTAGTTGAAATATTTTCAATAATTTGTAAAAACCTGTTAATTGATTAATTAGTAAAGTTATTTTAGAAACACATTAGCGATATTATCTAATAGTATTAGATTTATTGCATAAATTTCAAATATTTTGTAGATTATTAGATTATACCTAATTGGATATACAAATTAAATTTTCTAAATTAAAAATAGTGTTGAAATACTTTTGTAAATGGGTTGGCACAAACTCTTTCCACTATCCCGAAATGAATTTTCTACGAACATTCCTATCCAGACAAGCACCTCTAGCTTTAATAATATGTAATTTTCTTATGAAAAATGGCAATTAAAATAAATATTGATTCTTATAAATTTTAAGTTAATGTACGAATAATATTTTTATTTATTTAACCTTAATTAGTTTAAATGTCAAACTTAGGTATCTAGCTCTGTAAAAACATTAAAGTATATTTGTTTTTTAATAACTTCAATGATAAATTTTTAAAATATCTTTACTTTTGTTACAATAAAGTTTAAATAGTAATTACTCTAATGTTTTCTAACACCCTGTATATTATATATTAGAAAGGAAATTTGATCAATATTAATCTTCGACGGTAATTAGAGTAAAGTTGACTTTTACACGGATTAAAGTTATTATGGATATTTTTTTTTGGGTGACTTATATAGGAGAAATTTGTTTCGAGATTTCAATTAACGTTAGAAATACTTGATTTATAAATGTTTATATTAATATATATTTTACTTTCATTGATTTTAAATATAAATTTAGATCAAATGTCTGTAGTATAATATTTATTTACTACGTGTAACAGAAATTAGTTTAGAAATTATTACTATTCCAATTAAAATCAAAAATAAATTTTAATTATAATAATTAGAGAATGTATGATTTAGTTTCAGTATCAAATTTAAATAAAATCTGGTTTTCTTAATAAATTATTTTAAAAAAAATGTAATCTAGTGCCTACACTGAAAAAGTTGCCATTTTACATAAAAATCATATATTATTTCAGCAAAACGATATATTTTATGTAAAAATAATATAATTTTGTAATTTTTAGTAAAGAATTAATTTAGCATATTATATGTGTTATTTTTACCAAAAAAGTAATTACATAAAATATACGTATTTTATATTTATATAATGTAAAAATTTTCAGTGACGTTTGTAAATTTACAAATTAAACTGGTGTACTTGTAAATCAGTTACCCCAGAGTTTTTACGTAAAATTATCGAATTTTATTACAGTGTATCTGATACATATATTTTATTTAGAAAATAAACAAACAATAAAAATTATATATTTTTTTTACATAAAATATATGTTAAATATTATCCAAAATTACAGTGTTCGAAAAAAATTAAGTTAAAAAGTGCTTATATATACCGGGTGTTCGTTCGTCAAGTTCGTATGGATGTTTAAGATGTAGTTTTAATAATTTGCGATATACTTCTTTCTCGAGTAAAATTCGGAAAAATACTTAGAGTACTTTTCGATAGGGCATAAAAAGTTGTATAATTTGGTATTAGTTTTAATTTACTAGTATATGCCGTTTGAGTGCTAGAATTTTTGTTTTATTTTTTTGTTTTTATTTTTTTCTCAAAAACTATGAGGTGTAGGAAAATAAGCATGGTATGGAAAAATGCGGAATAATGAGTGCTATAACGGAGTGAAGAAACTATTATTCTAGGATACATCATTTAGTAGAAAAAAATTAGAAACTGAATTTTTGAAAATTTTTCAAGATTTTTTCAAAATAAAACTTTTTTTAAAAATTTGCTCAAAAAATCTGAAAAAATTCAGTAAAATAGAGAAAAAAATTAGCTACATAATAGCTAAGTAACTTTTTTCTCTATCACATTCTGGTTTGGCAGGAAAAATTATTGAATATTAATATTTTTTGCATTTTAATTTGTTTAATTTGAGAAAGTAATTTTAATGGAAAATTAATCTAAATAATAAATAAATAAGTGTATTTAATAATAGCTATTAGATTGTAATAGTATCTTTAACTGCATTCATTTTATGTTACGTGGTACAGAGAGATACCAATTCTGCGTTAGACAAGCAAAAGTTTACAACCTATATTATTTCTAGTTAATATAAATTTCTAATATCACAAGGATAAATATATTATTCTAATTGTATGTAATTAATATTTATAAATCATAAAATAATCATTTTATTACTCACATTATTTATAATATTATCTGAACTGAACAGAAAATTTATAGTATTAAAATTAGTTATTCAATATTAATTTTATATCTTGTATCAAAACAATACAACAAAATTTTACTGTAGGTAAAATTTTATTTTATTCACCGCATTTTTAATACACACTGTATCTTCCATGTTTATTAATATTATACTGTCATTAAGATAAGATAGAAACTTTGCAAAATACATTAATCATATTGTATAACAGCAATAAAATATTGTGTATCAAATTCCTGTTTAAATATTGATAAGAATTTACTTTGTAAATTGTAAATAAAAATAAAATCGTGTTTTTTGTTTGCGTGTTTTCTTACAAATTAAAGAAATTGTTTATATTCGAGAATATTTTAAACATAGAGAAATTTTAACGCATGCTAAACACATAAAATTTACTGGCATTGCTACTAGCAATGGTTACTGTTCATTTCGTTAATATTTCATAAAAAACTTATAAACAATTTATTATATTAAAATTAAACAGCTTTAGGTTGTAGTTCTGTATTAATATTTATTAATAATTGACGTACTTTAACGTACATCTTCATCAGCAACAAAAAATACACATAACAGTTTTCTTGATGAAGACGGACGTTGAGTTCGTCGAAACGTTGATTATTAATAAATATTAATGCAGAACTACAACCTAAATCCGTTTTATTTTAATATAATGAGTTCAGAAAGATTTTTTTACCAAATAATAACAAGATTGATAATTTTGAAAGTTTTAGTGTACATATTTTTATTATCATGATATAAATAAATATATCGTAATTCAGTTTATAATTTTTCAAATTTTACCATGATCTGATTTTAATTATTATTTTTTTAAATATTTTTACTAACATTTTATTCTGACATTTCGTCTTAAATTCTTAAAACATACACAATTTAATAAATTAATTATAATACAAATAGAAATTTCAAAAATATATTTTTGTTATAAAAAACATACCATTCATGGTAAAGAGTAACTGGTCCAATAACTTAGAGATTTTGCACCAAAATATCCACAATTGAAAATAAAAATATATTACACAACACCGGGCCACAAATATTATACAAATTTTCTATAAATTTCAAGTCACTATAACACTCGAAATAATCCGTATTTAATTTTTACCACAACACACCACAGACTAAATCTCTTGTCCGTCTAACACCAAGCCAACCGAAGAACAAAATTCAGCCATCTTGCTAAAAGAACTCTCCACAGGTACGCACTACGTGTTTTATTATACTGTTAAAACAAAATCCTTAAAATCGCAAGCGATTTTCAGCTGTTTTGTTTGAATGAATTAGGTCGAGTTTGGTTTGGCAATTGGTTGTTTGTTTATAAAGTTGAAAGTTACAGTAAAATTCATATTAGCTTGTTTTTAAACTGTATTTCGTTGAAAAATAAGGTCGATTTTTGCTTACGATGCATTTTAATCTACCTGGCTACGACTCTGGTATAATTAGTGGAGTAAAATATTGATAGCAAATTTTGTTGAAATTTTAAATTTTTTGACGCTATTATTAATAGCGGTTTATTATGCAACTTATGAAAAATTTGCTTACAACTGTAATAAAATTTATGACATCGAAAAATTTATTTTGCATTGCAAAATTGGAATAATGGATTATATAAAAATATAAACATTGGATTATTGCTAATTTTGTTTTTATTCAAGTATTTTTTTTATAGATTACCATGTTGTTAAAATATATTTTTTTCATTTTCATACATACATATATACATACATACACAATCACGCTATGTACCCAAAAGGGTGTAGCACAAACTCTTTTCATCATCCCGAAACAAGCAACTTTCGCTTCATCCACATTTATAATTTCTCTCATACATGCTCTTTTATTCCTACTAGTTGGAAACTTTCGCTCACGCAAACCACTCTGTCAATCATAGACCACTCCAACTACTCATCGGACGTCCACGCAAACGTATACCATCAAAATTATTCAAATAAATCTTTTTAACCAAACGTTCATTAGACATTCGCTCAACATGTCCGAACCATCTTAACTAACTCTAACACGGGGCAACTTTTGCTACAACATTTTTTTAAATTTCACACTCATACACTAATCGTATTTCGTACCCGATCTCTCCTATTTACACCACATAATCCACGTAAAAATCTCATTTCCACAGCAGTCATTTCCCGTTTCTGCTTTTGCTTAAAACAAAGTGAATTAATCGAGTACGTAATAGATTAGTATATTTTTATTTATTTAGTTATTTTTTAAACATTAGGACTTACAATATCATATTATTATAAATGTTACAACAAAAAATATTTAGATCATTTACAAAATTTATAAAAATTGCATAATATGAACAAATAAATTTTATTGACATTTACATTTCATATATAACAAATTTATTGCAAAATTATATACATATATTTGTATATATTATAATAGTAATTTATTTCCGCAGCAATCAATATTATTATTGTTTAACATTAAATTTCATTTCGTTATTGTCAAATAATAATTATTTATATCAGGAAATATTGCCAATATATTTATTTAAATGGTTATTTTATATAAATATATTTAAATAACTTCTTTTAATAAACAATAACTGTTGTATATTTACATGTAATTACTAATTATATATCTAAATTGTGTCTCAAAATTAGTTTTAAGTTTTAATTATTTATTACTCAACTCTGTTGTTATTGAATTAATATATAATAGTCAACCATATAATGTTGATCTTAATTTAAATTTCAAAATAGATAATAGATAATATAGATAATAGATAGATAAACTGAAAAATCCTTATTACTACTTTGACTGCAAGGAAAAGTAGTATAGCGTTTGGTACGGTGTCTGTAACATTTTCAAAAAAAAAAAAATTGTATAGAAATCCTTCATATAGCCTCTAGATGACGAATCTGAACTTAGTTTATGTGGGTGTATGTGTGTGCGTCGTCAGCTCGCTCGTAAGTCAAAATTTTGTGGCCGCAACTCCTCCTAGACGGTTCAACCGATTTTAATCAAATTTTCAGGATAAATTTGTCTAGTACCCAAGATGGGCATGTGGTTTTATTTTTTTCCAGTAATGCCAACTTTCCGAGAAAAAAATTACTAAAGTTTTTAAAAATTCATATTGGCTACGTTATTTATCCGATTTTGTTCAAATTTTCAGAAAACATTTCCCTAGTACTCCCATTAATTATATAATTTTATTAATATCCAGTGTTGCCAACTTTCCGAGAAAAAAATTACTAAAGTTTTAAAAAATTTATTATGGCTATGTTATTTAACCGATTTTACTCAAATTTTCACAAAAGATTCTCCTAGTATTCATATAATTTATGTAATTTTAACAAAATACAGTGTTGCCAACTTTTCGAGAAAAAAATTACTAAAATTTATTGTAGCTACATCATTTATTCGATTTTGATCAAATTTTCAGAAAAGTTTTTCCTAGTGCCCACATAAATTATAATATTATTAAAATACAGTGTTGCCAACGTTCCGAGAAATGTCAAAGTAGTCTCTATTTGGGTTTACCCATATACTTCTAATCTTGTTTTTTATATATTTTAAGTAAATAAAATACGTCGACATTGTTTTTATATAATCTTTTAATGTTTCCGTTTCAAAATGGAACATTTTACCAAAAGCAAAATTTTGTAAAAAATTAAATTTCAATTAGAAATTATCATCAAAACTTTTTTCCTCGAGACTCTGATGGCCATTCTAACTTGGACAACAGTATGCGATAGTTGTTCTATCTGTTCACAACATAATTTCAGATTTCTCGAACGTAGAAATACTAAATATAACATTATAAAAATAATGTAGTAATATTATTTGTTTTATATTATTTTTCCGATTAATTTTTGTTTAGTTTTTGAAATAAAATACGTATATTTGTTTGAACAATATGATTGCAAGTGATTACTGTTTAGAATTGTGTAATGTATATCATACAGGACAGGTAAGATTATTTAAATTTATTATAATATTTGTTTAATTGCATCAAATGCAATGTAAAACCTGAGGAGTTTAAGTTTATTCAAACATTAAACATAATAAAATATATAATTGTACAAAGTTAAATTGTTAAATTTTTTTAATTCTTATCTAATGTTTGATTAAATATTATTTTAATAGCCGTAATTTCTATTGTTTGTTAAAAATTCTTCGTCAATTGTTTGCGCAACTATACCGTACTAATTTATTATATTATATACAGGGTGGTAATTGCTAGAGCTGATAGTACGTTCAAAAATAAGGGTACCTTTTTATATACACTTTTTTCCAAAACTCAATAATAAGGGAGATATTTTGACTAATAAATTGATTATATGAAAATTTAATATTTATTAATAATCGACATTTCGATGAACTCAATGTACGCCTTCTTCATCACGAAAAAAATGATACAAATGACATTTAAAATACAATAAATAAACAAAACATAGAAACAAGTTACTAGACAACAGAATATGTAAATAAACAATTGTTTGATGACACAGCAAAAAAAAAATTTCAGAAATCATTATATTAAAATAAAACGGCTTTATGTTAATATTTATTAATAATCGACGTTTCGATGAACTCAACGTACGCCTTCATCAGGAAAAATGATACAAATGACATTTACAATAAATAAACAGAACATAGAACCAAGTTACTAAGTTACTAGGTAACAGAATTGTTCGATAACATCGGTTTTGTGTTAATATTTATTAATAATCGACGTTTCGACGTACTCAACGTCCGTCTTTATCAACAAAAAAGATACAAATGACTTAGGTTACCACGACTAAAGGAGTTTTACTTCAATAATATTTTGACTAATAAATTAATTATATGAAAATTTCGAAAATAAAATCACTAATTTCAGGTGGAACCGGCAACACGTGTACAAAAACTAACTGGAAATGTTAAAACTGGCGTTATTTTGAAAGATGTCTCGCTAGCGGTGCACTCGTCCGAGGTACTTGCCGTATTGGGTTCAAAAGGCAGTGGCAAAAAGGCACTACTCGATGTGATTTCACGTCGAGTACAAGGCCCCACAAGGGGTCAAATTCTATTAAATGGTGCCCCTATGAGTCTGTCACTGTTTCAACAACGCTGTGGCTATGTAACACATAAATGCGATATAGTTCCCGGTTTGTCAGTGCAACAGACTTTGCATTACACTGCCACAAAAGTAAGTATTAAAAGTTTTAGATTAGAAATTTTAATAAAAAATAAATAATTTCCCTTAACTTTTGCTACTAATGATTGCAAACTTAGCAAAGTATAATATAAATACTTATATTACGTTTGCGCGAACGTCCGATGAGTAGTTGGAGTGGTATGATTGAGTAGGGTGGCTTGCGTGAGCGAAAGTTTCCAAGTAGTAGGAATAAAAGAGCATACTGTGAAAGGAATTATGAATGTGGATGAAGCGAAAGTTGCTTGTTTGGATAGGAATGTTTGGAGGCGACCGATTTCGGGATGATGAAAAGAGTTTGTGCCACACCCTTTTGGGTACATGGCGTGATTGTGTAATAAAACAATTATTGAAAAACATTTTATATAATACTTATTTCGATATTTGAAAGTAATTACTGTAGATTTTAATCTATGATTTTTTATTATATCTGGTAATATTAGCAATTAATAAATAATGAAGACGTCATAAAACAATGGCTGTGAAAAAAATTATATTTTAATTTTTATTCTCTATGTAAATTAATATTAAAATCTCATTTTTACACATATTTTAAATTAATTAGAAATGAAAAATAATTGCCCACTGTTTCTTAATTGCATACATTTGTTACTGTTAATTTTTAATTATTATAAATATGTATATTAATAGAAAAATAGTGGTCCGTATTCATAGGCCATCATTATTTATTCTGACTAAAATTTATATAAAGAGAATTATAAATTTCGAAAATAATTCTTATCTAAAAAAAAAACTGTAAAAACTTATGCTATATTCAAATTTCAAAATTTCAGATTTTTTTATTAGTTACAAAAAGAATTTAATTTGCAAAACTAAAAATCGCAATTCTACATTTACAATTCAATGAAAAATAAAAAATAAAAAATACAATAGCTTTACGTACATAAACTTTTAAAATCAATTTTAATGTTTATTTCAAATTACATATTACACATTTAAGTGTATTTTTTTAACATGCAGTTTCGATAATTTGCAATGTGATATGGAAAAATGCGGAATAATGAGTACTATAATTGAGTGAAGAAATCATTTTTGTAGGATGCATCGTTTAGCAGAAAAAAATTTAAAATTGAAACTGAAAATTTCTCAAAATTTTTCAAAATTTGCTCAAAAAATCTGGAAAAATTCCAGTAAATAGAGAAAAAAATTAGCTACATAATAGCTAAGTAACTTTTTTCTCTAACTCATACTGCTTTGGCAGGAAAAATTATTGAAAATTAATATTTTTTTGCATTTTAATTTATTTTTTCTTTTCAGATTTCAGGCTATTTAAAAAAATCGAAAGTTAAACAAGTAATGGCTGATTTAGCATTAAGTCAAGTAGCAAATCGAACTACAGAAAATTTAACTCAAAGCGAATATCGAAGACTTATGATTGGTATTCAGTTAATGAAAGATCCTGGTAATTACTAAACAAATATGACAATTAAACAAATAGAAATCTTTAATTAATATTTTCCAGTAATTCTTTTACTTGATGAACCAACATGGGATTTGGATCCTTTAAATACATATTTAGTGGTTTCGATTCTGTCAAACGCAGCGAAAAAATACGGATTGGCTATAATATTGACAATGGAGAAACCGCGATCAGATGTTTTTCCATTTCTGGATCGTGTTTTATATTTGTGTTTAGGTGATGTAGTTTATACAGGTGGCACTCGACAGATGTTAGATTATTTTAATGTTATTGGATTTCCTTGTCCACAATTGGAAAATCCTCTAATGTATTATTGTAAGTTTATTTTTTAATAGTTTTTATCTTAGATATGTTACCGTAAAAGCTCGAAAATTGATGAATCCTAGGATAGACGCGTTAAACCTAGGATTTACCAATTTCATGTGGTAAAACTACGATAAAATGTATCATCAATATAATTTCGGACTTCTGCCACGCCACTAACTAACTAACTAACTAACTAACCTAACCTAACCTAACCTGACCATTTTTCGTACATTTACTACATCTAATTGGTAAATCCTAGGTTTAACGCGTCTATCCTAGGATTCACCAATTTTCCAGCTTTTACAGTGACAGATATAAAAAAGACATTTCAAGATTTTGTCTATAATGTAAGATACTTAAGGGACTAACTTTATGAATTTTTTTCTGTGAAACTATAAAAGATATCAAACCGCGGTTTTCTAGGGGTGAAAGAATAGACTTTCAACTTTATTCAGGAATTTTTATTTTTACTTGTGTTGAAAATTGTCCTAGTTTTAATCCTTTCTTTAAAGCTTTGCAAAACTGGAAAGCTGTGCGATTAACAATGATAGCTTTAAAGAAAGGATTAAAACTAGGAAGATTTCCAACACAAGTAAAAATACAAATTCCTGAATAAAGTTCAAAGTCTGTACTTTCATCCCCAGAAAACCGGGATTTGATATCTTCTATAGTTTCGCAGAAAAAAATTCATAAAGTCAGTCGATATTTTAGGGCGAAAAAAGTATATATCTTCTTAAAATGTATAATTTTAACAAAAATTGTCAAAAAAAATAGTTCACACAAAAATGAAACTTTCTGTACAATTCCAAGTAAAAATAATAATTGAATTTTTACGACAACTTTAATCTTAAAACAATTGATATTATTAATTAATATGACCGACGAATTACAAATAAGTTAGATGTTGAAAATATTATTATTTTAAAGTTTCGACTACTTTCTATACGTTTTGTTTAATCTTGATTTAATCACGATATATTTTTCGAATTAAAAAATAAAATTTTATGCTATAATTTACATTAACTACGTCAAATTTATTATCAGATAATTATTATAATAAAATAAATGATATGTTTTTGTAATTTTAAATTATATAGGGTTGGTGCGTAATTAATCAGACTTTTTTTAAACAATATTTATTATCGATAAAGAAACATGACAAAGAAGTCACGTATTTTTATTGAAAAAAAGTAAACAAAACAGCAATTTTTATTAACAAATCCTCCTACAAAAAATACCTAATAATTATGCATCACCCCAATACACTCGTGTTATGTGGCTTACATATCACCCAGTAATTTAGCAAAAAATAATTCTCTGTTTTTGTTTGGAAAATTATAAACGTATAAACATTTAAAATGTAGCAATGAATAAATTATCAAACAAGTAAAAAATAGTGGATAAATCCAATATATTTTCGCGATTATTTTGCAAATATACAATAAACATTTACACAATAAACAAATTAATTAATTCATGATCGTTTTTAGTGTGTTTATCAACAGTTGATCGGCGATCTAGAGAACGTTTTGTTGAAAGCAATCATCAAATCGCTGCCCTAGTGGAAAAATTCAAAATAGAAGGCGGTGCATTTCGGAAGGGCTCTAGCGTAATGAGTCCACAAAATATGGATCCTGTCTTAGGACATGGAAAGGTTCCAATGCCCTATGGACGACCTTCCAGTTTACAAGTTGCTTGTAGTTTATATATGTAAGAAGAAATACATATTATATATATTTTTAATTTAAAAAAAAAACTTTTATTTTTAGGAGATTATTAGCTGCGACATTCAGTTTCACTAAACCTGGTTTAAAACAATTATTTCTAAGATTATTTTTGATTCCATTATATTTCTTCTTGTTGTGGCTTTTCTATCGTGATTTAACGGTAATTAATTTTCTTCTGTTATATTATATATTTATTATTTATTAATTTGTTTATAGGATTTTCAACACACTTTTGTTACAAGATCTGGATTGATATTTAATTTATTAGCTGCTGTTTATTTCATAGGAATTATAAATACAATACTCATTTGTAAGTATATTTTTATATCGTTTTTCGATCTAAAAAAATCTACTAACTTTGTGAATTTTTTTCTGTGAAACTATGAAAAATATCAAACCGCGGTTTTCTAGTGATGAAAGAATGGACTTTGAACTTTATACAGGAATTTTTATTTTTATTTTTGTTGAAAATCGTCTGAGTTCTAACGCTTTCTTTAAAGCTATGCAAATCTGGATAACTGTGCGATTAACAATGATAGCGTCGAAGAAAGGGTTAGAACTTGGACGATTTCCAACACAAGTAAAAATAAAAATTCCTGAATAAAGTTCAAAGTCTGTGCTTTCATCCCCTGAAAACCGCGATTTGATATCTTTTATAATTTCGCAGAAAAAAAATTCATAAACTGAATACAAATATACAGGTATTTTTTCTAACGACATAAAATAAATAATTTTAATTCGACAAATAAAATAATTAATTTGTTTATTATTAAATATCACAGAAATTTAATTTCGTAAAAGTTTTTAATTGTTCATTAAAAATAAATTATTTATTGTATTTTTATTATGCAATAACGTATTTTAAATAATTATTTTTTTTAGTTCCAATGTATCGTACCCGATATTATCAAGAGGCTCAAGAAGGCGTTTACAGTGGACCGTTATTTTTATTAACGTATAATTTTATTTCTCTACCATTTTCATTTATTTCGATCTTCGGTGCAAGCGCAATTGTATTTTCGTAAGATACAAATTCATATATTTCTTACTAAAAAAAAAGTCCTAGCTATAATTAAATCGAATATTTTAGATTACTTGGGAGTTTTAATGAACTAATAGAATATGTTCAATTTTCTGGAATATTATGGGCTTGTTACATATTTTCCGAACAGCAAACTATAGCGGTTTTAATGACAGTTAAAGATAATGTTTCTGCAGCTTCTTGCAGTATTTATATTACAGTGGTTTGTTTAACTTTAGCCAGTGGATTTCTAAGGTTTGTTTTGAATTTTTTCCTGCGAAACTATTAAATATATCGAACCGCGGTCTTCTGGTGGTGAAAGAATAAATCTTGAACTTCTTTCAGGAATTTTTATTTCTACATTTGTTCTTCAATGGTGTTCCTTTGGTAATATATTATTGGATGGGCTTTTGAGGAACTTATTAATAAGATAGAATCTTAATTATTTAAAAAATATATTGGACGTTTCGACTTTTAAATATGATACAAGTTAAACATTGTTATTCTATTTATTTCAAACAATGTTTAACATAGCAAACTGATAATTTTCTTATGTATTAAAATCCTCCAAACTTGATTTAATTGCTGATGATGACTTGTATCAAATTTAAAAGTCAAAACGTCCAATATATTTTTTAAATAATTAAAATTGTATCTTATTAATAAGTTCCTCAAAAGCCCATCCAATAATATTCTTAGCTCTGGTCGGACTTAGTTTCAAAGATAGGGTTAGAACACGATTTCCAACCAAAGTAATAAATAAAAATTCCAGAAAGAAATTCAAAGTCTATTCTTTTACCCCCTAGAAAACCGTGGTTTGATATCTCTTACAGTTTCGGAGAAAAAAAATGATAAAGTTAGTCAATGTTTTTAGATCTAATTTTTTTTTTTTGTTTTTCAGGTCAATAAAAGGCTTACAAGACTGGTTATATTATTTAACCTATGCGACTCAAGTACGTTACGCGTCGTCATTTCTAAACCGACAAGTATTTCTAAATAATCCCATTTTTCACTCAACTTTACCGTATAATTTAAATGAGAATTGTACAAGTTCGCGTGTACTTGAAACATCGAATTTTAACACTCAACCGAATTTCAATTGTAAATATTTAAACGGACAAGCATTTTTAACGGAACGTTACAGTCGCGATCCGACCGATTTAATTTTTAACGGAATTCTCGATGTTAATATCAATTTGGGTGCAACATTTGCATTCGCTGTCGGAATGATTATATTTAATATGTTTCTGTATTTGGTACCATTGCCTACTCACATCAAAGCAAAATTTAGGGAATAATACTTGTGCAATAAAATTTATTTCCAGATAGATTAGCTGTGTTTTTTACCGAAAAACTCAGCTCATATCAGCAAATATCAGTAACCTTAGCTAGCTGTTTTATTTATCGTCTCGTAACTGAGTTCGAAGTGAGTGAATTGTTTCCCCCCTTTCCGATCCTGAGTTTGATATTTAGCTAGTGCTTCGCTGAGATTCAAATTCAAATTTTCCTAGTTTAAGATTTGATAACGTATTTGATACTGGTTGATATTTCTATTTGAATATTTTATTTTGAAATCAAACAATAGATATATCCGGGGCGAGTTGCAATAAATATTATTAACGCAAACAATCCAAATACATCTAATATTTTAGATTATATCATATGTGGAACTTACGATTTTAAACGTCACTTCGAAATAAACTGATTTATTTATCAATACAACTCACTCAGTAAAACTCAGCTCAGCTCATTTAAAAGATTTACTGATCTGAGTGGAATGTAAAAAAACACAGCTATAAATACATATCAAAAATACGTACTTAATTTAACTATTTTTATATTTACACAACAAATTATTTATTAATTTTCATATATTTAATGAAGTAAAAAGCAATAAAAACAAAAAATTATATAACAAAATAATCATATTGATTTTATAATAATTAATATCAGTTCTTTCTGATTCTTCAGCCTGATTTTCTAGCAAAGTTACTAAGTTTTAGCAACGTTGCTAACAAACAATAACTTAGGGAATAACTGACAACACGTTTGATACTTGTGCAATACAATATATTTCAGTTAATCTATAGATATATTAATACATATCAAAAATACGTACTTAATTCTTAAAGTATTATTTTTGGCCTGATTCTCTAACGAAGTTGCTAAGTTTTAGCAACGCTACTAACAACTATAACCAATAGAAACAAATATAACAGTTCTCATTTTAATTTTTTATTTAGTATCAGCTAATATTATTGGCTAATGTTGTTAGCAACGTTGCTAAAATTTAGCAATTTCGTTAGAGAAGCAGACCGTTTATCATATTAATAAGAAATTTACACAACAAATTATTTATTAATTTTCATATATTTAATGAACGAAAAAGCAATAAAAACAAAAATAATTATGTAACAAAATAAACATTTATTTGATCATTAACAATATCAGTTCAATTTTATTCAGCTTAATTCTCTAACAAAGTTGCTAAGTCTTAGCAACGTTGCTAACAAATCTAACAGTTCTCATTTTAATTTTTGCATTTAGTGTCCAGCTAATATTATGTTGCTAAAATTTAGCAACTTTGTTCGAGAATCCAGGCAGATTATAATTTCTAAAACTTATTTATTCCGTTATCGCAATTTGTCCCATCGGTTTTAAGTTAACGGAAACTGCAAATTCACATCCAGTAGATGCAATTATATCTTCAACTCCTAATCCTTCGGCTAATTCAATTAGTGTTAGTCCTTTTTCACTATCAACTTCAAATACTCCCTTGAATAAAAATCAGTTTATATGTTTATTAAAATTTTCAAAAGAGAGTGGTATAATATTTTATGAAAATTGTCTCCAGATGTAAATTTTTTTAAAAATAACGTTGTGATAATAATATTTTACCTTTTCTGTGATAATTAAATCAACGCATTGTTTTCCAGTTAACGGTAATGAGCAGTTCGATAAGATTTTTGGGCTTCCATTTTTCGCGTTATGTTCCATTGTAACAACGACTTTTGTTCCTGGAGCTGCTACTAAATCCATTGCACCTCCCATGCCCTTAACTAATTTACCCTATAAAAATATATTAACGCTCAGATTTCAAGTAAAATTTATCTAAAAGTAGAAACTCTAATATATACTTTTTTCGACCTGAAAAAATCCGACTAACTTTATGAATTTTTCCCTGCGAAACTATAAAAGATATTGAACCGCGGTTTTCTGTAGGTGATAGAATAGACTATGAACTTGTTTCAGGAATTATTATTTATTACTTTTGTTGGAAATTGTTCGAGTACTGTCCGATTTTTTGTAGATCGAAAAAAGTATATACTTCTTAAATTAATTAGAATTTCTACTTTTAAAATACCTAAATTTCTGATTAACTTTAGTAAATACTAATAATTAAATACATACAGGAATCATCCAATTAGCTAAATCACCATATTGAGATACTTCCATTGCGCCTAATATAGTTAGATCAATATGGCCGCTGTAAAATAGAAAATATTGTTTCAAAACACGTTTAACTAACATATATAATTTTGCAAATTACAAAATATTATTACATTTAATTTGATCAACCATTACTTTGTGATGCATTATAAATAATTTCAATAAAAAATAAACAATTACTTTGTAAATAACACAATTTTTTGTTACTGCATCATCATCTGTGATATTTCCAAAGTAATTGTTTGTTTTTACTTAAATATTATTACGATATCAAAAATATTTTTTCTAAACATTCAGTTCCTTGTATTTTTTTTAAGTTTTCTTGAAAAACTTACCCGCGAATCATGGCAAAACTATCATCGCTGCTAAAATACGAAGATCCAGGTAGAACAGTAACCGTTTCTTTGCCGGCATTAATTAAATCAGGATCGATTTGGTCCTGAGTTGGAAAAGGACCTAGACCTAATATACCATTTTCGGATTGTAAATATACTTCGATATCATCTGGTATATAATTGGATGCTAGCATTGGCATTCCAATACCCAAATTTGCTAGAAAAAAACACCATTATGTAATTACTGAAGTAAAAACTAATATAAATAATTTAATCTTACCGTACATTCCGTCTTTAAATTCCAAAGCGGCTCGACGTACGATTTTTTCCCGCATCAGAGCAGCTGGGCTCGTTTTAGCAACTGAAGCAGTTGATGATTTTGTTTTTCGCACTGTTACTCGCTGGAAAAATCAATAATTAATTACGAATTTTTATAAAAACACTATGATTTAAATAAAACCTCTATTCTTTTTTCATATTTTTCTCCTAGAATTATTCTATGTACAAACACGCCCGGTACGTGAACCTCATTCGGATCAAATGTACCAACATCAACAAGTTCTTCAACTTCTACGATTCCGATTTTCGCTGCTCGGCAAACGGTCGGATTGAAATTTCTCGCTGCTTTTCTACAAGATTCATTTTATAAACTTATAAAGACAAACAAAAAAAAGATTACGAACCTAAATATTAGATTTCCAGTAGCGTCGGCTTTCCAGGCTTTAACCAGGGCATAATCGCCAGTAATAGCTTCTTCCATAATATAATTATTTCCGTTAAATAATTGTGCGGGTCTTGGGGCGCTTTGTATTTCGACTTTGCCATCTTTACCGTATTTAATGGGTGCTCCCCCCTCGTGTACTAGCGTTCCGAATGCGGTCGGTGTATAAAATGCTGGAATTCCAGCACCGCCCGCCCGAATTCTTTCGGCCAATGTTCCCTAATTTACACACAAGTTAAATTAAAAATCTCAAGTTAAATTTATATCTCGGTAACGGTAAGGTTTAGAGAAATTTAACAAGAATACTTTTCGATAGAGCATAAAAAGTTCTATAATTTGGTTTTAGTTTTAATTTGTTAGCATGTGCCGTTTGGGCACTAGAATTTTTTTTCGATTTTTTCGTTTTTATTTTGTTTTTCTCAAAAACGATACGGTGTAAAAAAACAAACATGGTATCGTAAAATGTGGAATAATAAGTACTATAATTGAGTAAAAGAATTGATTTAATTAAATTACGATTTGTAATACATACTTGTGGCGTTAGTTCAACTTCCAATTCTCCCGATAAATACTGTCTTTCGAATTCTTCATTCTCTCCCACATAGGAGGCGATCATTCGTTTAATTTTCTTCTCTTTTAATAACAGGCCTAAACCAAATTTGTCGACACCAGCATTATTTGATACTACAGTATAATCTTTCCCGCTATGCTTAAGTAATGCTGCTATTAGATTTTCCGGAATGCCACATAAACCAAAACCTAAATTTATATATATTATTATTATTTATTTATATATAATAATTAATTATAATATAAACACAGTTAAATCAAGAACAAATTCAAATATTTACCTCCTACTAATAATTTTGCACCATTTGGAATATCTTTGACGGCTTCATCAGCATTTTTATAAATTTTCGATTTTTTACCTTTCTTAACAGTGGAATATGAACATGATATTATCTATAAAGAATATATATATTTATAATTATTTAATTATAAGCACGAGATATTGTTTAAAATATTATAAATAAAATTAATTCATATGTCATTCTAAACCTAACCTAAAAATATTACTAAGGTGATTTTTGTTTACGAAATATTAATAATAATTCCAGCTGTTTTATCTTACAAATTAAAGAATATATATTTAAAATTATTTAATTTAAATATTATAAATAAAATAAATTCATGTCATTCTAACTCTAACCTATAATGTTACTAGGTAACGAAATATTAATAATAATTCAATTGTTCTACCTTAGAAATCTCTTTAGGTGTGTTGTGTATCGCATGATGACTTAAATAATTAACAATTCCTCGATTAAATGATATACAAACGGTGCTAAACATTTTTTTATTTTGATGTATCTTATCACAACACAACACACGAGTTGTTACTATCGAATTGGATGAAATGATATCCTTCAAATATCCCCAATGTGAACTCTATTTAAACTTATTTATTAAGCAAACAAGATATGTATAAAATGATATGCAAAGTATGTTGTAATCCTTGAAAGAAATTCTATTCATCATATACATATTTCTATTTATCATCTACGTTTAAATGCTAAAGGTTTAAATTTTTATGCAACAATATATTTTTTTCAGTTTGTATTATCTAATTTTATTTCTAAATTTCTGATAAATTTATTAACTAATGAAATAGTTAAATCGTAAGTAAATGTCGTAATCCTTGAAAGAAATTATATTCAATTCATCATTTACTTTTTTAAATTTCTATTTATCATCTACGTTTCTATTTCTACTTATATATAAATTTTTGTGCAACAATATATTTTGAATCAATTTTTATTATCAAATTTTATTTTTTTTTATTATTTCTAAATTTAACTGATAAATTTAGTAACTAATAAAAATAGTTAATCGTAAGTATTAAAAAAAAAATTTACTTAAAGGTTAACGAGTTTATCAATTATTTTTACTTATATGATAATTTATTCATTGCTAAAAACTTAAGTAATATTATAAATATTTACATATTAAATGTTTATATGTTTTAAAATGTAAATAATCAACTTTTTTCTTTAGTTTTACTTTAGTTTCCAAACAAAAACAGAATTTTTTCCCCTAAATTACTGGGTGATATGCAACTCACATAACATGTGTGTATTGAGTTGGTGCATAATTATCAGGCAATTTATATTATTTTGTTAATAAAATTGCTGTTTTGTGTAATTTTTTAATTAAAATAGAACCGTGACTACTTTGTCCGTGAAATTGACCATCTTCCAAGCAAATGGGAAGCCAGTCATTAAAGGACGCTACGAAATAATCATTTAAAAATGTTATTAGGTAACGATTCGGCTTATAAGGAACTCTAAAGTTCCTTACAACCCGAATCCTTACTTTATAAATAATTTAGGAACGAATTAACAAGATAAAAATGTTATTGTTGAATTTTTTATATTTTTTTTTCCATGATAAATATTATTTGAAAAACGCAAGCAAGCTTATATTAATTTTATTAACGAAATAAGTTGATTTTTCCTTATTCATTATAATGGTACAAACAAACATTATTGTTTAATTAAAAAAACACAAATTTATTTAATATATTTATTTACCACATTCACTTTATAAGGCACTCTTATTAAAAATTAGAATATAATTTAAATGGAATGTAAATATGAATTACACAATTATTTTTAATTATTAATACTACACTTATAAGTAGTTAAAATTAATTTAAAAATTTTGTTTTCTTCATTTTATAGCTTAAATACAGATATAGCGTAAATTATTTTATCGAAATAAAAACATTTTACATTGAAGCAAAAAATATTATAAAATATTGCAATTTATATATAAATTAGTAGCTAAGTTTCTAAAACAAAATTTCAATTTCAATATTTTAGAAACTCAGCATAAAATTGTCATTTTTATACTTAAGAAATTTAATATAATTATATTAACAAACTTTAATTAATCTTATAACTAGTATTCACATTATTTATTGTACAAATTATTAAGGAAACAGTTCAATAATAAACGAATTATCGATCATTCTAATTAACAAATTGTTTGTTCTTAATTTTACTTCAGCCGTCCAGCTCGGACATCCGTAATCACACCCCATAATTCTATAATAAAGTCAGTACTGAATCCCAATTCTTCCAAATCGGAGTTATCAATTGCATCAGCAAAATCTAACGAATTATTTTTGCCTTCGGCTTTTTCCCAAATTTGTGTGGCTAGTTCTGCGTCATTTATACCAAGATAGGTTTCTAGTTTGCTGTTAATATGATCGATACCGATTTCCATTTTGTCATCCTGTAACAAATAAATAAAATTATAAACATATTTTTAAATTACTCTATATATTACCTAACCTAACCTAACCTAACCTTATTTATAAATTACAGTTATATTAATTTAATTTCATGTTTGCTAGTATAGATATATAGATTAGTTTTAGTTTATTTATTAATTTTTATTATTGTATGAAAAAAAAAATTAGTTTGATTTTGATTTATCATAATATTTAAAATTAATGTAACTTAGAAAATATTTATATCAATTTGATTGTCCTGCTAGTAAATATAAAAAAAATACTTTAGTGTTTTAATTTGAAAGGAGTAAATATAGCGATGTTTATTAACGAAAATAACAATTATTATTTGTTAATAATTAGTAATTAATATGTGATGTAATTATTTAATTTATATAATAATAGGAAAAAAGTAATTAAACAATTGAACTTGTATTTTGTTTTCTTTGATCTAAAAAAAATTGACTAACTTTACGAATTTTTTTCTGTGAAACTATGAAAGTTATCAAACTTCGGTTTTATGAGGATAAAAAAATAGACTTTGAACTTCTTTCAGAAATTTTTATTTTTAGTTTTGTTGGAAAACGTTGGAGTTCTAACCGTTTCTTCAAAACTCTGCTAAAACTGAAGAAAGGGTTAGAACTCGGGACGATTTCCAGCACAAGTAATAAATAAAATTTCTAAAAAAAAAGCTGAAAAACTATTCTTTCATCCAAAGAAAACCGCGGTTTGATATCTTGTATAGTTTTGCAGAAAAAAATCCGTAAAGTTGGTTGATTTTTTTTAAGTCCCTTAAGCTTATATTATTATTTTATAGTAATTAAATATGGTTAATAATAATAATAAATATGGAATAGATCATTCTTGTAAATTAATGAATGTTTTATCAAACGTATAGATTGATGATAAACAATAAAATTAAATAAATTATTGTCATCAAATATGATTACCATTAGATAATGTATTCTGTTGAATTATATGCATATGTTTGATTAGTATTTTTTATACCGTTTGACAATTGAGTTTATATGACTTTCTGTGATCTCAACAGATGAAGAAACAAGAAATTCTTAACAGCTGTTTAAATTTTTGCCTCAGGCTCAGCGTAAAAGAAAAAAAATCTTATACCGATATAACGGATATTTATGTTATTGGCTCTTAACCAGTCAATACGTTTGGTTTAGTTAGATATCTATTTATTTTACTATTTGATTTTTGCAAGTTTAAAAATGTTTTTCCCCTACTTGAATTATGTAATGGCCAATTATTATCAGTAAATTGAGAATTTATTATATTTATGCAATTTTTGGCAGATATCTTTGGAATTTAACATAATTTTATGGACAAGTACAATTTAATTAACATAATACAACACACTTTAAAAGAAATACAGTAAAAGCAGACATACTTTAATTACATAATAAAAAAGCATAATTTAACATAGATATTATATATTCTGTATTTAATTAAATTTAATTTTATTAAAATTTAATTCATAAAGTTAACAAATTATATAATAAAATTGGATTTTTTTTTTAAATGTGCCCGTTTTTGCTTTAGGTGGTAATTAGTAATAATTCTGTAAAAAAATTGTTTTCAAAATAAATTAACTTCAATTTTTATTATAAAACTGAACTGTTAAACTATTTTATCTACAACTGCTTTTTTATATGGTCATTATATATATATATATATATATATATATATATATATATATATATATATATATATATATATATAAAATCAGATAAATATATATATAGCCCAAGGGAAATAAAATACTAGTCTTTATTAACCAAGGTTAATAAAATATTAGTCATTATTAACCAAGGGAAATAAAGAAACGATCTTTATTAACTTGATTTCCGTACGCACGCTTCGTTGCTAGGCAACATCAACAAACTAAATATCTCTACGCCAGATGGCAGCAGTTATCAGTCAAAGTAATAAAATGACAGTTGTAGTTAGTTAGTTAGTTAGTTGTTGTTAACTGATCATAGATTTGAATAAGTAAGTACAATATTAAAAATATATAAGCAGTTGTAGATAAAGTATAGTATTTGACTTGCAAATAATGCCTACAATATACTCGGATATTTTATTCCCCTCGCTACGCTCGTGGACTAAACAACATCCTCGTACATTATAGGTGCCATTATTTGCTCGTTAAATAATATACTATTTAAACATGCCTTTTTCATATAATAATATTGATTACGTGCTTATAAAATTAGGTATTGCGTAATTTATATTTCATTTTTGTATTATATTGAAAAAAACAAATACCTTCTCCTCAATGGCTGCTTTGCCATCGGCCTTAAAACGTAGCGTTTCTTTCCCTGAACCATATTTTTTCGGTTTTCTCGAATTAGATCGGGAATCTATCGAATTAAAACCATTTTTCATTGGTTCGACTAGTCGAATTGTAAATGTAGCACCCAATGGAATTTCTTTTAACATTTTTGCGACTTCATAGTGTCGACGGCCTACACAATTTGCGCCATTCAATTTTTCAATATGGTCGCCTACCTGAAAAAATTTGTAAATCAAATATAATCATTTAGAATTTATGATAATGCAATTATAAGTTGTTCATAGATTTGATTCAATTTTTCAAATACATATTCAAATATTTTTATTCGAAATCAATATACGAATATTTTTATTTTGTAATATTTTTTATTATTAGTATAAATGGGTTTATCCATATGTTTTTAATCTTGTTTTAATTTAAATTATCGTGCAGCATTAAATGAAAGAAAAAATATAAATTTTCCATGAGTTAACGTTAACTAATTCAAATGAAAGTTATTGCATATTAGTAAATAATTACTACGAAATTATAATAATTTTTTAACAGATAATTAAACAACATAGCTGATGAAAAAATACTTTCTCTTATGAAAAGTATTAGTTATTATATTTATATATATATATATATATATATATATATATATATATATATATATATATTAGGGTTTCCGTATAAAAAAAATAATTTTCTAGTCGTGGCTAAAATCGATAATTTTACAACGAGAAAACATCAGAAATATTATTTTTTGCTTGTTTTTACGAAAGTATAACAAGTTCCTCTACACAATTGAAATTTTCGTAAAAACAAGCAAAAAATATTATTTCTTATGTTTTCTCGATGTAAAATTATTTATTTAAGGACCTTTTAATATATATATATATATATATATATATATATATATATATATATATATATATATATAGATGTATGTACTTACTGCAATATGTGGTATATTATCTATAATTGAACCTTCTTTAATCCTTTTAATAAACGAATATCCTGCACCATTGTCCGTTATTGTGAGTCCTAAAGAGTCCTCAGCTTTAATTATTTCCACTTCCTTTGGACGGCCTTGCAGGAATAAAAAGAATTATAACAAAAAAAATTAGTAACTTTTTTTTTAATATTAATGTCTGTATATGAATTCTTGGTGTTATATTTAATTAATAGATAAATAAATATAGATTTCAAGCTAAGGCAGTTATGTTATGTTGGCGAACATAAAACATAAAATTAATTTTCTATGTTCCAGTATTTTTTAAACAACCACTCTGTAGATATATTATTAAAATTGAAGTTTCCTTAATACAAGCAACTATAATTTTTATTTGAAATATCATAAAAATATTTGTAATAATAAAATTTAATACTGATGATTTTTTATTAGTTTTTTCTTTAGTTTATTAAAATAGTAAAACTAGAAAATAGTAAAATACAAGGACCAATTATTTTTAAGATCATTTATAATTTGTCTTCCTGTCGTAATAATTACTTAAATTGTAATTGTAATTGTAATAATTGTAATTATGTCAAACAATTTACTTTACAATTATTTCATTTTTGTGTCTAAATAAATTATATATTAGCAGTTTTTAAAAAAAATTTATTTAATTACAAAATAAATGTTCATAGAAATATAATAATTTAAAAAATATTCAAATTCCAAAAACATCAAATTAATAATTAAAATATTAATTAAAACACAAATTTTTATAGTTGATTTATAAGTATTTAAGCACTTTTGTATAAATACTTTTTTTCTTATTTTATTTTGAAATTTAAAATTCAATTAATAAGTAACTAATCAAAATATTTTAAAATAGTTTTAAAAAAATTCAGTTTATAATTTGTAAAATACAATTAGTATGAAATAAAATTTGAAAATACAATTGAAATTTCCACATTGCAAAACTTATTTACGATCAAATGAAATTGAAATAGTTTATTTTCGATTTCATATCAAAAAATGAGTCACTATTACAAGCTATTGTTTCCAATCTTGGTAAAAATACACCCACGTTGAAACTTATTGGTATTTTATCAAAAATATTTCGTCAATATCATAAAGAAATTTGAAATTTGTACGAAAGATTATTCAATAGCCACTCTTAAAATTAAAGTTTTTATAAATAATCAATAATTGGTTTTGTTTCAATGATAAGTTAAATAAAACATCGATATCTTTTGACTTTTTTTTAATAAACATTTTACTATTGAATAATTTAATAACAATATTTAACAAAGTAGAAAATCTTTCAGAACTCATTATATTAAAATAAAACGGTTTTTGGTTATAGTTCTGTATTAATATTTATTAATAATTCAAGTACTCAACGTACATTTTCATCAGGAAAAATGACACAAATAACTTTTACAGTAAATAAACAGAACATAGAAACAAGTTACTAGATGTAACAAAATAAATAATCTTTCAGAACTCATATTAAAATAAAATGGCTTTAAGTTTGAGTTCTGTACTAATTTTAATTAAAAATCGATAGGATTAATCATCATTAATTAATCATTAATTAATAAAGATAACATCAATCATTGTAAAGTGGCACTGATTTGAATAAAATTTGGCATCTATTTATTAAAAATCTATAAATTTTATGATCTAGTACTTATTTGTTACCTAGTAACTTGTTTCTATGTTCTGTTTATTTATTGTAAATGTCATTTGTATCAGTTTTCCTGTTGAAGACGTACGTTGAGTACGTCAAAACGTCGATTATAAATCAATATAAATACAGAACTTTAAGCTGAAGCAGTTTTATTTTAATATAATGAGTTCTGAAAGATTTTTTACTGTATAAAGTTGCTTTAGAATATTAAAATGTACATGAATTTATTTAATAATTAATCTTGATTAATCGATAGCGGTATTTGTCTATAGTTTGAAGGTTCTTTATCATGAATAATTAATATCATATAATCTAATTTTGAAAAGATTGTCTTGTATATGATCATTTAATGTTTTTTTTTGGTTTTATAATAAAATCAAAACGTCTATGGACAGTTTATTTATAGCATAATTAGCTTTGGAACAAATTTTTCTCTCTTGAACTTTAGAAAAGTATATAATAATTATAGTTAAATTAATAAATTACCTTTTCTGTGGGCAAAAATAAAATCATCTAAACCAATTTGACCTCCTAATAATTTTTTCATATCCACTTTGTGCGAAGTTAGTGTGCAAAATAAAATCTGAAACATAAAAAAAAAAAAAATTATAGAAAAAATACTGGTTGATATTAGGAATAAATCGTTCTGTATTAATATTTATTAATAACCGACGTTTCGGTGAACTCAACGTGCGTCTTTATCAGGAAAAAAGATACAAATAATATTTATAGTAAATAAACAGAACATAGCAACAAGTTACTAGCTAATAAAATTTATAAATTTTTAATTAAATAAAGCCAAATTTTTGATGTTTTTCTTTATAAATTTCTATTGCTTTTTTTTATTTGCAATTATTGCAGTATCTTCAAATGAAATTTGCTGTGCAAGAAAAGAATTAATTAAAGAATTAAATTAAAGAAATATCAATTTGTCGTGAATTTTACAATTTTTGTCGTTTGAAATACCAATCGTATCGTGTCTTAATTTATGGACATTCTGTACAATTAATCTTAGATTTTCTTATTTATTCAACAAGCAGATCTTTTTATAAAGAATGTCTTTTTGTCATAAAATCAATAATATTTTTTTTTCCTCTTATCAACTCCATCTGGGGAACACACTGTATATTCGTTTTCTTAAATTATAAATATTTAAATTTTTAATCCATATTAAATTAATATTAATATTGAAAAAAATTGTATATAAAATATTTATATTAAGGAATATTATCAATATTTTATTAATATTATTGAAAATAAAACAATTTTATTTTATACTTAATTAATATGAACATTCCTGTTCAATTTCGTTTAATTGTGTCTAAACATAAAATAACAGAAAAATACATTTTTTATTTCAAGGAAAAATGTGTCTTATATCATCTGTCTTTAAGGCAATTATCTTATTATTAACAATTGAAATGTTTAACCAATCAAAGCTTAGCGTCTCATTGCAGGTAAATCTATGTATATTGATACATATTTAGTTTGTGAAACGTGGTTAGTTCTGTAGCATTTTTGGTGAATTTCGTGTTCTTTTTGCACAATATAATATTTAAAATTTAGTGTTTACTAGAAATGTAAACTAAATAAGTTCAAGAATTATTATTTATAAGGAATATTTGAACATTTGATCTTACGTACAAGGAATAATTTAGGATTTATCACGGAAATTCAAGCAGGTAGACAATTTTTTTAAAAAATTTTAAAAATGTGTTCACGAAAATTCATGGTTTACTATTGTTATCACTTATTTTTGATAATTGCAAATCGTTTATAATATATTTCTGTGTGTGTATATACAAAAAATTCGGAATCTACTTTAAAAAAATTCCCAAAAACCTTTTTTTTTCCCTTAAATAATATGTAAAACTAAATTTGTAGGAGTTATTGCAATGTTATTGTTTTTTTTTTAACACTAATAGCTCATTATGAGAAAGTATTGCTGTTTTCAAGCCAATACAAGACGAGACAGAACATAGAAACAAGTTACTAGGTAACAAAATACGAAACTAGATTATAAAATTTATATATTTTTAATTAAAGGAAGTCAAATTTTATTTAAATCAGTGATTGTTATAATCTTTTTCTTTATAAATTTCTATTGCTTCTCTTATTAATATTGATGGGTCTTGCAACTATTAAAGATCTTTTTATTTATAACTTAAAGCAATTTTATTTTAATATAATGGGTTCTGAAAGATTTTTTTTTATTAGTTATCAAATTTTTGCAATAAAATTTTTACTTACTTTTATCGAACTAATTTCTTTATAATTTGCATAGATCTTTATGTTTATTTGAATGATTTTGATGGTATACGTTTGCGTGGACGTCCGATGAGTAGTTGAAGTGGTATGATTGAGAGGGTGGCTTGCGTGAGCGAAAGTTTCCAAGTAGTAGGAATAAAAGAGCATGTATGAGAGTGGAATTATGAATGTGGATGAAGCCAGAGTTGCTTTTTTGGATAGGAATGTTTGGAGGCGACTGATTTCTGGATGATGAAAAGAGTTTGTGCCACACCCTTTTGGGTACATGGCGTGATTGTCTATGTATTATTTTATTTTATTATTATTTATTATTATTTAGTACAGTTTTGAATAAAAATCTTGTCAGTTGTTTTTTTTTTAAATAAAATTTATTTTCTGTGTACGAACTGAACTTATTTCGACTTATCACACGAATAAAACAAAACTAAACCCTCATTTTTAAAATGTCCTCCAATTGTTTTCAAACGCGCAGAGTGGTCATTCTAAAAACAATATTGTTCGTATGTTGATTTTTTTGTCAAACGCTGGGCCCCAAACGCCAAAACCGGAATTATGGTTAGTTGAGCTCCAAAAGAGGATATGCGACTACGACAAAGTGAGAGATACTTCCGAACATAATTACAATTACTAAAATTACATACGCACATATGCATATATATATATATATATATATATATTGACATTGTTGTTATATTAACTCAATAATTTTCCCCCTTTACCCCTAGGGGTAACCTGCAGGTGTTGTCATGCAATGTGAACATTGAATATTATAATATTTTGCTATTTGGTTTAGCAATGTTACGAAAAATAATATTCTAGGTTTTCTTATAATGTTAATTTTTCACTAGAGAACAAATCCGAAAGATCTGAAAAAAAAAATTTATATTATAATAACTTCCAAATCGGTGCAGAGACGGACTTTGTTGTTTTTACTTGTATTTTAATAGAGCAATTTGAAAAAAGCATGCTATTTAAATTTAATGAAACTTTAAATGAAGATTTCACATTTAAAATAGCAACCAGAATTGAAATTTACGTAAACTGCGTTACATTTAAAGATTTAAGCTAAATTTATTATAAGTATTCCAAATAAAACAGCTTTAGGTTATAGTTCTGTATTAATATTTATTTATTATTATCAAGATAAATGATTTAAATGTCATTTATATTAATTATTCTAATGAATAATTCAAATAATAATAATAATTATGAATGTGGATGAAAGTGCGAAAGTTGCTTGTGCTGGATAGGAATGTTTGGAGGCGACTGATTTCGGGATGTTGAAAAGAGTTTGTGCCACACCCTTTTAGGTACATGGCGTGATTGTGCATGTATGTAATAATTCAAATGTAATTCAAAACTTAGCAAATATAATTAGGTAATTAATTTAAAAAAAAAAAACAATCGATTTTTTTATCTGTAATAAATAAAATAGCACAATATATATATGAACAAGTTATTTTTGCTATTTTTATCGCTATTAATATTTAAAAAAGCGTAAATTTTGCATTATAATTTTAATCCAAGCAACTTTCACTACACAGCATAAATTATACAGTGGCAAAAAAATTATATAAAAATACAAATAAATATGAAATTGAAAATGCAATCTTAATTACGTGTATAAATTTATAGCTGATTTCAAAACGTTAAAGCAAAAACTCCATATATACAAAATGATTAATAGAAAGGGAATTATATATATATATTTTTTTTTAATTGTTCCAACTTAAATTCAGTTTCATGCAGATAAATCGATAAATGATTTCAATCTATATATTTCATAAAATTGTAAAAAAATATTTCAAAATACATCTTATTAAAATAAAACGTCAAATTGTAGTTCTGTATTAATAATTATTAATTAATAATAATTGGTTTTGTTTTAATGATAAGTTAAATAAAACATCGATATATTTTTACTAAATTAATCATTTTTAATAAACATTTTGTTATCGAATAATTTAATAACAATTTAACAAAGTAAATAAATCTTTCACAATTCATTATCTTGAAATAAAATGGCTTTAGGTTGTAGTTCTGTATTAATATTTATTAATATTCGACGTATTCAACGTATATCTTTATCATTTTCAATATGTATATTGTCTGGTTTTTTTTGTATAGGAATATAATAATAATCCCGCAAGGATAGGATCCCAGGTCCTTGGGATGCAAGCAGCGATCTGAGAGGCATTTGCTGAGATGGGTGAGTTTTAAATTTGAGAATTCTTTATTAAGGGCATTTCAAGGCAAACACAAAGGCTATATTCAGATAGGTGGTGGGAATACAAAAATGGTATGGTAACTAATTATTAGAAAAATTAGCTAATTTATCTACAATTAATAATTTAATAACTATTTTTATATATTTACAGATTAGCATATATAAAAAATTAATCAAATATTTAATTGTCAATATTTTCTTTGTTTATTATTATTTTGATTTCCAAAACATATATATGTTGTTAATTATAATAAAGATTAATCATAATTTTTTTCAAATAAAATGTATGTGTGAAATAAGAGAAATTCGCATTTTTCAAAATTATTTTTTACAAATAAACCACAGATATAAAAATTCTGAAGTTATTACATAACAAGTAACAACATATATATTTTTTGGTAATCAAAATAATAATAAACAAAGACAATATTGACAATTAAATATTTGATTAATTTTATTTATAAATATAAAAAATAGTTATTAAATTATTAATTGTAGATAAATTAGCTAATTTTTCTAATAATTAGTTACCATAAATATGTAGTATTAAACGAATAAATCGAAAATCTAAAAGTCTGTCTGAATATAGCCTTTTGTTTGCCATTTAAATCAGTCATTCTATATAATAATATAATAAGTGTATTTATTAATTGTAATTATAATGCTAAATAAGGAAAAAAATTTGCTGACTGTTATTTCTAAACTGCATATCTAGTAAATAACTAAATATATGTGTTTATTTTTGACAATTTTTTTTTTCTTTTGATAAGATTTAAATCTTTTATGAATAATTTCGCAAAATTGTCGTGTTACAGTGACTGGTCTTTAGATTAGAAACTAGGAAAAGTATTGTAAAATTTTTATATTAAATAACTAACTTATGTGCGTCAGTGGCGTAGCCAGGGGGGTGTTAGGGGGGTTGAAACCCCCCCACCCCCAAGAACAAGGTTATGTCTGTTTTTCACAAGGTTATGACTGTTTTTCACAAGATTATGTCTGTTTTTTACAAAGTTATGTCTGTTTTTCACAAGATTATGTCTGTTTTTCACAAGGTTATGTCTATTTTTCACAAGATTATGTCTGTTTTTCACAAGATTATGACTGTTTTTTACAAAGTTATGTCTGTTTTTCACAAGATTATGTCTGTTTTTCACATGGTTATGACAGTTTTTTACAAGATTATTGACTGTTTTTTACAAGATTATGAAGTTACGAACAAGATTATGTGTGTTTTTCACAAGATTATAACTGTTTTTCACAAGGTTATGACTGTTTTTTTACAAGGTTATGACTGTTTTTCACAAGATTATGTCTGTTTTTCACAAGGTTATGACTGTTTTTCACAAGGTTATATCTGTTTTTTACAAGGTTATGTCTGTTTTTCACAAGGTTATGACTGTTTTTTACAAAGTTATGTCTGTTTTTCACAAGATTATGTCTGTTTTTCACAAGGTTATGTCTATTTTTCACAAGATTATGTCTGTTTTTCACAAGATTATGACTGTTTTTTACAAAGTTATGTCTGTTTTTCACAAGATTATGTCTGTTTTTCACATGGTTATGACTGTTTTTTACAAGATTATTGACTGTTTTTTACAAGATTATGAAGTTACGAACAAGATTATGTCTGTTTTTCACAAGATTATAACTGTTTTTCACAAGGTTATGACTGTTTTTTACAAGGTTATGACTGTTTTTCACAAGATTATGTCTGTTTTTCACAAGGTTATGACTGTTTTTCACAAGGTTATATCTGTTTTTTACAAAGTTATGTCTGTTTTTCACAAGATTATGTCTGTTTTTCACAAGGTTATGTCTGTTTTTCACAAGATTATGTCTGTTTTTTACAAGATTATGTCTGTTTTTCACAAGATTATGTCTGTTTTTCACAAGGTTATGACTGTTTTTCACAAGGTTATGACTGTTTTTACAAGGTTATGTCTGTTTTTCACAAGGTTATATCTGTTTTTCACAAGATTATGTTTGTTTTTCACAAGGTTATGACTGTTTTTTACAAGATTATAAAGTTTTTCACAAGATTATGTCTGTTTTTCACAAGATTATCTTTATTAATTAATATTATTAACCCCCCCCCCCCTTGACAAGTTTCTAGCTACGCCACTGATGTGCGTATGTTATTATCTCAGATAAAAGTTAAATTGTTTTATCAAACAATAAACATTTTATATTTTTTCGTCTATTGTTATACAGTTAAATTTATACCTACGTCGTAGTTTTTACTGCCTTGAGTAATACGAGAAATATTTGTATGTTAAGATAATGGCGATTTTAGGATTAAATATATTTGTTAAATAAATATAAAATAATCTTATAATATACAGTGTGTTCCCTGAAGTTTGCCATAAAGAAAATCTAAGATTAAATGTACAGAATGTCCATTTATTGCACTTTTTTAGTTTATATACAAAATTTCAATCAATTAAGAAAGTCAATAATAATTATTCTACAAGGCAACTTCCAGGATGCATTTGTTTAGAAGAAAAAAATTAAAAACTTTTTTTTTAATTTTCGAAAGTAATATCAAGGGGGATTTTGTTTTATTAAAATAAGTTTTTTTTTCGAAAATTTGCTCAAAAAATCTGAAAAAATTCAGTAAAATAGAGAAAAAAATTAACTACATAGTATCAGTAAAATAGAGAATTTAGCTATGTAATAGCTAAGTAACTTTTTTGCCAACTCATTTTGGTTTGGCAGGAAAAAATTTGAAAATTAATAAATGTTATCTTAATTCATATTATCTTAATTTATGAGACATTCTGTACATTTAATCTTTGATTTTCTGAATGGTAAACTTATTTATTCAAACAAGCAGAATTTTTTTTATAAAGAATGACTTTTTGTCGTAGATTTTTTTCCATCCGGAACAGCCAGTGGCGTAGTTAGAAATTTGTCAAGGGGGGGGGGGTTAATAATATTAATTAATAAAGATAATCTTAATCTTGTCAAAAAGAAACATAATCTTGTGAAAAACAGACATAATCTTGTGAAAAACTTAATCTTGTATAAAACAGTCATAACCTTGTAAAAAGAGTCATAACCTTGTGAAAAATAGACATAATCTTGTGAAAAACAGACAGAACCTTGTGAAAAACAGACATAATCTTGTAAAAAATAGTCATAACCTTGTAAAAAACAGTCATAACCTTGTGAAAAACAGACATAATCTTGTGGAAAACAGACAGAACCTTGTGAAAAACAGACATAATCTTGTAAAAAACAGTCATAACCTTGTGCAAAACAGACATAATCTTGTGAAAAACAGACATAATCTTGTGAAAAACTTCATAATCTTGTAAAAAACAGTTATAACCTTGTGAAAAACAGACATAATCTTGTAAAAAACAGACATAATCTTGTTAAAAACTTCATAATTTTGTAAAAAAACAGACATAATCTTGTGAAAAACTTCATAATCTTGTAAAAAACAGTCATAACCTTGTGAAAAACAGACATAATCTTGTAAAAAACAGACATAATCTTGTGAAAAACAGACATAATCTTGTTCGTAACTTCATAATCTTGTAAAAAAACAGACATAACCTTGTAAAAAACAGTCATAACCTTGTGAAAAACAGACATAATCTTGTGAAAAACAGACAAAACCTCGTTCTTGGGGGGGGGGGGTTCAACCCTCCCTAACACCCTTCTGGCTACGCCACTGCGGGACACATACTGTATATATTTTCTTATTTGGAACATAAACTCAAATTATAATGTGGGCAACTGTTAATAAATTCTTTGACTATTAAATAATGTAGATTATCTCGGTAAAATGTATAAGGAAGAATATGCAATGCCATCTATAGATAGATGAATATAGATTGATTGAAATGAAACTCAGGCCAACAACACTTGCCACGGTAAAATTATAATGATCAGATGTGAGCTTGGCTTTGACTCGATTTAGAATTATAATATAGACATACTTGAAAGGCCAACGTTTTAATTGAATTTCATACTTTACAGTTAAATCTCTTATATACAAGTATGTGTCGCTTTGAAATCAACTATCATTTTATATAAAACTAGACTTGATTATAAAAAGATTCAAGTTTAATGTACTTTTAATTCTACAAGTATTTCATTCGAGGGGGAAATACACTCCCTTAAATTTTGTCCTCGTACATTATAAGTTTCAAATGAAAAATAAATTCTCAGCCTAAATTCCACATAGTATTATCACGAGGGAAAAATAAGCAAAAACAAGATTAGAAGTATATGGGAAAACCCATATATAGACTACTTTGACATTTCTCGGAAAGTTGGCAACACTGTATTTTAATAATATTATAATTTATGTGGGCATTAGGAGATACTTTTCTGAAAATTTGATCAAAATCGGATAAATAACGTAGCCAATATGAATTTTTAAAAACTTTAGTAATTTTTTTCTCGGAAAGTTGGCATCACTGAAAAAAAAAATCACATGACCATCTTGGGCACTAGACAAATTTATCCTGAAAATTTCATTAAAATCGGTTGAACCGTCTAGGAGGAGTTGCGACCACAAAATTTTGTCTGACGACCGACCGAGCGAGCTGACGACGCACATCTATACACCCACTTATAAACTAAGTTCAGATTCGTCATCTACAGGCTATATAAAGGATTTCTATACACATTTTTTTTTTGTTGAAAATGTTACAGACACCGTACCAAACGCTATACTACTTTTTCCTTGCAGTCATAGTAGTAAAAATAAATTCTCAGCCTAAATTCCACATAGTATTATCACGAGGGAAAAATAAGCAAATAAAAGTAAAAATTATTTACTTTTTTTTTTTTGTCGTAAATAATTTGTTTACTAGCGACATCTGTATGATGTCTCGCTCAATTAGTACTAATGACAGTATAATCTGACTCGCAAATAAAAATTTGTTGCATTTCTGGAGAAGTTATTTAATATTTGCAACTGTAATAAGTATTTTTTTTATAATTCTTGTCAATAAATTATTAAGCTAGCGAGCTGCATTATTTCAGGTATGGAATTTAGAAAATCAATTATTTATTAACTCGCATTTTAATGGTTTTTTTCTTATGAACTACAACAAAATCAAACAAGATTAGAAGTATATGGGTAAACCCATATCTATAGACTACTTTGTCATTTCTCGGAAAGTTGGCAACACTGTATTTTAATACTATTATAATTTATGTGGGCACTAGGAGATACTTTGAGGAAAATTTGATCAAAATCGAATAAATAATGTAGCCACAATGAATTTTTTTAAAATTTTGTGTTTTTTTTTCTCGATAAGTTGGCAACACTGTATTTTGTTAAAATTGCATAATTTATTTAGGCACTAGGAAAAACTTTTATGAAAATTTGATTAAAATCGGTTAAATAAAATGGTCATAATAAATTTTTAAAAATTTTACTAATTTTTTTCTCGAAAAGTTGGCAACACTGTATTTTGTTAAAATTACATAAATTATATAAATACTAGGAGAATCTTTTGTGAAATTTTGAATAAAATCGGTTAAATAACATAGCCATAATAAATTTTTTAAAAATTTTAGTAATTTTTTTTTCGGAAAGTTGGCAACACTGAATATTAATAAAATTATGTAATTAATGGGAGCATTAAGGAAATCTTTTCTGAAAATTTGATCAAAATCGGATAAATAGCGTAGCCAATATGAATTTTTAAAAACTTTAGTAATTTTTTTCTCGGAAAGTTGGCATCACTGGAAAAAAACAAAACCACATGACCATCTTGGGCACTAGACAAATTTATCCTGAAAATTTCATTAAAATCGGTTGAACCGTCTAGGAGGCAGTTGCGGCCAAAAAATTTTGACTTACGACCGAGCGAGCTGACGACGCACACACATACACCCACTTATAAACTAAGTTCAGATTCGTCATCTACAGGCTATATGAAGGATTTCTATACAATTTTTTTGTTTTTTTGAAAATGTTACAGACACCGTACCAAACGCTATACTACTTTTTCCTTGCAGTCAAAATAATAATAAAGATATTTAGTTTTGTGATTCGTTGCTAATTCTAGAAATAAATTTTGATATTTAGCGACTATCTCATACAATAACAGTACTTATACGGATCTGAATTTTAGTTTTTTATCACTTAGAAGTGGTATAGTAATCGGTGTAGTATCGATAATATTGTCTAAAATAAATATATTGTATAATTCTGTACAGATATTTTGTCACATTCCATAACGCTATAGTTTTATTAAGAATTCCACTAAAAAAATTATATAGAAATGTTGCATATAATCTCTAGATGACGAATCTGAACTTAACTTAGTTAGGATATACCGTATTTGTCCGAATATAACGCGATATTTTTTGAATAAATATTTTTCCGGTTAAAAAATTAAATAAAAATTTATTTTTAATGAAACTTTTCAATAATCATTATCTGAAAATTATTTGGAGAATTTATTTTTTTAGATTGGCTTTTTTTTAAAAATATTTTAATTTAATAACTAGATTTATGAAATAAAATTAACTTTGAAAATCAATAAATTAAAGTTCTTGCTAAAGGTTTCTGACCTCAATAATGTTCAAAAATAAATTCAATTAAATATATATATACATATATATATATATATATATATATATATATATATATATATATATATGTAAAAAGGTCATTATCATAAATTTATTTTATGTAAAATAGAAATTTGGTCTAAAAATAATAATGATATTTGACATAAATATTCAAAATATTCAATATTAAACAATCCATTAAATCTATAAGTCTAAAAATTTTTAAATAAATAATTTAAAATATACGGTATTTTTACCTAAAAGCAATAAATACAGGCCAAAATTTTCAGATTTATATATTTATTATTTTACGATTAGTTGCGAATTTATAAAATAATTTTCAAAACTTAGAAAGAGTATAAATTACGCGTGCATCTTGCTAATTTTATTTTTATTAACGTGTGAAATAATAGTACAATAAATTTATACAAATTTAAAAATAATGTATTTGTTTTTTTGTACAAAAAAAAACAGCAACATGTCGTGTAAAGTTAGCTTAAGTTACAAACAAATGTTTTTATATATATATATATATATATATATATATATATATATATATATATATATATATATATATATATATATATAGGAATAAAATAATTTGTATACAACATTTTAATTTAAAATTTTAAAAAATTACAAATGAAAAGAATTGCATTTCAATTAAAAGTAAATTTAAATTATAAAAAAAAATTTAAAATTTTTAATACTATAATATTATCTGACATTTTCTTCTGGCATCAGTGGCGTAGCCAGGGGGGTGCTAGGGGGGGGGGGTTGTAAAATATGAAATATGTTATTTTACTTTGATTTTTATAAAAATAATTTTCTTTATTTTATGACTGTTTTTATGACTGTTATGACTGTTTTTTACAAGATTATGAAGTATTTCACAAGATTATGACTGTTTTTCACAAGGTTATGACTGTTTTTTACAAGATTATGAAGTTTCGAACAAGATTATGACTGTTTTTCACAAGGTTATGACTGTTTTTTTACAAGATTATGAAGTTTTTCACAAGATTATGACTGTTTTTCACAAGATTTATGTTTGTTTTTTACAAGGTTATGTCTGTCTTTTACAAGATTATAAAGTTTTTCACAAGATTATGATTGTTTTCACAAGGTTTTTACAAGATTATAAAGTTTTTCACAAGATTATGACTGTTTTTGACAAGATTATGTTTGTTTTTCACAAGGTTATGACTGTTTTTTACAAGATTATGAAGTATTTCACAAGATTATGACTGTTTTTCACAAGGTTATGACTGTTTTTTTACAAGATTATGAAGTTTTTCACAAGATTATGACTGTTTTTGACAAGATTATGTTTGTTTTTTACAAGGTTATGACTGTCTTTTACAAGATTATGAAGTTTTTTACAAGATTATGAAGTTTTTCACAAGGTTATGACTGTTTTTTTACAAGATTATAAAATTTTTCACAAGATTATGACTGTTTTTGACAAGATTATGTTTGTTTTTTACAAGGTTATGTCTGTGTTTTACAAGATTATAAAGTTTTTCACAAGATTATGATTGTTTTTCACAAGGTTTTGACTGTTTTATTTGACTGTTTGACTGTTTTTGACTGTTTTCTTTACTTTTTATACAAATTATAGTATTATCTTTATTGATTAATATTATTAACCCCCCCCCCCCCCAATGACAAGTTTCTGGCTACGCCACTGTCTGGCATTATACATATTTTTCCTAGGTTTCATCCTCGCCTTAGTTTCTCCTAAGTAAACTATGGAATTCTGCAATTATTCCAAGGTTATTTGTAGAAAGTATCAAACTAAACCTCTGTATAACATTATCTTAAAAGACAAAACACAATCTTGTCAGTCTACATTGCAATATTCGTGATTGATGTCTATGTTGTTTAAGTTACTTGTTGTGATTAAGGCCTTTTTGCCTTCGTTATTCTCAGTTTTCTTGCTGTGAATTTAAATGTCACACGTCGAGATTGTAAATTGCTATTTTGATTACATAAATAGTTCATTTAAAGTTAAAGGAAATTGCGAATTTATATATTTTATTGTGACATAATCGAGACATTTTTTCTCTTCTCTTTCCTTACAAATCTAATTTGCAAATAATCAAGTAATGCTATTTTGTAATAGGTTTTTATTTTTTTTTTGTTGAATCTGTAACCTTGGACAAAAACTGACATTTCCGTAAAATTTATTTGCAATTTTTTGGTATGTAAAAGAAAGGCCACTGGAAAAAGGAAATTTTGCATAAATTTAACGGTATATTTCGATATTTTACTAATTACATCATACATATTTTGATTTTTAAAATAACAAGATTAGAAGTATATGGGTAAATCCATATATAGACTACTTTGACATTTCTCGGAAAGTTGGCAACACAATATCTTTAATAAAATTATAATTTATGTGGGCACTAGGAGAAACTTTCCTGAAAATTTGATAAAAATCGAATAAATAATGTAGCCACAATGAATTAAAAAAAACACTGTATTTTGTTAAAATTGCATAATTTATTTAGGCACTAGGAGATTTTTTTATGAAAATTTGATTAAAATCGGTTAAATAGTGGTCATAATGAATTTTCTAAAATTTTAGTTTTTTTTTCTCGGAAAGTTGGCAACACTGGATATTAATAAAATTATATAATTAATGGGAGCATTAGGGAAATCTTTTCTGAAAATCTGATCAAAATCGAATAAATAATGTAGCCAATATGAATTTTTAAAAACTTTAGTAATTTTTTTCTCGGAAAGTTAGCATCACTGGAAAAAAATAAAACCACATGACCATCTTGGGCACTAGACAAATTTATCCTGAAAATTTCATTAAAATCGGTTGAACCGTCTAGGAGGAGTTGCGGCCACAAAATTTTGACTTACGACCGAGCGAGCGAGCTGACGACGCACACACATACACCCACATAAACTAAGTTCAGAATCGTCATCTAGGGACTATATAAAGAATTTCTATACACTAATTTTTTTTTTTTTAAATGTTACAGACACCGTACCAAACGCTATACCACTTTTCCTTGCAGTCAAAGTGGTAATAAATAACATATTCTAATATAAATATTTTTATATATAAGTTATATTATTTAATAAATAAAATTTAATGATTAAATTTCTAATAAGACTAAAATTGATAATTTTACATTGGAAAACATCAGAAATAATATTTTTCGCTGATCACACTGATTAATATTATTGTTTTTTACTACTTTGACTGCAAGGAAAAAGTAGTATAGCGTTTGGTACGGTGTCTGTAACATTTTCAAAAAAAAAAAAAAATTGTATAGAAATCCTTCATCTAGCCTCTAGATCAGACGAATCTGAACTTAGTTTATAAGTGGGTGTATGGATGTGCGTCGTCAGCTCGCTCGGTCGTAAGTCAAAATTTTGTGCCCGCAACTCCTCCTAGACGGTTCAACCGATTTTAATGAAATTTTCAGGATAAATTTGTCTAGTTCCCAAGATGGTCATGTGGTTTTGTTTTTTTTTTCCACTAATGCCAACTTTCCGAGAAAAAAATTACTAAAGTTTTTAAAAATTCATATTGGCTACGTTATTTATCCGATTTTGATCAAATTTTCAGAAAAGATTTCCCTAATGCTCTCATTAATTACATAATTTTATTAATATTCAGTGTTGCCAACTTTTCGAGAAAAAAATTACTAAAATTTTAAAAAATTTATTATGGCCATGTTATTCAACCGATTTTACTCAAATTTTCACAAAAGATTCGCCTAGTTTTCATATAAATTATGTAATTTTAACAAAATACAGTGTTGCCAACTTTCCGAGAAAAAAATTAATAAAATTTTTAAAAATTTATTATGACCATTTTATTTAACCGATTTTAATCAAATTTTCATAAAAGTTTTTCCTAGTGCCTAAATAAATTATGCAATTTTAACAAAATACAGTGTTGCCAACTTATCGAGAAAAAAAATCACAAATTTTTTAAAAATTCATTGTGGCTACATTATTTATTCGATTTTGATTAAATTTTCAGAAAAGTATCTCCTAGTGCCCACATAAATTATAATATTATTAAAATACAGTGTTGCCAACTTTCCGAGAAATGTCAAAGTAGTCTATATATGGGTTTACCCATATACTTCTAATCTTGTTTTTTATAAATTTCTATTGCATCTCTTATCAATCTACTGTTAATATTGTTAATTAAAATTAATTATTAATTAATTATTATTAATTATTATTATTAATTTGCAATTAATTAAGGATAAAAATATTTGACCTATGAAAAAAACATATGATCTACCGAATAGTACCTATGAAAACAATAGTTTACCTATGTATTAAATAATTAATCTATGGTTTTAATTTTTGACCTATAGAATTCATTATTGATCTATAGAAATATTTATCGACCTATGAAAATAATTATCGACCTATGGAAATAATCAAATAATACCTACTGATATAATTATCGATCTATAAAATTTGATCTATAAATTTTACGTAATTGGCTATTTAGGGTAGGGTAGGTTAGGTTAGGATTTTTTTACTATAGATCATTTTTTAATTATTAATAGGTAAATGATTGATTTTTTCTATAGGTAAAAATATAAAATTTCATAGATAATATTTGAATTATTAATAGATCATAAAATTAGAATTCATTTTTACGTATTTTATATACTACTATTTTAATTAAATGTAGTGTACAAGACAATTATATACGGATGTGTCAGTGTGAAGGCATTGATTTAAATAAAATTTAATTTTCTATGTATGATCTAAAAAAAAAAATGTATTCCATATTCATAATTAAAAAGAAACCTATATAAGTATATATTTCTCATACTGCCTAATTTCTTATTCTCATTAAATCTGTCATGAAAATGAGTCTAATTGTAAATTTCTCCGAATGGCGAACAAACATGAAAACAAGATGGATAAAACATGCAAGTCGCAATTTCGACTTTCAATAGCGACCTCATCTTTTAACATTAAACCAGTATTGGTATACAGGGTGTCCCTGAATGGAGTTTAAAAGAGGGAAAAAATGTATTATTGATATTATGACAAAAAGTCATTTTTTAAAGAAAGTTCTGCCATCCAGAAAATCGGAGTACAGTTTAAATACAAAATTTCAATCAATTAAGAAAGTTAATAAAAATTATATTGTTCTAGGATGCATAGTTTACATACATACATACACAATCACGCCATGTACCCAAAAGGGTGTGGCACAAACTCTTTTCATCATTCCGAAATCAGTCGCCTCCAAACATTCCTATCCAAACAAGCAACTTTCGCTTTATCCACATTCATAATTCCTCTCATACATGCTCTTTTATTCCTACTACTTGGAAACTTTCGCTCACGCAAGCCACTCTCTCAATCATACCACTCCAACTACTCATCGGACATCCACGCAAACGTATACCATCAAAATCATTCAAATAAATCTTTTTAACCAGACGTTTATTAGACATTCGCTCAACATGTCCGAACCATCTTAACTGACTAACACCAACTTTTGCTACAACATTTTTTGCATAGTTTAGAAGAAAAAAATTAAAAACTGTTTTGTTTCTTTTAATTTTTGAAAATTTCTCAAGGGGTATTCTTACGATTTTTTCAAAATAAGACTTTTTTTTGAAAATTTGCTCAAAAAATCTGAAAAAATTCAGTAAAATAGAGAAAAAAATTAGCTACATAATAGCTAGGTGACTTTTTTCTAACTCATCTGGTTTGGCATGAAAAATTATTGAAAATTCTCTTATTTCATACATACATACATACATACACAATCACGCCATGTACCCAAATAAGGGTGTGGCACAAACTCTTTTTATCATCCCGAAATCAGTCGCCTCCAAACATTCCTATCCAAACAAGCAACTTTCGCACTTTCATCCACATTCATAATTTCTCTCATACATGCTCTTCTATTCCTACTACTTGGAAACTTTCGCTCACGCAAGCCACTCTCTCAATCATACCACACTCCAACTACTCTTATTTCATGTTATCTTATTTTATGGACATTCTGTACATTTAATCTTAGATTTTTTAGATAATAAACCTATTTATTCGCCAAGCAGAACTTTTTATAACAAATTACTTTTTCTCGTAAATTCAATAATTTTTTTTTTTCTCTTCCGAACTTTATATCCCAGGACACCCTGTATAAAACGAATGTTTATATGTACTTCAGTATGAATATTTTCTTTCGCAAAGCAAGCAACCTAATAATTATCCAGTGACAATCATAATTTCTTCTCTTTACTGGTATTTGTTGATCGTTAAAGCAGATTTCGTTTCTGGTAAATATAAAAATCGTTTTATAGGTTAAATATGTTGTTACTTCTCACATACATACGGACAAGTATACTTTAAAACTACGTATTTCAAGTGATGACATTGCTAATTATTGTGTTTTTGCTGAAAATTATAGCAAATTCGCAAATATTTGATTAGAGAGTTTGGTAGAATTTAATTTTACTTGAAATATGTATTTACTTTGATCAGTGGCGTAGCTAGAAACTTGTCAAGGGGGGTGGGGTTAATAATATTAATCAATATCAAGATAATCTTGTCAAAAACAGACATAATCTTGTGAAAAACAGACATAATCTTGTGAAAAACAGACATAATCTTGTGAAAAACATACATAATCTTGTGAAAAACATACATAATCTTGTAAAAAACAGACATAATCTTGTGAAAAACATACATAATCTTGTGAAAAACTTCATAATCTTGTGAAAAACTTCATAATTTTGTAAAAAACAGTTATAACCTTGTAAAAAACAGTCATAACCTTGTGAAAAACAGACATAATCTTGTGAAAAACAGACATAACCTTGTAAAAAACAGTCATAATCTTGTGAAAAACAGACATAACCTTGTGAAAAACATACATAATCTTGTGAAAAACAGACATAATCTTGTAAAAAACAGACATAATCTTGTGAAAAACATACATAATCTTGTGAAAAACAGTCATAACCTTGTAAAAAACAGTCATAACCTTGTGAAAAACAGACATAATCTTGTGAAAAACAAACATAACCTTGTGAAAAACAGAAATAATCTTGTAAAAAACAGACATAATCTTGTAAAAAACAGTCATAACTTTGTAAAAAATATAATCTTGTGAAAAACAGACATAATCTTGTGAAAAACATACATAATCTTGTGAAAAACAGTCACAACCTTGTAAAAAACAGTCATAACCTTGTGAAAAACAGACATAATCTTATGAAAAACAGACATAATCTTGTGAAAAACAGACATAACCTTGTAAAAACAGTCATAATCTTGTGAAAAACAGACATAATCTTGTGAAAAACTGACACTATCTTGTGAAAAACTTGATAATCTTGTAAAAAAACAGTCATAACCTTATGAAAAACATACATAATCTTGTGAAAAACATACATAATCTTGTGAAAAACTTCATAATCTTGTAAAAAACAGTCATAATCTTGTATAAAACAGTCATAACCTTGTGAAAAACAGACATAATCTTGTGAAAAACAGACATAATCTTGTGAAAAACAGACATAACCTTGTAAAAAACAGTCATAATCTTGTGAAAAACATACATAATCTTGTGAAAAACAGATATAATCTTGTGAAAAACATACATAATCTTGTGAAAAACAGTCATAACCTTGTAAAAAACAGTCATAATCTTGTGAAAAACAGACATAATCTTGTGAAAAAATTCTTAATCTTGTAAAAAAAAAAAAGTAATAACTTGTGAAAAACAGACATAATCTTGTAAAAAACAGACATAATCTTGTGAAAAACATACATAATCTTGTGAAAAACAGTCATAATCTTGTAAAAAATAGTCATAACCTTGTAAAAAACAGTCATAACCTTGTGAAAAACAGACATAATCTTGTGAAAAACAGACATAACCTTGTTCTTGGGGGGGGGGGGGTTCAACCCCCCCTAACACCCCCCTGGCTACGCCACTGACTTTGATAGATTTTTCATTAAATCTCTCGGCAATTAATAAAATATTATTTTTTCTTTCAAGCATATCATAATATTACGTTATCATATTGGCTATATTACTAGTACAATAATGGGGCATTATTATACATTATAAAATTAAATTATTAATAAATAATAATTTTATTGAATGGAATAATCCATTAGTTAAATGATTGACAAATTCGTAGATTAATGTTGCTATTGAAATTATAAATTAAATTATCTTCATATAATTATGATTTATTAGAAATAATATCTATAGTAGATTATTAATTACTTTGAAGTTGTTTTTGTTATTTTAAATAAGAAAACTCAAACAAGTTTTATACAATTTTTTTGATATTTGGTTTTGCTATTCATATCATTACATTTAAATCTTCCTATTTTTTTTATTACTACACTTATGTAATAATTTGTTACAAGTAGTAAATTTTTACCAAGAAAAAAACCATAACGGTGTTAGATATGGCATATTTTATTATATATTTATAAACAAATTTACATTTTTGTACAAACTACAAAGTTTCAGAAGTAAATACTGTAAAATAATGTTTTATATACCGGGTGTTCGTTCGTTAAGTTCGTATGGGTGTTTAACAAGTAGTTTCGATAATTTGCGATATACTTCTTTCTCGAGTTAAATTCGGACCGGAGAAATACTTAGAATACTTTTTGATAGAGCATAAAAAGTTCTATAATTTGGTTTTAGTTTTAATTTGCTAGCATGTGCCGTTTGGGCGCTAGAATTTTTTTTTGATTTTTTGGTTTTTATTTTTTTCTCAAAAACTATTGAGGTGTAGGAAAATAAGCATGGTATAGAAAAATTCGGAATAATGATTACTATAATTGAGTGAAGAAACCATTATTCTAGGATGCATCGTTTAGTAGAAAAAAATTAAAAACTAAATTTTTGAAAATTTCTTTTTTTCAAAATAAGTCTTTTTTCAAAATTTGCTTTAAAAAATGTGAAAAAATTTAGTAAAATAAAGAAAAAAATTAGCTACATAATAGTTAAGTGACTTTTTTCTCTAACGCATGCTGGTTTGGCAGGAAAAACAATTGAAAATTAATATTTTTTACATTTTAATTTATTTTTTCTTATTCTAAGTATTTCTCCGGTTCGAATTTAACTCGAGAAAGAAGTATATCGCAAATTATTGAAACTGCATGTTAACGAACGAACACCCAGTATATATATATACAGAGTGGTTCATTTTAATCAGTGTACAAAATATATGAATAAAAGTTATTTTCTTCTCAAAGGTGGCCATATTGTGCAATAACTAATACAGATATAATATTAAAAATAAATTTGTAAAATTCGACGGTTTTATTTTGACATAATTAAACAAAAAATGTTAGATATAATCATATAATTCAAATGATAACATAATTTTATCATGGAAATAAGCAAACATAGATAAAAGTTCTAAAAAAAAAACTTCTATTAATAATATAAATAATATAAATCTAGCAACGATTAGAAACATTAATTTTGAAAATATATAATATATCGACCACATTTGAAAACCATTTTCAGTTAACTATAATTTAATATCATAGAACATGGTAAAAAAGTACTTTTAATTATAAGATAATTACACAAGTACTTATTAATAATTACTACTTTGACTGCAAGGAAAAGTAGTATAGCGTTTGGCACGGTGTCTGTAACATTTTCAAAAAAAAAAAAAAATGTATAGAAATCCTTCATATAGCTTGTAGATGACGAATCTGAACTTAGTTTATGTGGGTGTATGGATGTGCGTCGTCAGCTCGCTCGCTCGCTCGGTCGTAAGTCAAAATTTTGTGGCCGCAACTCCTTCTAGACGGTTCAACCGATTTTAATGAAATTTTCAGGATAAATTTGTCTAGTGCCCAAGATGGTCATGTGATTTTGTTTTTTTCCAGTGATGCCAACTTTCCGAGAAAAAAATTACTAAAGTTTTTAAAAATTCATACTGGCTACGTTATTTATCCGATTTTGATCAAATTTTCAAAAAAGATTTCCCTAATGCTCCCAATAATCACATAATTTTATTAATATTCAGTGTTGCCAATTTTCCGAGAAAAAAATTACTAAAGTTTTAAAAATTTTATTATGGCCATGTTATTCAACCGATTTTACTCAAATTTTCACAAAAGATTCTCCTAGTATTCATATAATTTATGTAATTTTAACAAAATACAGTGTTGCCAAATTTCCGAGAAAAAAATTAGAAAAATTTTTAAAAATTTATTATGACCATTTTATTTAACCGATTTTAATCAAATTTTCATAAAAGTTTTTCCTAGTGCCTAAATAAAATATGCAATTTTAACAAAATACAATGTTGCCAACTTATTGAGAAAAAAATCACAAAATTTTTTTAAAATTCATTGTGGCTACATTATTTATTCGATTTTGATCAAATTTTCAGAAAAGTATCTCCTAGTGCCCACATAAATTATAATATTATTAAAATACAGTGTTGCTAACTTTCCGAAAAATGTTAAAGTAGTCTATATATGGGTTTACCCATATACTTCTAATCTTGTTTTTTTATTGTATCACTTTTGAAGCAAAAAAAAATTCTATATCATATGATTATTCGATCATTGTAAAGGAAATAACTTAATCATTAAAAGATATGATAGATTAGAAAGTATTAGTTTTATAATATTTATTTATGATTAAAAAATAATGTAACGTCTAACTTATTATTATCTATTTATAATATACCTAGTAACAAGTAAAATTTATTTAAAAAATAATTAATATTGTTAAAGATACTTGCAATGATATTCAAAATATTGAGATTTTTTCCCCAAAATTTCACATGATTATCAGTCATTGAATCGGCTGTTAAGCTATTCATCAATGACTGGCCAGTTTTTAACCGTAGACACGTGTTTCGGTCTTTAGGACCTCATCAGTACGGTGCTCTGATCAATAATTTAGAAAATTAATATTTGGAATATAAGTTTTTATAGTACTACTAATATACTTGGCAAAAATAAAATAAAAATTAGAAAAATTACCGATTTTCAAATAAATTAATCAAGTTATGCCCCAAAAACTCGGAAAATACAGGGTAAATTTCGAAAAAAATTATAACTTAGCGCCAAAGTATTGCAAGTTTTTGAAATTAAGAAGAATTTACGTAGAAATGTTTGAATTTTTACGCCCGCTTGATAAATTTTTTTTTAATATTATATATGTGCTGTGGAAATGAGATTTTTACGTGGGGTATGTGGTGTAACTAGGAGAGATCGGGTACGAAATAGACTAGTGTATCATGAGTGTGAAATTGAAAAAAATGTTGTAGCAAAAGTTGGTGTTAGTCAGTTAAGATGGTTCGGCCATGTCGAGCGAATGTCTAATGAACGTCTGGTTAAAAAGATTTATTTGAATGATTTTGGTGGTATTCGTTTGCGTGGACGTCCGATGAGTAGCTGGAGTGGTATGATTGAAAGTGTTTTGCGTGAACAAAAGTTTCCAAGTAGTAGGAATAGAAGAGCATATATGAGAGGAATTATGAATGTGGATGAAGCGAAAGTTACTTGTTTGGTTAGGAATGTTCGGAGGCGACTGATTTCGGAATGATAAAAAGAGTTTGTGCCACACCCTTTTGGGTACATTGCGTAATTGTGTATGTATGTATGTATATATGTTGTCAAAGTTCGACAATTTTTATAGTCAAAACATGTTTATTTCTGCGGGGTGTGGTGGGGAACGGAATTTTTCAAATTGTACAAATTTTATATCATTTTAAAAATGAGACTTCAAATTTTATCCTGAAAAAAATTTCATTAAATTTCGTTCAAAAAAGGCCGAGTTATACCTATTTGAAAATCGATAATTTTTCTGAGTTTTCAAGTGACGAGTTTTATTTTTTGTCGAGTTTATAAACATAACAAACTAACAAAAAACAATGCTGGAATAATATCAAAATCTATTTCCGAATCTTACTATTTATATTAGAACTAATGTAAGCATAAACTAATACTTATATTTATCGGTCTGAAGCAATTTTTTGTTTGTTTATTGTTTGCAAAAACAATTAATAGTTTTTTCTTCTTTAAATATTACATAACATGTAATTTAGGATTTGTACTGAGAAGGTTGAAAAAGCAGGAGATATTTAGAACAGTCCTGCTAAAAACAGGACATATTTCAGACTGTCCTGCTAAAAGCAGGACATATTTAGGACTGGTCCTGCTAAAGCCAGGACTAATTTTATGTTACAAGCACAAAAATGCTTCAATTTTTCTCTCTTAAATAAGTTTTGCTTGTATCGTTAAATTTAGGTTAAAGTTCTGCATTAATATTTATTTATAATCGACGTTTCGACGAACTCAACGTTTGTCTTTATATATGAGTATTTAACAAACTAAAATCAATTTTTGTAAACAAAATAATAGTATAATTGCCTAGATTGTCCAGTATTTCTAAATGTTATAATAAATTTAAAATTTATTTATTCTTTTTTATCAATTACTTATCTTAAGAATTAATAAAACCTGAAAATATTGGCCCTCAGCTGAGCATTGTCCTGGATTTAGCAGGATCAGTCCTAAATATGTCCTGCTTTTAGCAGGACAGTCTTAAATATCTCCTGGCTTTTAGCAGGATAATCCTAAATATGTCCTGTTTTTTCAACCTTTTCAGGTACAAATCCTAAATTCTAAAGAAAGTTTGAATAAAATAAATATTTTTGAACCATCACAAATCATAGAAACTAGTTATTAGCTAACAAATTAGTAAAATTAGAACATAAAAATATATAAATCATTAATTAAAGGAAGCCAAATTTTACTAGTCACAATGATTTACTAATTAAATAGCTATTGCTATTGCTAATTGCTATTAATATTGATTGGTCTTGCAATTATTAACAGTATCCTCGAATTTTACATCAAGAATTTATAAAGAAAAAGATAAAAATTCATAAATTTACCATAAGTATCATTTGTTTTATTTTTCTCCTGATGAAGATGTACGTTGAGTTCGTCGAAATGCCATTTTATTTTAATATAATGGTTAAAAAGATTTATTTGAATGATTTTGATGGTATACGTTTGCAGGTGGACGTCCGATGAGTAGTTGGAGTGATGTATGATTGAGAGGGTGGCTTGCGTGAGCGAAAGTTTCCAAGTAGTAGGAATAGAAGAGCATGTATGAGAGGAATTATGAATGTTGATGAAGCGAAAGTTGCTTGTTTAGATAGGAGTGTTTGGAGGTGACTGATTTCGGAATAATGAAAAGAGTTTGTGCCACACCCTTTTGGGTACATGGCGTGATTGTGTATGTATGTATGTATGTATAATGAGTTCTGAAAGAACTACGTTAAAAGTTTTAATTGTTACCTTAAATTGCCTAGAATTTCGACATTATTTGAAAATTAAATTACATAATGTTTAAAATATTTGATAATACCTCGTAGATGATATAATAATACAAATTTTATCAGTTAGAAATCAATATTAATTCTTATATTTTTTTCTTCAAATAAGTAATAAAGAAGTAAATAACATCGAACAAAATTGTTCATGAATGTCACTTGGTGAAATTAATATAATAATATTCTAAAGTTGAGACATTTTCTCAAAATTTCACAAGTTACTCAGTCATTGAATCATACTGACAAGGTCCTAAAGACCGAAACACGTGTCTATGGTTAATCTGGTCAGTCATTGATGCATAGCTTAACAGCTGATTCAATAAAATTAATATAATAATATAAAGTTGAGACATTTTCTCAAAATTTCCACAAGTTACTCCTTTCAGCAACTGATCAAAGCACCATACTGACAAGGTCCTAAAGACCGAAACACGTGTCTATGGTTAATCTGGTCAGCTGATTCAATGACTGGAGTAACTTGTCAAAATTTTGAGAAAATGTCTCAACTTTAGAATAGTAATAAAGAAGTACCAAAATTAATTTACCTCAGAAGCAGGCACATCGAAAGCTTCACCAATCTTGGAATACAGCTCCCTAACATTAGAAAATCCCGAAATAAGTCCAGTAGGACTTCCGTCAGCCAGTCCACAATGGAAAACCAATTGTGGCCGGCTAACATTTGATTCCATCACTGTGGGATTTGCTACACGCTCGGGCACTGATTTCGCGTAATTATTATTATCGCTTTTATGTTCCTTTTTGTTTGTGGTAAAAAACGGCATTTTTACTCACTTTTACTCACTTTTACTCACGATTTACTCACTTATACTATTACTTTGACTCCCTGGTTCGATTAAATTCTCTATTATCACTCGCCCTTATCAGCTAAATGCGATATCGATAAATAAGCCTGGCATATCCAAAGGTTTACCGACTGATAAGTTACGTAAAAACTATTTAATTTGAAGATAAATTCCCAAGAACAATAACTAATTTAATAAAAACTTAGTTCTATAATTCACAAAAAACTGTGTCTTTTATTTGTTTGTTTATTTATATTTTAAGCACGGGTAAAGTTGATAATGTTGAAGAAACTGTTTTTTGAGAGAACCTCACTCAACAAATGCTCTCAATAGACTGAAAAACTACTCAAATAACTCGTTGAATAACTGGTCTCTCTACTGCACGTATGCTCAATCAGAGGTGGCACCACGGAAGGTAGTTTTGAATGTTTTAGTAACAATATTAAGTGAAAAAAAATCTGAAATAATTAGCCGTGGTTATCAGGTATAATAGTTATATCTGTACGTAGACGATTTGATTTGATATTAGTTTTAATTTTTAGGTTTAAAACCTAATTTTGAATTCAAAAGTATAAAGATTTTGATTTGTTATAGAAATTAAATAGTTTGTAATTGATTTTTGAGAAAAAGTATTTTGATTTAATGAATAAATAATCGCGATTTCGAATGTTTAATAAAATTAATTTGTTAATTTTTGACAATTTAAACACATAACTTGTAAATTATAAATACGTAAAATAAAATAAAACGGCTTAAGGTTATAGTTCTGTATTAATATTTATTAATATTCGACGTTTCGACGAACTCAACGTCCGTCTTTATCAGGAAAAAAACATTTACAGTAAATAACAGAACAGAAACTGAAAGATGTTTTACAATGATTAAATGGCTTTAGATTAATTAATAATTTCTTTTGCTTTTATTTTTCACTTTAAAATAAATTTTCACTTCTAATTCGTATCAAATATGAATAATATTTCTATTTTTTTAATCTATATTTTATTATATCCAATATTATAAAATTAAAATTGCCTAAAAGTAATTTTGACAAAAACCACTTTCAAAAATGAGGTGAGAATACGGGCCATAGTTTTTTTTTAATAAAATAAAACATTTAATTTGATATTTTAAAAAGAAAAACTAATTTTTTAACTATGTTTTTTTTCGCATATTATTTTTTTACAAAAGTAAATACGATAAAATTTTATTGTTTAATAAACTGTAATTAAAATATTTCTAAATTTGATAAGAAATTTATTTTAGAAAGATATTATCAATTAATATTAACAAATTATTTATTAATTGTTAATAAAAATACTTGAAATCAAAATAATTAATTGTAAATTTTTTTTTATCACAAGGAAAACTGTGTAGAAAATAATTATTTATCTTTAAAGCTAAAATGAACTTTAAATATAGGTAAAATATTTACAAATAATCTATAATATAAATTTTGCAAATTAATATTTTTTAAATTGAAATATACATACATAGTCACGCCATGTATCCTAGAGGTTGTGGCACAAACCCAATAGCAAAATAGAAAAAAAAAACAAATATCAGTTTTTACAACCATTTTATTTAATAAATATTAATACAGAACTAGCCAACGTATTTTATCTTATTTATATTAATATTAGTTATATATTAAATTTAACTTTTTTTAGGAATAAAATTTCAATTAATTCCATAATAAAATTAAATTTATTTTCCATTTTCGTTATTAATAAAAGAAAAAAACATATGTATCGATAGATTCGATAGATTAGTAATTAGAAACTTGAAAAATTTTATTTATTAAACGTTGTAGAATGTAGAATTTACGCTAGCCATCAGGCTACTATATAAAACAAACTGTATATCTAATTTTTATTAACTTTGATCGTAAGTTAATTATTATATAACGGCTTTTTATACCGGGTGTAGAAATGAAATGTGAACCATAGGGATTTCAATGTTATTTTTTAAATACGGCTGTATCTCTTTCCCTATTGACTTTAGAGCAAATATTTAAATACAAAACTTGTTCAAAATGTGAAAATGCATGGTATAAAGTCATTTTTTTTACATAAATATTAATATTTTACGATATACAGGGTTAACCACTAAAAAATGAGCTATAACATTGGGAAACGGGAATGGTATCGAAAAATGCGGAATAATGAGTTCTATAATTCGGTGAAAAAATCATTGTTCTACGTTACTTCGTTTAGGAGAAAAAAATTAAAAACTGATTTTTGAAAATTTTTGTAAGGGGGTACCCTTGTGTTTTGTTTTAAAAAAAAAAAAGGATTTTGGATATTTTAACACTGGCTTTCGTTGTCTCCTCTTTTATCCTACTCTTTGTACCTGACACTTTTTTTCCCTGTTTTTCTTTAATTTTTTATTCACGTTTTTCTGATTTTTCGAAAAGTTGATAAGGGGGGACCACTGGCAAAAATCAGTTTTTAATTTTTTTCTCCTAAACGAAGTATCGTAGAACAATGATTTTTTTCACCGAATTATAGAACTCATTATTCCGCATTTTTCGATACCATTCCCGTTTTCCAATGTTATAGCTCATTTTTTAGTGGTTAACCCTGTATATAGTAAAATATTAATATTTATGTAAAAAAAAATGACTTTATACCATGCATTTCACATTTTGAACAAGTTTTGTATTTAAATATTTGCTCTAAAGTCAATAGGGAAAGAGATACAGCCGTATTTAAAAAATAACATTGAAATCCCTATGGTTCACATTTCATTTCTACACCCGGTATACTATGATCTATGATAGATGTAAAATACATTTTTATTTTATATAAATATTATATATATATATATATATATATTTTACATCGAAAAAAAAACCTAAGAAATAATATTTTTTGCTTGTTTTTACGAAAGTAACAATTGAAATTTTCGAAAAACACGTGTTAATTACATATATCGAAAATTTCAATTGTGTTACTTTCGTAAAAACAAGCAAAAAATATTTTAGTTCTGATGTTTTTTCGATGTAAAATTATCGATTTTAGCCACGACTGAATTAATTTTTTTTAAAGACACTAATATATATATATATATATATATTAAAGTATTTTATTAAATAATTTATCAATAAATATGTTAGAATTTATTATAAAAACAATTAGCTTATGCATTCCCGCAAGGCAGTCATGTAAATCTGATTGCCTATGTGTCCAGAGAAATATATTAATATTTTAATTAAATCATTTGATTAATTTTAGTTAAATGCAAGAGAAAAATGCATTGAACTTGACTGAAAGATGGATTTAAACCCGGGACTTTCGGCTCAATGCAGTTTTTGCTTGCATTTAATAAAATTAACTATAACGCGTGTTAGGAGTTGAGGATTATTAGGTTATTTAATAAAATAAAAATCTAAATACAAACAATATTTATTCTCACTAATTGTGCTGTGTTTCTGGACAATTTAGTACAGAATGACTAGAAAAATAAATTTTTTGTAAGATTTAACAGCGCCGTGCAACAATATTGTATTTTATTAATTAATAATTAATAATTATAAGTGAAATACTCGTACTTAAAGATATTAAAAGGTCTAGATTTTTTATTATTTCAACTCTCAATATACAAGTTAAGAGTTAAATTCTAAATTTGTAACATTTATGTACAAATTATTTGTAAGATTAACTACAGATTTTAATACTGTCAAATTTAAGATATAATATAGTAAATGATCTTTCAGAACTTATTATATTAACATAAAAAAGCTTTAGGGTTTAAGTTCTATACTAATTTTTAATTAAAACTATACAGAAATTAAACCTAAAGCTTTTTTATTTCAACAAAAATATAAACAATATATATAAATAGTAAAAATAAATATAAATTATAAATATTCAACAATAGATTATAATACTGTCAAATTTGATTAAGTAACAAAGGCATAAATAAAAATATTTTTGTATATATTCGAAAAGAATTTTTGAATTATTAATTTATGTAATGTTTCGTAAACGAATTAATTCTTCTAATTTGTAAATAAAATATAGTATTTTAGAATTCATTGTGTAATCGTTATTTTCTGTTGATCTCTGTGCTTTATATATGATAAAAATACATTGTAAATTGTTGTAATAAAATTAACATATATAACACGATATTGGGGTCGCAAATAATAAAAATTTATAAACTGACTCGGTGGCCATACTATCCAATCAGCCTGAAAAAAAAACGACAATAAAAAGACTAAATTAACTTTTGTTTAAAAAAAAGGCTACAAATTTCAGTTTTTAGACAATTTTTTTCGTCCGAAAATATTCAATCGATTAAAACGACAATTTGTACGTTTAAAAGCTACATTCATGTAATTTATTTTCCAATTTCTATGTTTGGAAAATATTGGAAAATCGCGGAGTTATAGACGTTTTTCTCTGGGAACTCCTCTCAACGGAAGGCATGTGCAGTGTGGACAGAACATTTTCGACAATTTTTTTCTCCGAAAATATACATTCGATTAAAACAAAAGTTAGATACGTTTAAAAGATACATTCATGTAATTTATTTTCCAATTTTTCTGTTTGGAAAATATTGGAAAATCGCGGAGTTATAACCGGTTTTCTCTGGAAACTCCTCTCACCGGAAAGAATGTGCAGTTTGGGTTTTTCGGTCATTTTTTGACAATTTTTTTCTCCGAAAGTATACATTCGATTAAAACAACAATTACTACGTTTAAAAGCTACATTCATGTACTTTATTTACCAATTTTTATGTTTGGAAAATGTTGAAAAATCACAAAGTTATAGGGCCCCATTCTCCGGAAGCTCCGAAACAAATAAAACCAATTGAAAATTCAATACTTATATTGACAAATTTATGTTTTGCTTGTAAATAAAATGACGATTGTCTGGAATAAAAGACCTAAAATTTAGCTTTTTTAATTGTGCCGAAAAAATATTTATTTTAATCGCGAAATGAAATTCCTTTGTATTTGTTCCAAGGGGCCAAGATAATTTTATCACTAAAGTTTCATGGAAATCCCGTTGAGAAGTTTGTCTGTCTGACTTGGAAAATGTCACTTTCCGAAGACAAAACGTTTTCGAAATGAAATAAAATGTATATAACATTGATAACAATTAGACTTAGATCGGAAAAAAATTGTTCTAACTCTCATAACTTTTCTCGAAATCGATTTAAGCGATTTTTCCTTACCGTATATACAGTTATGAATTTTCTCTCCAATTCTTCCTTATATTCTTTATAAGTTTTTCCTTCTAAAAATCCCATTCCGTAGAAAAATGTTACGATGAAAACTGGCGCTGCTACGAATTGATCAAGTAAAATTTTTTGTCCTACACTTTGCAAAGTTTGTTTCGGAAACAGTTTATCCAGATATTTATAAAAATAATGATGCATTGGTCCCTGGGCTAAACCAACTAAAAACATTCGCCCTAAAACCAATATTTATATTAATTGTGATTGTTCTTTCTTGAGAAATTTTCAAAAAATCAGTTTTTATTTTTTTTTCTACTAAACGATATATTCTACAACTGTGGTTTTTACACACAATTATAGTAATTAATATTACGTATTTTTTCATGCTATGCCCGTTAGTCTACACCGCATAGTTTTTGAGAAAAAAAATGAAAACCAAAAAATCAAAAAAAAATTCTAGCACCCAAACGGCACATGCTAGCAAATTAAAACTAATACCATATTATACAACTTTTTATGCCCTATCAAAAAGTATTCTTACTAAATTTCTCTAGATCCCATAGTTACCGAGATATTAACACTTTTTTATATTTTTTTACTCTTTTGAACTGCATACAGTGACACACTGTATCTTAAAAAAATATTGCATAATGCTGCTTAATGCTTTACCTGCCCTTGCATAATCATAACGTTTCGATAATTTCCTTTGTCTATATTCGATTTCTTGCTGAACTAAATCGCCAAATCCGAGTAAAACTCCTGAACTTACAACATTTGTTACGAACAAATATTTTCCGAATACTTTCCGGAAAGAATTTCGCATAAATTTTAGGCGCTCCTGTGTCACAACTTTACCAATATATTGATGCATTTATAATAATTAATTAAAGCACAATTGCACTTCTAAATAATTTTAATAAAACAATTTGAATATTCACAAATGATTCGCAATGAATTTGAGGTTATGTCATACGTCAAAGTCAAATTAAGCGGACCGGGTTTAAAATATTATAAATTATTGTTATCATTTTTTTAAATAGAAAACGATCAATGCGGTAAACTTGTAAACCGATCAATATATTATCGATTATGGTATTTGGTAGTTTCTATTAATTTATTGTATGTTGGCAATATTTCTTTTAAAGTTGTCATTTTTTAAAGTGTCATTTTTGTACGGCGTTAAAATTGTACAGTATTTTAAATAAACAATAATAGAATTGTATAATATAAAATAAACTAGTTTTAATATAATAGTTGTCGCAATTTTGTTATAACAAAATTTGTATTATTCTTTTAAGACTAAACCATAGAAAGTTACTAGGTTTTTAAGAAAGTTACTAGGTTACTAGTAGGTATATATATAATCTATGGTTATTTAGGAAGGTTACTAGATTTTTTGGAAAGTTACTACTTTATGGACTAAACCAATAAAAATCATGGTAGTGCGATTCTACTTTCAAAAATAAATAGTAGATGGCGCCACATACTTATACTTTTTATACCTGTTTTATACGGCGAAATTTTCAAATAATTTATTAATATTTTGGGAAATGAAATCATTTTTATGTACATTTTTTCCATTTTATTACATAAAATAGATCATTTTAACATTTTAATTATTTATTAGTAAATTACAATTCTAGCTTCATCCACGTTCATCCAAACCCTGATAGCATGGTTCTTGTGTGAAATTTGGAAAAAATGTTGTTGCAAAAGTTGTTTAAGGTTATCTTTGCGAACAATGAAATGCAATAATGTATTTGGATTTAAATGGATTTAAATTCGCACTTTATATTTGGGTGTGGTGTTAAAAGTGTTCAAATATTTTTCTCCAGACACTGGCGCGCATGCGTATACATCGTACAACTGTCAGTGTAGCAGTTTATAGGTTAGAAATAAAAAATGCAAAAATGAATTTCGACGAACATTTAATCATTTGCGTGCAAAAAAGGCAGGCTATTTATAATTATAGACATGCTGATTATCGAAATAATACTCTAAAGGCACAAATATGGAATGATATTGCTAAAGAAACGAATTCGGATGGTAAATGTATATACAACACTTTTATTTATAACCTAACTTGAGGAGCAAACTTTTAAAATGCGTTTTGTCCGAGGATCAAACCACTTTCTTATATTTGGCTAAACCGCGGATTATACAATCCTAGGATTTTACTGATTTTAAGGAAGATTGTAAGCTATTTTATATGATTTTAAGCGAGATTGTAAGCGAATGATTTTTTAAGCGCGATGGTTTTAAGTGAAATTGTAAGGATTTTAAGGGAAATTTCAAGGATTTTGTACGATTTTAAGCGAGATTGTAAAGATTTTGCATTGATTTTATGGATTTTAAGCGCGATTGTAAAGCTTTTACATGATTTTAAGTAAAGTTTTAAAGATTTTATATGATTTTAAGTGAAATTCTAAGGATTTTATACGATTTTAAGCGAGATTGTAAAGATTTTGCATTGATTTTTTGCATTTTAAACGCGATTGTAGTGAAATTTTAAAGATTTTATATGATTTTAAGTGAAATTTTAAGGATTTTATACGATTTTAAGCGAGATTGTAAAGATTTTACCATGATTTTAAGTGAAATTGTAAGGATTTTATATGATATTAAGTGAAATTTTAAGGATTTTATACAATTTTAAGCGAGATTGTAAAAATATTCTAAAGTTGAGACATTTTTTCATAATTTCACAAGTTACTCAGTCATTGAATCGGCTGGTTAAGCTATGCATCAATGACTGGCCAGATTAACTATAGACACGTGTTTCGGTCTTTAGGACCTCGTCAGTATGGTGCTTTGATCAGTTACTGAAAGGCAGTGTATGTGTTTTTCCAGTAACAAAATGTCAGGTGCGCTGGAAGAGTTTACGTAGGAAATATGTCGATGAAAAAACCAAATATAAATTGCCGAATGTTTCTGCGCCTGCGCGAACGAGAAAACGAAAATGGCCGTATATGAAGATGATGAGTTTTTTAAATATCTGTATTGATAATGACAAGTATGCAAAAATTAATGATAAAAATAATAATAAGTTAGGTTAGGTTTTGTTTTTAATTTAATTTTTTTGTTTTGTGTTTTAGAACTTCAATTGCTAATTCAGTTACAACGGAAAATCCAGATTCGCTTGAATCAACCGATGAAGCGTTTTTACAATGGCCAGCACCGGAGTTCGAACACGTAGACCGTTAGTATCAGACATGATTTCTAATTCGAATTAGCAGTGGGTGATCGGTTAACGAACTGCGAACTAATTCGTACAACGAACATAACGAACTTTTCTGAACCACTTAAAAATATTAGAAAATCTGGTAATCTTTTGAGAGAATATTACAAATATTGGTCTTGGAACACGGATTATGTTCATAAACAGATCACCCACTGTATATTTGGTGTCGTGTCACTTGCGTACGTGTCAGATGCGTACAAACATTATTTAGTATAACTTTAGTACAAATAAGGATAATTATATATAGTTATATAATATATAATAATATAATATACAGTGTGTTGACTTGGACCGTCATACATAGGGATTTAGCATGTAAAATCAGACATGTGCGATTTCCTGCTTCCCAAATTATTTTACAAAAAAAACTAAGGGATAAATATTTTAGGGCAAACTTTTCTGCATGTAAATCAATTACTAAAAAATTTTTTGGAACCTTCCTAACGTCCAGAATTAGGTCGAAAGTAGTTAAGAAATTGACTGGAAAATGGCAGTAGCCGTGAAATTGGAACAAAAAATCAAACAAATGCTAATCGAATGTTACAATTTCACGGCTAATGCCATTTTCAGTCAATTTTTTGACAACTTTAGGGCTAATTCTTGACGTTGGGTTGTTCCAAAAAATATTTATTAATTGATTTACATGCAAAAAAGTATGCCCTAAAACATTTATTATAAGGTTTTTTTTGTAAAATAATTTCTGAAGCAGGAAATCGCACATGTCTGATTTTACATGTTAAATCCCTATGTACGACGGTCTAAGTCAACACACTGTATATTATATTATATTATTATATTATATTATATTATATTATTATATATTATTATTATATTATATAACTATATATAATTATTATTTTTCAATGAAAATGAACGCAACTAACACCATCTAGCGTGATTTCCGGAACTATTTTACGTCCCTTACGTCAACACCCTGGAATCGCATAACAAGTGACAGCCAATATACACTGAAATATAGTAATATATATTATATTATATTATTATATATTTTTATTATATTATATAACTATATATAATTATTATATTTCAATAAAAATAAACGCAACTAGCACCATCTAGCGTGATTCTCAGAACTATTTTACATCTCTTACGTCAAACAAATAGCTTCATAACCATAAAAAGTGTTCAATATACGAGTGATAATATAATATATATTATATTACAGAATTATATATAATTATTATATTATATAACTATATATAATAATTATATTTCAATGAAAATAAACTCAACTAACACCATCTAGCGTGATTCTCAGAACTATTTTACTTTCTTTACGTCAAAGTCAAACAAATAGCTCCATAACCATAAAAAGTGTTCAATATACGAGTGATAATATAATAAGTATATTCCTGAAATCCTGAAATGGAACTACAAATAATTGAAACTACTAAACGAAAACCTTTAGCTACTTTACAAGGTTATCAATATCGACAACATCGAACCAATAAAGAAAATGTCAAAACTTGGTTATGTGTGAAAGAAAAATCGGAAAAGTGTCGTGGAACACTGAAAACGTTAAATGGTCAATTTCTTTCAGTATCTAGACATTGTTGTCAAGCAAATTTGGCTTTGGATGAAGGTGAAATTAACCTTAAAAAATCTACGGCCAGGAAACGAAAGCGAAAAAGTAATAATGACGTTTCGGAAATTTACTTTCCAGAAGTGGAACCGCTATTGGATAATGGATATGATAAGTGTGAGGTTAAGTTTATGTAATAATTATTATTACAAATTTAACATCACGAATTTAAGCGTAATTTATCATAAATAGAGTAAAAAGTATTACGAAGTTGGTAAACGATATGATATTTATTAAATATTAATCTATACAAATCAAATTTAAACCAATAAATATATAAACTTGGTCAATTTTAAAATTAAATACTGACTTGATTATTTGTAAAAATTATGTGCTATGATATTATAGCGTATTATAAATATTATAATTTGATCATAAGCACAACTCGACCCAATTACCTGGGTTTGACCCGACCCTTTTTGTACGCAAGTGATACTAAATAATGTTTGTACGCAAGTGACACGATATTTCGTATATTTAATCTTCAATTTCCATCTATAAAGCATTGTAATAAAAATGTTTCAGTGCAAGAATCGATTGAAACAAAGGATGTATTTTTAACCTCGCCACCACAATCACGTTCGTACACGTCAACACCGACTCCGGACCGAGAACTACAACACTGTAATATTAAACGTATGTATATATTTAATCTTGTTTTTACGATAATATATATTATCGATATTCAAATTATATATTTTATTAATTGAACCAAAACGGAAAATATAACGGTTTGATGGCTCCGAACCATCTTAACTGACTAACACCAACTTCTAAGCTAAATCAGATTTTTAATTGAAATTTATATCTAAATGAATGTGTGTATTTTTAATTAAATTAATTATCAAATTCTCCATTTCCAGAACCGAAACGTGGCGAAATGGAAGATGGAGAATTTTCCCGAACTGAAACAACAGACGATGTAGAACATTTCCTATTGAGTTTAGCTCCAATGCTCCGATTATTGGAGCCAATTTCCCGATATGAAATACAAATCGATATTCAATCAATTATATTAAATAAAATTAAACAGAATCAACAGAGGTAGATTTTCTACAAAAATGAAATATTTTAGTTTTAATTTAGTTTTAATTTTAATTTTAGTTTTAATTTTAGTTTTAGTTTTAGTTTTTTAGTTTTTAAGAAACGATTTATGTCTTATTTTTTTTGTGTGAATAAAAATAGATAATAAAATTGTGTGTTTTTTTAATATAATGCATTTTTATTGTACATACATACATACACAATCACCACGCCATGTATCCCCCAAATAGGGTGTGGCACAAACTCTTTTAATCATTCCGAGAAATCAGTCGCTTCCAAACCTATTCCTATCCACCACAAGCAACTTTCGCACACACATCCACTTTCACTGCACGCAAGCCACTCTCTCAATCATACCACCACTCCAACTACTCATCGGACTGATTCACTGGACAAACGTATACCATTCTAATCATTCAAATAAATCTTTTTAACAACATTTTCTTTCATTTTCACACTCATCATACACTAATCTATATTTCGTACCCGATTTCTCCTATTCACACCACATACCTCACGTAAAAATCTCTTTATTGTGTGTTTAAATATATTATAAAATTATATTGTGTATTTATTTAATATATTAGACCACTAATGTTACTTTTTACCACACTTTGATTGCAAGGAAAAAGTGGTATAGTGTTTGATGTCTGTACGGTGTCTGTAACATTTTCAATAAAACAAATTGTATAAAATTATTTTTTTATGTGTAAAAATAGATAACAAAATTGAGTTTATTTTTGTGTTTTCCGAGAAAAAAAATAATAAAGTTTTTAAAAATTTATTGTGGCTACATTATTTATCCGATTTTGATCAAATTTACAGAAAATATTTTCCTAATGCTCTCATTAATTATAGAATTTTATTAATATCCAGTATTGCCAACTTTCCGAGTAAAAAATTACTAAATTTTTAGAAAATTCATTATGACCACTATTTAACCGATTTTAATCAAATTTTTATACAAAATTCTCCTAGTGCCTAAATAAATTATGCAATTTTAACAAAATACAGTGTTGCCAACTTATCGAGAGTAAAATCGGCAACACTGTACCAGTCGTGTTTCCTGTTTTACGTGTTTTCGTGTTTCCGGTTTCCTGTTTTATGGTGAAAATAGACACTTCCTACAATATTAGATTAATTCCTAGCACCCCTTAAGCTATAGGCAACACACATTACGTAACTGCATTGCGTACAAAACTGTACCAAAAAATAACAGTGTAGTTTGACTGCTTTAGATGCTTTAACCTAATTAAATTAATTAATAATTTATTAATAATTTTATTTTATTTATTTTATTATTATTGTTATTATTTTTTTCTTGTTAATTCGTTCCGAAATTATTTATATCTAATAATTTTATTTATTCATATTTTATTTTTATTACCACTTTGACTGCAAGGAAAAAGTGGTATAGCGTTTTGTACGGTGTCTGTAACATTTTCAAAAAAAAAAAAATGTATAGAAATCTTTCATATAGCCTCTAGCTGACGAATCTGAACTTAGTTTATGTGGGTGTATGAATGTGTGTCGTCAGCTCGCTAGGTCGTAGGTCAAAATTTTGTGGCCGCAACTCCTCCTCGACGGTTCAACCGATTTTAATGAAATTTTCAGGATAAATTTGTCTAGTGCCCAAGATGGTCATGTGATTTTGTTTTTTTCCAGTAATGCCAACTTTCCGAGAAAAAAATTACTAAACTTTTTAAAAATTTATATTAACTACGTTATTTATCCGATTTTGATCAAATTTTCAAAAAAGATTTCCCTAATGCTCCCATTAATTATATAATTTTATTAATATTCAGTATTGCCAACTTTCCGAGAAAAAAATTACTAAATTTTTAGAAAATTCATTATGACCACTATTTAACCGATTTTAATTAAATTTTTATACAAAATTCTCCTAGTGTCTAAATAAATTAATCAATTTTAACAAAATACAGTGTTGCCAACTTATCGAGAAAAAAAATCACAATTTTAAAAAAAATTCATTGTGGCTACATTATTTATTCGATTTTGATCAAATTTTCAGAAAAGTTTCTCCTAGTGCCCACATAAATTATAATTTTATTAAAGATATTGTGTTGCCAATTTTCCGAAAAACGTCAAAGTGGTCTATATATGGGTTTACCCATATCTACTTCTAATCTTGTTAAATATAATTTTTTGCATTTAACAAGATTAAAAGTATATATAGATCATTTTGATTTGTTTGTTTGAAAATGTTAGAGCCACCTTAACCGAACACTATACCACTTTTTTCCTGCAAGTTAAAGTGTGGTGGTAAAAATGAGGAAATCCTTGTCTAGGAATTTTTATTTTATCTAGGAAAAGACAGAGAAAGAAAAAAAAATGTCAAACTAGCGTTCATTTGTTTCGTAATCAGGAAATATTCCAAGGTAGAAACAATTGCAAGTTTTATTTATATTGATTTATTGATTTAAAAACAAAAGATAAAATTAGTTTAACATTAATTTGTTGTAGCGAAAATTACGTAATAATATCAATAATAATAATTATAATAATAATATTAAAATATTTTTGGTTTTTCGTTTTGATTTATTTAGTAATTAAATATTAAATATTTTATTATTATTATTATTTATTTAAATGATTTTACTAAAATTATATGGTTTTGTAGCAAAAGTTGGTGTTAGTCAGTTAAGATGGTTCGGACATGTTGAGCGAATGCGTCTAATAAACGTTTGCTGTTAAAAAGATTTATTTGATTATGATTTTGATGGTATAGGTTTGCAGGTGGACGTCCGATGAGTAGTTGGAGTGGTGGTAGATGATTGAGAGAGTGGCTTGCGTGAGCAAAAGTTTGCAAGTAGTAGGAATAAAAGAGCATGTATGAGAGGAGGAATTATGAATGTGGATGAAGCGAAAGTTGCTTGTGCTGGATAGGAATATGTTTGTAGGCGACTGATTTCTCGGGATGATGAAAAGAGTTTGTGCCACACCCTTATTTCGGGGTACATGGCATGGTGATTGTGTATGTATGTATGTATAATTATTATTGGTAAAAATTTATATAAACATATTTGATAAATAAAATATTAATTATTTATTCGTAAAAAAATTGTGTTAAGAAATATTTGATAATTGATAAAATAATTTATTAATAATTATTGAAAAGAGTTTGTGCCACACCCTTATTTGGGTACATGGCGTAGGTTGTGTATGTATGTATGTTTGTGAAATTTATGTATCACAAATAAGGCACGAACTGCATTTTTACAACTTTGAGTGCAAGGAAAAATGGTATAGCGTTTGGTACGGTGTCTGTAACATTTTCAAAATTTTTTTTTTATAGAAATCCTTCATTTAGCCTCTAGATCAGACGAATCTGAACTTAGTTTATAAGTGGGTGTATGGATGTGCGTCGTCAGCTCGCTCGGTCAGTCAAAATTTTTTAATCGCAACTCCTCCTAGACGGATCAACCGATTTTAATGAAATTTTCAGGATAAATTTGTCTAGTATCCAAGATAGAGTCATGTGGTTTTATTTTTTTCTAGTGTTGCCAACTTTTCGAGAAAAAAATTACTAAAGTTTTTAAAAATTCATATTGGCTACATTATTTATCCGATTTTGATCAAATTTTCAGAAAAGATTTCCCTAATGTTTTCATTAATTATATAATTTTACTAATATACAATGTTGCCAACTTTCCGAGAAAAAAATTACTAAAATTTTCAAAAATTTATTATGGCCATGTTATTTAACCGATTTTACTCAAATTTTTACAAAAGATTTTCCTAGCATTTATATAATTTATGTAATTTTAAGAAAATGCAGTGTTGCCAACTTATTGATAACAAAAAAATTACTGAAGTTTTATAAAATTTATTATGGCCATGTTATTTAACAGATTTTACTCAAATTTTCATAAAAGATTCTCCTAGTATTCATATAATTTATGTAATTTTAAGAAAATGCAGTGTTGCCAACTTTCCAAGAAAAAAATTACTAAAATTTTTAAAAATTTATTATGACCGATTTTAATTAAATTTTTATAAAAGATTTTTCTAGTGCCTAAATAAATTATGCAATTTTAACAAAATACAGTGTTACCAACTTATCGAGAAAAAACTCACATTTTTTTTTTTAAATTTATTGTGGCTACATTATTTATTCGATTTTGATGAAATTTTCAGGAAAGTTTCTTCTAGTGCCCACATAAATTATAATTTTATTAAAGATATTGTGTTGCCAACTTTCCGAGAAATGTCAAAGTGGTTTATATATATATATATACATATATATATATATATATATATATATATATATATTTATGGGTTTACCCATATCTACTTCTAATCTTGATAGTTTTCGTGTTAAAAACGTGATATAATACATTATTTTTAATTTATTTAAATGATTATTTTCTGTTGTGTTAAAACCTAGGTAAAACTACATAAATGTAAAATACGTATATAATTATTTTTTTTTAACAGTGTAGATCACTTATATGATTTGCAATAGATATAATAATCATGATTAACTTGATCTAATGATCTAAATATCACGTTTAAAGAAACACACTGTAATTAATAGAAGTAGGTACTTGAAAAATTAGAAACACACCATTATATATATATACAGGGTGTTCGTTCGCTTGGTTGATATAGGGCAATAACATGGGATTTCGATAATATGTAGAATACTACTTGCTGAAGTAAAATTCGAAGAAATACTTAGAATACTTTTCGATAGGGAATAAAAAGTTATATAATTTGGTTTTAGTTTTAATTTGCTAGCATGTGCCGTTTGGGCGCTAGAATTTTTTTTAAATGTTTTTTAGAATTTTCAATTATTTTTCCTGCTAAATCAATATGAGTTAGAGAAAAATGTTACTTAGCTATTATGTAGCTAATTTTTTTCTCTATTTTATTGAATTTTTTCAGATTTTTTTGAGCAAATTTTGAAAAAAGTCTTATTTTGAAAAAATCAAAAAATCAGTTTTTAATTTTTTTCTACTAAACGATGCATCTTAGAATAATGGTTTTTTTCACTCAATTATTGTACTTATTATTCCGCATTTTTCTATATCATGCTTATTTTCCTATACCTCATAGTTTTTGAGAAAAAAAATAAAAACCAATAAATCAAAAAAAAATTCTAGCGCCCAAACGGCACATGCTAGCAAATTAAAACTAAAACCAAATTATAGAACTTTTTATTGTCTATCGAAAAGTATTCTAAGTATTTCTTCGAATTTTACTCGAGAAAGAAGTATATCGCAAATTATCGAATTTGCATGTTAAACACCCAGATACGAACTTAACGAACGGACACCCGGTATATATATATATATATATATATATATATATATAATGTATTAATTACAATGAATAATCATTAATTAATATTTCTGTGATAACACGAGCTGAAACAATGATAAAATATTTGTGTGATTTTATTTGAAATAGTTTTTCGATTTTGCAATAAAAAACAGATAAAGATTATTTTGAAACAATTTATGAAATATGTAGCCGTTATATACATACATACATACATTATCACTCCATGTACTCATGATTTTTACCGATTTTATCATAATTTTTACGGATTTTACCATGATTTTCATAAATTTCTACACCAAATTTAACAAATTTTACATATGATTGTTGAGATTCTATAGTCATTTTTCGTTGATTTTACCAATTTTATACGAAATTTCTACAATTTTACGGATTTTACCATAATTTTTACGGATTTTACCATGATTTTTACGGATTTTACCATGATTTTCATAAATTTCTACACCAAATTTAACAAATTTCTCATGTTTGTTGAGATTCTATAGTCATTTTTCGTTGATTTTACCAATTTTATACGAAATTTCTACAATTTTACGGATTTTACCATAGTTTTTACGGATTTTACCATGATTTTTACGGATTTTACCATAATTTTACATAAATTTCTACACCAAATTTAACAAATTTCTCATGTTTGTTGAGATTCTATAGTCATTTTTCGTTGATTTTACCAATTTTATACGAAATTTCTACAATTTTACGGATTTTGCCATAATTTTTACGGATTTTACCATAATTTTTACGGATTTTACCATGATTTTCATAAATTTCTACACCAAATTTAACAAATTTCACATATGATTGTTAAGATTCTATAGTCATTTTTTGTTGATTTTACGAATTTTATACGAAATTTCTACAATTTTACGGATTTTGCCATAATTTTTACTGATTTTACCATGATTTTTATGGATTTTACCATGATTTTCATTAATTTCTACACCAAATTTAACAAATTTCACATATGATTTTTGAGATTCTAATTTATGAAATATGTAAAGTATTACGTAAATATAAAATAATTGATTAAAAATTCTTTAGACACATACATACATACACAATCACCATGCTATGTACACCCAAATAAGGGTGTGGCACAAACTCTTTCCATCATTCCGATAAATCAGTCGCCTCCAAACATATTCCTATCCAGCACAAGCAACTTTTGCACTTTCCACATTCCATAATTCCACTCTCATAGCATGCTCTTCTATTCCTACTACTATTGGAATCTTTCGCTGCACGCTAGCCACTCTCTCAATTATACCACCACTCCAACTACTCATCGGACGTCCACCTGCAAACCTATACCATCAAAATCATTCAAATAAAAAATTTTAATTTTTTTTTTATAATAAAATTAAACATGGCTTTACAGTTGAGTAGTAGTTCTGTATTAATAATATATGTATTAATAATCGACGTACGTACTCTCTTTTTGATTTAATTTGAAATAGTTTTTTGATTATGCAATGAAAGAGAGAGATTTTAAGTTTATTTGGGAAAATTTTTCACATAAATTTGACTTCAAAGTCAATTTATTTTATAATAAAATAAAATTAAGTAGTAATTAATTAATTGAGTAGTTGGAGTGGTATGATTGAGAGAGTGGCTTGCGTGCAGTGTTAATTAATTAATTGAGTAGTCGGAGTGGTATGATTGAGAGAGTGGCTTGCGTGCAGCGAAAGATTCCAAGTAGTAGGAATAGAAGAGCATGTATGAGAGTGGAATATTGAAATGTGGATGAAATTGCAAAAGTTGCTTGTGCTGGATAGGAATGTTTAGAAGCGATTGATTTCTCGGGATGATGGAAAGAGTTTGTGCCACACCCTTATTTCGGGGTACATGGCGAGGTGATTGTGTATGTATGTATGTATATATAAAATAAAATTGATTTAGATTGGTAGTTCTGTATTAATAATAAAAAAAAATTTTTTAGGATAGAAATTCATTTTTCTATTCATAATAATTATAAAATTTATTTTTTTGTACAATTTTTGTTCCTTCTGGAAACTTTTGATAGAAAAAATATAAGATTTCCATTTTTCTATTTCTATTTCTTAGTATTTATGGTAATAATATCAAAAATGGTCTTTATATATGGGTTTACCCACATACTTTTAACCTTATATTAAAAAAATTAATAGAAAAATTTCCAATATATAATATTGGTGTTACAAGCACGTGATATTCATGCATAGATAACTTTATATAATATATATAATTTATTAGATGGACGTCATAAATCACCCTGTAATATATATATATATATATATATATATATATATATATATATATATATATATATATATATATATATATATGGGTTTACCCACATATTCTTAATCTTATATCCTAGACGGTTCAACCGATTTTAATGAAATTTTCAGGATAAATTTGTCTAGTACCCAAGATAAGGTCATGTGGTTCTATTTTTTCCAGTGATGCCAACTTTCCGAGAAAAAAATTACTAAAGTTTTTAAAAATTCATTGTGGCTAGATTATTTATCCGATTTTGATCAAATTTTCAGAAAAGATTTCCCTAATACTGCCATTAATTATATAATTTTATTAATATTCAGTGTTGCCAACTTTCCGAGAAAAAAACTAGTAAAGTTTTTAAAAATTTATTATGGCCATGTTATTTAACCGATTTTACTCAAATTTTCACAAAAGATTCTCCTAGTATTCATATAATTTATGTAAGTTTAACAAAATACAGTGTTGCCAACTTTCCGAGAAAAAAATTACTAAAGTTTTTTAAAATTTATTATGGCCATGTGATTTAACCGATTTTACACAAATTTTCACAAAAGATTCACCTAGTATTCATATAATTTATGTAACTTTAACGAAATACAGTGTTGCCAACTTATCGAGAAAAAATGTACTAAAATTTTTAAAAATTTATTATGACCACTTTCTTTAACCGATTTTAATCAAATCTTTATAAAAGATTCTCCTAGTGCCTAAATAAATTATGCAATTTTAACAAAATACAGTGTTGCCAACTTATCGAGAAATAATTTTTTTTTTTAAATTTATTGTGGCTACATTATTTATTCGATTTTGATCAAATTTTCCGTTAAGTATCTCCTAGTGCCCACATAAATTATAATATTATTAAAATACAGTGTTGTTAACTTTCCGAGAAATGTCAAAGTGGTGTATATATGGGTTTACCCATATACTTCTAGTCTTGTTTTTTCCCCCTGATATAATAAATAAGGCTAATGCGATTGATGTTACAAATAATGAACTTCTAACGGCTACAGTTTCGTTAGAAAGCATTTTCGGACATGAAGTTTTTTATTTAGATTACTCATAGGAATCATCCGGTGTAATTTTTTTCCGATCCTGTATATATATGGGTTTACCCACATACTTTTAAACTTATATTAAAAAAATTAATAGAAAAATTTCCGATATATAATATTGAGTATTACAAGCACATGACATTCATGCATAGATAACTTCATATAATATATTTAATCTATTAAATGGACGTCATAAATCACCCTGTATATATATATATATATATATATATATATATGGGTTTACCCACATACTTTTCGATATATAATATTGGTGTTACACACGTGATATTCATGCATAGATAACTTTATAAAATATATTTAATCTATTATAGATGTTTAACGTGATTTTAATAATCTTATCATATTAAGTGTATTTTTGTTAGGTTAGAGTACATTATTATATTGATTAAATATCGATTGATTGAAAATTGATTGATAAGAACTGATAACACGACACTAATATTGATTTTTTTTTGTTTTTTATGCAATGACATATCAGATTTATAGTCAAGATGATGAAACATTTGAAGGTCGGCCATTAAAATGATGGTAAAATCTATTAAAAATACTCTTAAAATCTTGTAAAATTCCTGAAATTCCTGCAAATTTCGTATAAAATCCGTAAAATAAACGGAAAATCGCTAAAATCTTAATAATCATACTTAAAATTTGTAAAATCTTGTGTAAAAATTAATTAAAATTTCTTAAAATCTATTAAAAATCCTCATAAAATCTTGTAAAATCCATAAAATTCTGGATATTTCGTATAAAATCCGTAAAATAAACGGAAAATCGCTAAAATCTTAATAATCTTATTTAAATTTTGTAAAATCTTTTGTACAAATTAATTAAAATCTCTTAAAATCTATTAAAAATACTATTAAAATTTTGTAAAATTCCTGAAATTCTTGCAAATTTCGTATAAAATCCGTAAAATAAACGGAAAATCGCTAAAATCTTAATAATCGTACGTAAAAATTTGTAAAATCTTGTGTAAAAATTAATTATAATCTTTTAAAATCTTAATAAAATCTTTTAAAATAATGTAAAATTTATTAAAAATACTCTTAAAATCTTGTAGAATTCCTGAAATTCCTGCAAACTTCGTATAAAATCCGTAAACTAAACGGAAAATCGCTAAAATCTTAATAATCATACTTAAAATTTGTAAAATCTGCTGTACAAATTAATTAAAATTTCTTAAAATCTTAATAAAAAAATTTAAAATGATGTAAAATCTATTAAAAATACTTTTAAAATATTGTAGAATTCCTGAAATTCCTGAAAATTTCGTATAAAATCCGTAAAATAAACGGAAAATCGCTAAAATCTTAATAATCATACTTAAAATTTGTAAAATCTGATGTAGAAAATAATTAAAATCTTTTAAAATCTTAATAAAAATTATTAAAATGATGTAAAATTTATTAAAAATACTTTTAAAATCTTGTAAAATTCCTGAAATTCCTGCAAATTTCGTATAAAATCCGTAAAATAAACGGAAAATCGCTAAAATCTTAATAATCTTACTTAAAATTTGTAAAATCTTGTGTACAAATTAATTAAAATCTTTTAAAATCTTAATAAAAATTTTTAAAATGATGGTAAAATCTATTAAAAATACTCTTAAAATCTTGTAAAATTCCTGAAATTCCTGCAAATTTCGTATAAAATCCGTAAAATAAACGGAAAATCGCTAAAATCTTAATAATCATACTTAAAATTTGTAAAATCTGGTGTAGAAAATAATTAAAATTTCTTAAAATCTTAATAAAAATTATTAAAATGATGTAAAATTTATTAAAAATACTCTTAAAATCTTGTAAAATTTTTGAAATTCCTGCAAATTTCGTATAAAATCCGTAAAATAAACGGAAAATCACTAAAATCTTAATAATCATACTTAAAATTTGTAAAATTTGCTGTACAAATTAAATAAAATCTCTTAAAATCTTAATAAAATCCTTTAAAATGCTGGTAAAATCTATTAAAAACACTTTTAAAATCTTGTAAAATTCCTGAAATTCCTGCAAATTTCGTATAAAATCCGTAAAATAAACGTAAAATCGCTAAAATCTTAATAATCATACTTAAAATTTGTAAAATTTGCTGTACAAAATAATTAAAATTTCTTAAACTCTTAATAAAATCCTTTAAGTTGTCTAAATATTGAATTTATAGAATTTACTATGTCGTGGTTGTAGACGTTTCGACATACATTGTAGGTAGAGGCATTCTCGTTTTAATATTGATATATTTTTGTGTTTTATTTTGGAAAAAAATGATAAAATATTTGAAAGTTGTTTTATATAAAAATTAAAGTATTGAATTATTGAATTTATAGAATTTAGTATGTCGTGGTTGTAGACGTTTCGACATACATTGTAGATAGAGGCATTCTTGTTTTAATATTGAATATTTTTGTGCTTTTTTCGTGCAATGACTGATTTATATTTAAGGTAATTTTGGAAAAATGATAGAATATTTGAATTTATAGAATTTATTATGTCGTGGTCGTAGACGTTTCGACATACATGATAGATAAGGATATCCTCAAAATAATAGCAAAATTACAGGAAAATTGTAGTGAAACTGAAGGTTAATTGTTTTATATAAAAATTAAGTTGTCGAAATATTGAATTTATAGGATTTTTTAAGTTGTAGTTGATCTGTCCTTGTTGTAGACGTTTCGACATACATCGTAGATGAGGGCATCATCATCGTATCGTTGTACATTGTAAAAAAATAATATCGAAATTACAGAAAAATTTTAGTGAAACTGAAGGTTGTTTCAGGATAAAAAATTGTTTACAGAAAATTGATTATTTCGGGATAAAGAAAATACAGTTTGTGCCACACCTTTATTTAGGTATATAGCGTGATTGTGTATAGAATTTACTGTAGTGGTCGTAGACGTTTCGACATACATCGCACAATAATATGTTTTTCGTTAAAATATTAAATTTTGACTTGTTTGAAAAATGTTAAAAATCAAATGAAAATAGGAAGTAATCACAAAATCCACAAATAACAAGATTAGAAGCATATTTAGAATACTTTGATATTTCTCGGAAAGTTGGCAACACTGTATTTTAATAATATTATAATTTATGTGGGCACTAGGAGAAACTTTGAGCGAAAATTTCATCAAAATCGAATAAATAATGTAGCCACAATAAATTTTTAAAAAAATTTGTGATTTTTTTTTCTCGATAAGTTGGCAACACTGTATTTTGTTAAAATTGCATAATTTATTTAGGCATTAATAGAATTTTTTTTTGAAAATTTGATAAGAAATAATGTAGCCACAATGAATTTTTTTTAAAATTTGTGATTTTTTCTCTCTCGATAAGTTGGCAACACTGTATTTTGTTAAAATTGCATAATTTATTTAAGCATTAATAGAATTTTTTTATGAAAATTTGATTAAAATCGGTTAAATAAAGTGGTCGTAATGAATTTCATAAAAAATTAGTAATTTTTTTCTCGGAAAGTTGGCAATACTGAATATTAATAAAATTATATAATTAATGGGAGCATTAGGGAAATCTTTTCTAAAAATTTGATCAAAATCGGCTAAATAATGTAGCCAATATGAATTTTTAAAAATTTTAGTAATTTTTTTCTCGGAAAAAACCAAAACCACATAACTCTATCTTGGGTACCTACTAGACAAATTTATCCTGAAAATTTCAATAAAATCGGAGTTGAACCGTCTAGGAGGAGTTGCGATCACAAAATTTTGACTGACGACGCACATCCATACACCCACTTATAAACTAAGTTCGCTTAATTCGTCTGATTTAGAAGCTATATAAAGAATTTCTATACAAATTTTTACTACTTTGAAAAAGTAGTATAGCGTTTGGTACGGTGCCTCTAGATGACGAATCTGAACTTAGTTTATAAGTGGGTGTATGGATGTGCGTCGTCAGCTCGCTCGCTCGGTTGTAAGTCAAAATTTTGTGACCGCAACTCCTCCTAGACGGTTCAACCAATTTTAATGAAAATTTCAGGATAAATTTGTCTAGTGCCCGAGATGGTTATGTTATTTTGTTTTTTTCCAATGATGCCAACTTTCCAAGAAAAAAATTACTAAAGTTTTTAAAAATTCATATTGGCTACATTATTTATCCGATTTTGATCAAATTTTCAGAAAAAAATTTCCTAATGCTCTCATTAATTATATAATTTAATTAATATCCAGTGTTGCCAACTTTCCGAGAAAAAAATTACTAAAGTTTTAAAAATTTTATTATGGTCATGTTATTCAACCGATTTTACTCAAATTTTCACAAAAGATTCTCCTAGTATTCATATAATTTATATAATTTTAACAAAATACAGTGTAGCCAACTTTCCGAGAAAAAAATTAGTAAAATTTTTAAAAATTTATTATGACTATTTTATTTAACCGATTTTAATCAAATTTCAATAAAAGATTCTCCTAGTGTCTAAATAAATTATGCAATTTTAACAAAATACAGTGTTGCCAACTTATCGAGAAACAAATTTTTTAAAAAATTCATTATGCCTACATTATTTATTTGATTTTAATGAAATTTTTGCTCAAAGTTTCTTCTAGTGCCCACATAAATTATAATTTTAATAAAAATATTGTATTACCAACTTTCCGAGAAATAAAGTCAAAGTGGTCAATATTATCATCTGCGCCACTGTTGGCTTACGGTTTACTCATATCTACTTCTAATCTTATTTGTTATTTCTTTTTAAATAAAATTTATATTTAATATTCTAAAGTTGAAACATTTTCTCAAAATTTCACAAGTTACTTGTGAAATTTTGAGAAAATGTCTCAACTTTAGAATATTATTATATTAATTTCACCAAGTGAAATTCATGAACAATTTTCTTCAATGTTATTTAAAAATTGTATTTATATTTTATATTTAATTATATTTATATTTATATTTTTATATATAAAATATAAAATATAAAATATATATATATATATATATATATATATATTTTATATTTATAAAATATTACTTTTTGTATATTTTTATGCGATTTTTCAAAAAAACATCAATTTACCAATAATTCACCTATCTTATCATTTTCATGGTAATTTATTTTCTTCGCGTTAGTTTTTTTTTCCATATCATAAATTATATGTAAATATGTAATAAATATATATATATATATATATATATATATATATATATATATATATATATATATATATATTGTCAGGGTCACACACACACACACACATGACAACATTGTGTGTCTCGTTATTTTGAAATGTGCACGCAAAATAGCAAAATAATGCATTTTTCTATTATTTTTTTTCTATTTTTTCTATTTTTTTGTCACATCTTTTCCTTATTTACACGTATTATTGCGAGTTATTCGTGGAAAAAGAAATATATTTCTCATATAATTTTAGTTACTTAATATATAATATGTATATATATATATATATATATATATATATATATATATACTCATAGATGTATTTTTATATTAGCCAAACTATAATAATAATAGATATGTTTACCCAGAAAAGAAAAATATTTTTATTATTGAAAAATCCAAAAAACATTTTAGAATTTTCAATAATTTTTCCTGCAAAATCAATATGAGTTAGAGAAAAAAGTTACTTAGCTATTATGTAGATAATTTTTTTCTCTATTTTACTGAATTTTTTCATATTTTTTGAGCAAATTTTGAAAAAAATTATATTTTTAAAAAATTCTAAATTTAACTTTTTTCAAAAATTTGTTAAAAAAATCTGAAAAAATTCAGTAAAATAGAGGAAAAAAGTAGCTACATAATAGCTAAGTAACTTTTTTCTCTAACTCATACTGATTTAGCAGGAAAAATTATTGAAAATTCTACCAAAACATTTTAAAAAAATTCTAGCGCCTAAACGGCACATGCTAGCAAGTTAAAACTAAAACCAAATTATATAATTTTTTATTCCCTATCGAAAAGTATTCTAAGTATTTCTTCGAATTTTACTTCAGAAAGTAGTATTCTGCATATTATCGAAATCCCATGTTATTGCCCTATATCAACCAAGCGAACGAACACCCTGTATATATATATATATATATATATATATATATATATATATATATATATATATATATATATATTATATTATATTATATATATATATTATATTATATATATTATATTATATTATTAAAAATATAAATATGAAGCCCACAATATGTTTCTGCTATGAAATTTAGCAATTATTTTATAAATTTCCAAAATTTAACACAATATGCAATTAAATATCTACACATGTCATGTTATATATATATATATATATATATATATATATATATATATATATATATATATATATATATATAACATAATTCAATTTTTATTTCTCGCTATAAAAATCAAATTCAAATAAAATAGTAAAAATTTATTATTAATCCAATTAATTTACACATTTTTACGTAAAATATATTTTTAACCAATTAATATGTATACGCCATATTTTTATTTATATAGTACAAAATACATCATGTAAAATATATATATATATATATATATATATATATATATATATATATATATATATATATATATATATTATATATGTATTACTCATAGATGTATTTTTATATTAGCCAAACTAATAATAATAGATATGTTTACCCAGAAAAGAAAAATATTTTAATTATTGAAAATTCTAAAAAACATTTTAGAATTTTCAATAATTTTTCCTGCAAAATCAGTATGAGTTAGAAAAAAAAGTTACTTAGCTATTATGTAGCTAAATTGTTTTCTCTATTTTACTGAATTTTTTCAGATTTTTTTGAGCAAATTTTCTAAAAAAGTCTTATTTTGAAAAAATCTCAAGGGTACCCCCTTGTGAAATTTTTAAAAATTCAGTTTTTAATTTTTTCCTACTAAACGATGCATCCTAGAATAATAGTTTTTTTACTCAATTATCGTACTCATTATTCCGCATTTTTCCATACCACTCTTATTTTCCTACACCTCATAGTTTTTGAGAAAAAAAATAAAAACCAAAAAATCAAAAAAAAATTCTAGCGCCCAAACGGCACATGCTAGCAAATTACAACTAAAACCAAATTATAGAACTTTTTATTGTCTATCAAAAAGTATTCTAGGTATTTCTCCGAATTTAACTCGAGAAAGGAGTATATCGCAAATTAATAATTATCGAACTTGCATGTTAAACGCCCATACGAACTTAACGAACGAACACCCCGTATATATTACTCATAAATCTATTTTTATATTAGCCAAACTAATAGATATGTTTACCCAGAAAGGAAAAATATTATTATTATTTTTATATTTTGTAAATTGCACAATATTATAATATATATATTTAAATTAAATAATGACTTTAAAATAATTAAACATGCACTACCATACAGCAACGTAGGCACTAGTTAAACAGCATTGTATTATAGTCAAATTTTGGAATTGCTTTTTTGGAAACATTTAAATTTTCTAGAAAAACGTTCTGAAAGCACCTAATAGTTATTTTAAAATGATTTAACATTCACTACCATACAGCAACGTAGGCACTAGTTAAACAGCATTGTATTATAGTCAAATTTTGGAATTGCTTTTTTGGAAACATTTAAATTTTCTAGAAAAACGTTCTGAAAGCACCTAATAGTTATTTTAAAATGATTTAACATTCACTACCATACAGCAACGTAGGCACTAGTTAAACAGCATTGAAAAATTTCATAATCTTGTAAAAAACAGTCATAACCTTGTGAAAAACACTCATAAACTTGTGAAAAACTTCATAATCTTGTAAAAAACAGTCATAACCTTGTGAAAAACAGACATAATTTTGTGAAAAAGTCAAAACCTTGTGAAAAACAGTCATAATTTTGTAAAAAAAAATTCATAATCTTGTGAGAAACAGTCATAACCTTGTGAAAAACACTCATAAACTTGTGAAAAACTTCATAATCTTGTAAAAAACAGTCATAACCTTGTGAAAAACAGACATAATTTTGTGAAAAAGTCAAAACCTTGTGAAAAACAGTCATAATTTTGTAAAAAAAAATTCATAATCTTGTGAGAAACAGTCATAACCTTGTGAAAAACACTCATAAACTTGTGAAAAACTTCATAATCTTGTAAAAAACAGTCATAACCTTGTGAAAAACAGACATAATTTTGTGAAAAAGTCAAAACCTTGTGAAAAACAGTCATAATTTTGTAAAAAAAACTTCATAATCTTGTGAGAAACAGTCATAACCTTGTGAAAAACTCTCATAAACTTGTAAAAAACTTCATAATCTTGTAAAAAACAGTCATAACCTTGTGAAAAACAGACATAATCTACTATAGTCATACTTTAGGGTGACTTCTTTTGAAACATTTACATTTCCTAGAAACATGGGCATAATAAATTTTTAAAAATTATAGTATTTTTTTCTTGGAAAGTTGGCAACACTATATTTTTCAAAAATTGTATAATTTATGTAGACACTATAGGAGTATCTTCTGTAAAAATTTGATTTAAATCGAATAAATAATATGGCCATAATAAATTTTTGAAAATTCAGATTTTTCATCTAAAATTTCTATACAAATTTTTCTGTATTTTTCTGTGCAAAATAAATTTATTGATTTTTCTGACGTCAAATTACATACTTATATATATATATATATATATATATATATATATATATATATATATATATATATATATATATATATATTGTATTGCATACATATTATAGGGAAAGTCCGTAAATATTTCTAGAGTAAAGAATTTAAAACCACAGATTAAAAAAATCACTTCAGATGAATTTGAAAGGTATTTTTAAAGGTAAAATACGCAAGAAAGAAAAAACTATATACGGGGTGTTCGTTCGCCAGGTTGATATAGAGCAATAACATGAATTTTTGAAAAAAGTTATATTTTGAATTTTTTTTAAATATAATTTTTTTTAAAAATTTGCTCAAAAAAATCTGAAAAAATTCAGTAAAATAAAGAAAAAAATCAGCTGCATAATAGCTAAGTAACTTTTTTCTTTAACTCATACGGATTTAGCACGAAAAATTATTAAAAATTCTAGAATATTCAATTATTCTAAATTTGTAAGATATTTTTAAAGGTGAAATACGCAAGGAAGAAAAATATATATACGGGGTGTTCGTTCGCAAGGTTGTTATAGGGCAATAACATGGGATATTGATAATATGCAGAATACTTCTTTCTGAAGTAAAATTCGAAGAAATACTTAGAATACTTTTCGATAGAGAATAAAAAGTTCTAGAATTTGGTTTTAGATTTAATTTGCTAGCATGTGCCGTTTGGGCGCTAGAATTTTTTTTTAAATGTTTTTGAGAATATTCAATAATTTTTCCTACTAAATCAGAGTATGAGTTAGAGAAAAAAATTACTTAGCTATTATGTAGCTAATTTTTTTCTTTATTTTACTGATTTTTTTCAGATTTTTTTGAGCAAATTTTGAATTTTTTCAAAATAACATTTTTTTCAAAATTTGCTCCAAAAAATCTGAAAAAATTCAGTAAAATAGAGAAAAAAAAATCGAGAAATTAAATTTTATAATAATTATTATTTATAGATTAAAAAAAAAAGAATTTCTATGCTGCAAATTTTTTTTTTAATTTTAAAAATTTTAGTAATTTTTTTTTGTCGGAAAGTTGGTAATACTGTATTTTACAAAAATTATATAATTTATGTAGGCACTAGAAACATTTGAATTAAAATCGAACAAATACTGTGGTCTAATTTAAATTTTTCAAATTTATATTAAAACAAGATTAGAAGTATATGGGTAAACCCATATATAGACCACTTTGACATTTCTCGGAAAGTTGGCAACACTGTATTTTGTTAAAATTACATAAATTATATGAATAGTAGAAGAATCTTTTGTGAAAATTTCTGTAAAATCGGTTAAATAACATGGCTATAATAATTTTTTTTAAACTTTAGTAAGTTTTTTCTCGGAAAGTTGGCAACACTAGATATTAATAAAATTATATAACTAATGGAAGCATTAGGGAAATCTTTTCTGAAAATTTGATCAAAATCGGATAAATAATGTAGCCGCAATGAATTTTTAAAAACTTTAGTAATTTTTTTCTCGGAAAGTTGGCATCACTGGTAAAAACTAAAACCACATAACCATCTTGGGTACTAGCCAAATTTATCCTGAAAATTTCATTAAAATCAGTTGAACTGTCTAGGAGGAGTTGCGGTCACAAAATTTTGATTTACGACCGAGCAAGCTGACGATACACATTCATATACACCCACTAATATAAACTAAGTTCAGATTCGTCTGATCTAGAGGCTATATGAAAGATTTCTATACATTTTTTTTTATTTTTGCTAATGTTACAGACACCGTACCAAACGCTATACCACTTTTTCCTTGCAGTCAAAGTAGTAATAATAATATAACAATTATTATAATTTAAAATATATATATATTAATAAATAATTTTCGATCTGAATCTCAAAATTATTTGGATTCAAATTAAAAAGTAACTCAAATATGAATACTTTTTTAAATAATAATTAATTATTTAGTAATAATTAATATTATATAATATTAATTAACTAAAAATTAAAAACAAATGAATATTTTTATAACGTAATAAATTTGAATTTTATTCTTATATTTTTATTATTATATATTTGTTTATGAAAACAAATACATTGTATATATTTTTTTACATACATATATACATACATACATACACAATCACCATGCCATGTACCCCCAAATAAGGGTGTGGCACAAACTCTTTTCATCTTCCCGAAATCAGTCGCCTCCAAACCTATTCCTATCGAGCACAAGCAACTTTCGCACTTTCATCCACATTCATAATACCTCTCATAGCATGCTCACTTCTATTCCTACTACTTGAAAACTTTTGCTCACGCAAGCCACTCTCTCAATCATACCACCACTCCAACTACTCATAATTTAAAATATTTATATATTAATAAATAATTTTCAATCTGGATCTGAAATTATTTGAATTCAAATTAAAAAGTAACTCAAATATGAATACTTTTTTAAATATTAATTAATTATTTATTAATAATTAATATTATATAATATTAATTAACTAAAAATTAAAAACAAATGAATATTTTTACAACGTAATAAATTTGAATTTTATTGTTATATTATTATTATTATATATTTGTTTATAAAAACAAATACATTGTATATAATTTTTTTTACATTCATTGTATATATATATATATATATATATATATATATATATAATGAATGTCTAATGAACGTTTGGTTAAAAAGATTTATTCGAATGATTTTGATGGTATACGTTTGCCAGTGGACGTCCGATAAGTAGTTGGAGTGGTACGATTGAGAGAGAGTTTTTTACGTAAATATGTATATATAATTCTTTAAAAACATAATCAAAATAACAAAAAAAAAACATGTCATAAATTCAGTCGAGTTTATTTAAAGCCGTATTTTATTATAATTAATATTTTTCAATACACTTAGATGTTCCATATTTTTAATACACACTGTATATAGAATTTTGTAGAATATACTAATTAATATTTTATTGTAATTAATATTTTTCCAGATATTTCGATGTTTCCACATTTTTAATACACATTGTATATAAAATTTTGTAGACAATGCTAATTTATTTTTATTAATTTTTTTTGGCGAAATAACAAAAACAAACACATTATATATTTTATTATAATGAATAAATATTGCTATTATTATATTATTATTATTATAAATAACACTTTTCCAGATATTTATGTATTTCCATATTTTTAAAACACACTGTATATAGAATTTTGTAGACTATTTTAATTTTTTTTTATTGTTATTATTATCAATTTTTTTGGCGAAATAACAAAAGAAAACACGTTATATATTTTATTATAAATAATACTTTTCCAAATATTTATGTGTTTCCATATTTTTAAAACACACTGTATATCGAATTTTGTAGACTATTCTAATTTTTTTTTATTGTTATTATTATCAATTTTTTTGGCAAAATAACAAAAAAAAAACAAAAAAGCCATAAATTTATAGAAGAGTTTTTTAAAAAAAGTTGATATAATAAAATTCTATTTAAGTGTATTTTTACGTGTTTATTTATTTACCTATAAATAGGTAAAAATTTAAAAAAAATAAAATTTTATTTATAAATAGATATTAAATATTTTATTATGTCTGATTTTTTGTGTAAAAAAAAACATGTAAATTAACGCCGGCTGAACAGGTGATAATGTAAACAAGATTAGAAGTAGATATGGGTAAACCCATATATAGACCACTTTGACATTATTTCTCGGAAAGTTGGCAACACAATATCTTTAATAAAATTATAATTTATGTGAGCACTAGGAGAAATTTTCCGGAAAATTTGATCAAAATCGAATAAATAATGTAGCTACAATCAATTTTTTTTAAAAAAAAACGTATTTTTTTGTCTCTCGATAAGTTGGCAACACTGTATTTTATTAAAATTGCATAATTTATTTAGGCACTAGGAGAATTTTTTATGAAAATTTGATTAAAATTGGTTAAACAGTGGTCATAATAAATTTTTGTAAATCTTAATAATTTTTTTCTCGGAAAGTTGGCAACATTGGATATTAATAAAATTATATAATTAATGGAAGCATTAGGGAAATCTTTTCTGAAAATTTGATCAAAATCGGATAAATAATGTAGCCAATATGAATTTTTAAAAAAACTTTAGTAATTTTTTTCTCGGAAAGTTGGCATCACTGGAAAGAAATAAAACCACTTGACTCTATCTTGGGTACTAGACAAATTTATCTTAAAAATTTCATTAAAATCGGTTGAACCGTCTAGGAGGAGTTGCGATCACAAAATTTTGACTGAGCGAGCTGACGACGCACACACATACACCCACTTATAAACTAAGTTCAGATTCGTCATCTAGAGGCTAACGAAAAAATTCTATACACAAATTTTTTTTTTAAATGTTACAGACACCGTACCAAACGCTATACCACTTTTTCCTTGCAGTCAAAGTGGTAATAAATTATTAATACGTATGGTGTGGCACAAACTCTTTCTTCCATTATTTCGACATCATCATATTAGCCAAGAGACACAAGCACAACTCTAGCTATGTATATCAATAATAAAGGTGTGGCACAAACTTCTCCCTTCTACATACATACATACACAATCACCACGCCATGTACCCCCTAATAAGGGTGTGGCACAAACTCTTTCCACTCATCCCTATAAATCAGTCGCCTCAAAAAATATTCCTATCCAGCACAAGCAACTTTCGCACTTTCATCCACATTCATAATTCCACTCTCATACATGCTCTTCTATTCCTACTACTTGGAAACATTCGCTGCACGCAAGCCACTCTCTCAATCATCTACCACCACTCCAACTACTTATCGGACGTCCACCTACAAGAGATAACTTCTCCCTTCTACATACATACATACACAATCACCACGCTATGTACCCCCGAAATAAGGGTGTGGCACAAACTCTTGTCATCTATCCCGAGAAATCAGTCGCCTCCAAACACTCCTATCCAGCACAAGCAACTTTCGCACACACATCCAAATTCATAATTCCTCTCTCATACATGCTCTTCTATTCCTACTACTTTTGGAATCTTTCGCTGCACGCAAGCCACTCTCTCAATCATACCACTCCAACTACTCATCGGACGTCCACCTGCAAACCTATACCATATCAAAATCATTCAAATAAATCTTTTGAACAGCAAACGTTCATTAGACGCATTAACTCAAGATGGCTCCGAACCATCTTAACTCACTAACACCAACTTTTGCTACAACATTTTTTTCAATTTTACACCACTACTACTCAAAATTAGTTTTCTTCTAAACATTTCTTTATTAGCTAAAAGACAAGCAATAATATATATATATATATATATATAAAACAATATTAGTTGGATAATTTCTATATTATTTAATAACGTGAATTTTTTTTGTATAAATTTCAAATTTATTATGAAAATATGATAACTTATTATAATAATAACGTTACGGTGTTTGTTTACATGTATTTTAAAAATTGTTTTTGTTATTTTTAAAATATTTATCAGAGAAAAACTTGTATTTTGTTATTTTTTGAAAAAAATATACTATATATACAGGCTGGTCCAGAATTATGTACCGTAATTGCTAGAGCAGATTGAAAAAAAGGTACCCTTATTTTTGAACGTACTACTAGCTTTAGCAATTACGGTACATAATTTTGGACCACCCTGTGTATATATACAAATTTTCAAAAAAAAATCTTATTTTAATAAAATACAATGTTTTAAAAAAATTTATTGTGGCTACAATATTTATCAGATTTTGATCAAATTTTCAGAAAAGATTTTCCTAGTGTCCACATAAACTATGTAATTTTAATAAAATACAATGTTGCCAACTTTCCCAGAAAAGAATTACTAAAGTTTTTTTAAAAATAATTTATTGTGGCTAAATTATTTATCCAATTTTGATCAAATTTTCAGAAAAATTCTCCTAGTATCCACATAAATTATGTAATTTTAGTAAAATACAATGTTGCCAACTTTCCGAGAAAGAAATTACTAAAGTTTTTTTTTTTATTTATTATGGCTACAATATTTTTCCAATTTTGATCAAATTTTCAGAAGAGATTCTCCTAGTGTTCACATAAATTATGTAATTTTAATAAAATACAATGTTGGCAACTTTCCGAGAAAGAAATTGCTAAAGTTTTTTTTTAAATTTATTATAGCTACAATATTTATCCAATTTTGATCAAATTTTCAGAAAAATTTCTCCTAGTATCCACATAAATTATACAATTTTAATAAAATACAATGTTGCCAACTTTCCGAGAAAGAAATTTCTAAAGTTTTTTTAAAAAAATTTATTGTGTCTAAATTATTTATCTAGCTCTAGCAATTACGGTACATAATTTTGGACCAACTTGTTTATATACAAATTTAAAAAAAAAAAACTAATTTTGAATATTTTCAAAATATAACTTTTTTCAAAATTTATTCAAAAAAATTTGAAAAAATTCAGTAAAATAGAGAAACATATCAGCTATATAATAGATAAGTAACTTTTTTCTGTAACTCATTCTGATTTAGCAGGTAGAATTATTGAAAATTCTAAAAAACATTTTTTTAAAATAAGGTTTATTTTCAAATTTTTTTTTTAAAAATCTGAAAAAAATCAGTAAAATATAGAAAAAAATCAGCCACATAATAGCTAAGTAACTTTTTTATCTAACTCATACTGATTTAGCAGGAAAAATTCTAGAATTTTCAATAATTCTGCATATTATCAGTATTCCATGTTTATTACACTGTAAAAAAGTTTTGTAAATTTACATAAGAAAGAAATTACATTTTACATACTTTTTTCCTCTTTTTTTTTAAAAAAAATATATTTTTATTTAAATTAATATTATTATTCCGTTAATATTAATCACCCTGTATATACATACATACACACATATGATAACCAATTTGTTCGCGATAACAGTGTAGGTATACGACGTATTATATATATATATATATATATATATATATATATATATACCCTAACTTATCTAATATATCTTCTCAGTACGTTAGTAACCATTGTCTAGTAACCAACCAGTGCTGGTTTCATTCAAGACTTATTGGTTGAAAATTAGTTATATTATATTTTTTTTTATATATAAATTAATAATAATAATTAATTTTTCGTGCAAAATTGGTTATAATTTATTTTAATTTAAATATAAATTTTTTTTTTCGTAAAAACTGTGTTAATTTTCTGCAAATAACTAATTTCGCATTTTTTTTCGTATAAATTGTGTTAATTTTCTGTAATAAAAGTGAATATTTCTAGGGGATTCCGACCCCCCTCCCTTATGATTTTAATTAATATCAGTTAAAACAAGGATATTTCCAATAATTATAGAGGATTAGTTTATAAAGGTATGTGTAACTAATTAATATTAATTAATTAATATAAACAGTGTTTGTGCCAAACCCTTTTGGGTACATGGCGTGATTGTGTATGTATGTATGTATGTATGTATATGTATATATATATATATATATATATATATATATATATATATATATATAATTAATATAAACGAAAACGATAAAGTAATTTAATGAATTTTTAAAGATTTTTTACTAAAATTATATATATTTTATATTTATTTACTGTTAATGTCATTTGTAATAGTTTTTTTTTTGATAAAGATGTACGTTGAGTAAATCGAAACGTCGATTATTTATAAATATTAGTACAGAACTAGACAATCTAAAGTAATTTAATGAATTATAAAAGATATTTTACTATAATTATATATATATTTTATATTTATTTACTGTAAATTTCATTTGTAATATTTTTTTTTTGATGAAGATGTACGTTGAGTTCGTCGAAACGTCGATTATTAATAAATTTTAGTACAGAACTATACAATCTAAAATAATTTAATGAGTTTTACAAGATTTTTTACTATAATTATATATATTTTATATTTATTTACTGTAAATGTTATTTGTAATAGTTTTTTTTTTTATGAAGACGTACGTTGAGTATGTAGAAACGTCGATTATTAATAAATATTAGTACAGAACTATACAATCTAAAGTAATTTAATGAATTATAAAAGATTTTTACTATATTATATATATTTTATATTTATTTACCGTAAATGTCACTTGTAATAGTTTTTTTTTTATGAAGACGTACGTTGAGTTCGTCGAAACGTCGATTATTTATAAATTTTAGTACAGAACTATACAATCTAAAGTAATTTAATGTTTTAAAAGATTTTTTTACTATAAATATATATATTTTTTATCAGTTAAAACAAGGATATTTCGAATAATTATAGAGGATTAGTTTACAAAAAAGTATGTGTAATTAATTAATGTAAATTAATTAATATAAATTAATTTTTATCGAGGATTATATTTGGTAAATATTTGTTACAAATATATATATTATATATATATATATATATATATATATATATATATATATATATATATATATATATATACATATATATATATAATATATATAATATATATATATATTGAAAATTATTAATACTAATGCCAATTTTGCGCAAAAATATTTTCGTTAAAATAATAATAAATAATAATTAATTAATAATTAATTAATTAAATATTAATTATTAAATATAAATATTTTCGTTAAAAATACTCAGTTTGTTGTTAAAATGGAAATTTTTGGATTTCGTTAGAAAATTTTCTTAGGAAATTTCTTTCGGAATTGTAAAATTACTAAAGTTTTTTTGTAAAAAAATTTATTGTAGCTACATTATTTATACAATTTTGATCAAATTTTCAGAAAAGATTCTCCTAGTGTCCACATAAATTATGTAATTTTAATAAAATACAATGTTGCCAACTTTCCGAGAAAGAAATTACTAAAGTTTTTTTAAAAAAAAATATATTGTTAATATACAATTTTGATCAAATATTCAGAAAAGATTCAGAAAAAAAAAAAAAATTCTCCTAGTGTCCACATAAATTATGTAATTTTAATAAAATACGATGTTGCCAACTTTCCCAGAAAGAAATTACTAAAGTTTTTTTTTTAAATATTTATTGTGGCTACAATATTTATCCGATTTTGACCAAATTTTCAAAAAAAATGTAGCTGGTGCCAACATAAATTATATAATTATATTAAAATACAGTGTTGCCAATTTTCTGAGAAAAAAATTACTAAAGGTTTTTGGTAAAATTCATTATGGTCCACATTATTTTAATAAAATTTTAAAAAAAATAAAAAAATCTACATAAATTATGTACTTAATTTTAATAAAATACAATGTTGCCAACTTTCCGAGAAAAAAATTACTAAATATTTTTTTTGTAAAATTCATTACGGCCCACATTATTTTAATCTATTTTCTTACATAAGATCTATTTTTCTCTGTAATAAATAATGTAATATTTTCACACATACGCTAATAAAATTATAACTTAATCTTTAATTTAATTATAATCTTGCAAAATTAATTTTTTAATCCAAGATTATTTAGTTAATTGCATATAATTAAAAAGACTTAAAATTAATTTAATTACCCTGTAATTAATTGTAATTCCGTAATAATACAATTATGTTTTAATCTGAAGATTTACTGACGTTTGAATTAAAATTTAAAATAAAACGACCTTAGATTTTATAGTTCTGTATTAATATTTATTAATAATTGATGTTTTCGGATGAAGATGTACGTTGAGTATATTGAAACGTCTAAAGTAATTTAATGTGTTTTAAAATTTTTTTTACTATATTATATATATATATATATATATATATATATATATATATATATATATATATATATATTTTATATTTATTTACTATAAATGTCATTTGTAATAGATTTTTTTTGATGAAGATGTACGTTGAGTTCGTCGAAACGTCGATTATTAATAAATATTAACATAAAATTAGACAATCTAAAGTAATTTAATGAAATATAAAAGATTAATTATGTATATTTTATATTTATTTACTATAAATGTCATTTGTAATAGTTTTTTTTGATGAAGATGTATGTTGAGTATGTCGAAACGTCGATTATTTATAAATATTAGTACAGAACTAGACAATCTAAAGTAATTTAATGAGTTTTAAAAGATTAATTATATATATTTTATATTTATTTACTATAAATGTCATTTGTAATGGTTTTTTTTTATAAAGATGTACGTTGAGTTCGTCGAAACGTCAATTATTAATAAATATTAACACAAAATTAGACAATCTAAAGTAGTTTAATGAGTTTTGAAAGATTTTTTTTTAAATATTATATATTTTTTATATTTATTAACTGAAAATGTCATTTTTAACAGTTTTTCTTGATGAAGACGTACGTTGAGTTTGTCGAAACGTCAATTATTAATAAATATTAGCACAGAACTAAACAACCTAAAGCCGTTTTATTGTAATTTTTAACTATATTATATATTTTTTTATGTTTATTTATCGTAAAACAGTTTTTTTACAAAAAACGTACGCTCACTTCATCGAAACGTCAATTATTAATAAATATTAGCACAGAACTAACCAACCTAAAACCGTTTTATTGTAATTTTTAACTATATTATATATTTTTTATGTTTATTTATCGTAAAACAGTTTTTTTAATAAAAACGTAAGTTCACTTCATCGAAACGTCGATTATTAATAAATATTAACACAGAACTACCAACCTGAAGTCGTTTTATTTTAATATAATAAGTTTTAAACGATTTTTTTTACTATATTATATATTTTTTATGTTTATTTATTGCAAAACAAGTTTCTTGATGAAAATGTAAGTTTACTTCATCGAAACGTCAATTATTAATAAATATTAGCACAGAACTAAACAATCTAAAGCGGTTTTATTTCAATTAGAATGTGTCCCGAAAATTTTTTACCATCTAAAACTTATAAAATTTATCGAAAATTATTTTTAGCTAAAAAAAAGACGTTTCGTTTTACTAAACATACATCTTTATCAAAAAAAAAATGTTTAAAATTACATTTACAGTTAATAAATATAAAAAATATATAATATTTTGAAAAAAATCTATCAAAACTCATTAAACTACTTTAGATTGTCTAATTTTGTGTTAAAATTTATTAATAATCGACGTTTCGACGAACTCAACGTACGTCTTCATCAAGAAAAACTGTTAAAAATGATATTTACAGCAAATAAACATAATATATATATATATATATATATATATATATATATATATATATATATATATATATATATTTATAGTTAAAAAACCTTTAAAAATTTATTAGATTAAAAAAAAATTACTTAACCTAATTTTAATAATTAATTACAAAATAATTAAAATACAATTTCGTTAACAAAAAAAAAAAAACAAAAGAAAATCAATTAAATAAATTTGTAATTGCAAATGGTTAATAATAATATTATTATTAACTTTTTTTTGTTATCTAAAATATTTCAATTAAATGGTTCAGATAACGAATTTTTACCGAGATATGAATTATAATTGTTCGTTATTCGAGATAAAAATTTTGTAATAATTAAATAATTTATTGTTTATCAGAAAAAAAGTTGATAATTGAGATAATTTTTATAAAAACAAGATTAGAAGTATATGGGTAAACTCATATATAGACTACTTTGACATTTCTCGAAAAGTTTGCAACACTGTATTTTAATAATATTATAATTTTGTTAAAATTGCATAATTTATTTAAGCACTAGAAGAATCTTTTATGAAAATTTGATTAAAATCGGTTAAATAAAGTGGTCTTAATGAATTTTTTAAAATTTTAGTAATTTTTTTCTCGGAAAGTTGGCTACACTGTATTTTGTTAATATTACATAAATTATATGAATACTAGGAGAATCTTTTGTGAAAATTTGAGTAAAATCGATTAAATAACATGGCCATAATAAATTTTTAAAAACTTTATTAATTTTTTTCTCCGAAAGTTGGCAACACTGGATATTAATAAAATTATATAATTAATGGGAGCATTAAGGAAATCTTTTCTGAAAATTTGATCAAATTTGATAAGTAATGTAACCAATATGAATTTTTAAAAACTTTAGTAATTTTTTTCTCGGAAAGTTGTCGTCACTGGAAAAAAATAAAACCACATGACCATCTTGGATACTAGACAAATTTATCCTGAAAATTTCATTAAAATCGGTTGAACCGTCTAGGAGGAGTTGCGGTCACAAAATTTTGACTTACGACCGAGCGAGCTGACGACGCACATCCATACACCCACTTATAAACTAAGTTCAGATTCGTCATCTTGAGGCTATATGAAGGATTTCTATACAATTTTTTTTTTTTTTTGAAAATGTTACAGACACCGTACCAAACGCTATACCACTTTTTCCTTGCAGTCAAAGTGGTAAAAATTAATTAAATAAATTTGTAATTGCAAATAGTTAATAATAATATTATTATTAACTTTTTTTCGTTATCTAAGTATTTCAATTAAATGCTTCAGATAACGAATTTTTACCGAGATATGAATTATAATTGTTCGTTATTTGGAGATAAAAAATTTGTAATAATTAAATAATTTATTGTTTATCAGAAAAAAAGTTGATAATTGAGATAACTTTTTAAAAAAATTAGAAAAAAAATCTAATAAATATATTTATATATATATATATATATAAAGTTCTTTTCCTGATAAAGATGTACGTTTACTTCATCGAAACGTCGATTATTAATGAATATTATTGTTTTAATAATTAAATAATTTATTGTTTATCAGAAAAAAAGTTGATAATTGAGATAATTTTTATAAAAAAATTAAAAAAAAAATCTAATATATATATATATATATATATATATATATATAAAGTTATTTTCCTGATGAAGATGTAAGTTTACTTCATCGAAACGTCGATTATTAATGAATATTAGCACAGAACTATTCAATCTAAAGTAATTTAATGAGTTTTAAAAGATTTTTTACTATAAATATATATATTTTTATATATATAAAGTTATTTTCCTGATAAAGATATACGTTTACTTCATCGAAACGTCGATTATTAATGAATATTAGCACAGAACAATACAATCTAAAGTAATTTAATAAGTTTCAAAAGATTTTTTACTATAAATATATATATATATTTATATATGTAAAGTTATTTTCCTGATAAAGATGTACGTTTACTTCATCGAAACGTCGATTATTAATGAATATTAGCACAGAACAATACAATCTAAACTAATTTAATAAGTTTTAAAATATTTTTTACTATAAATATATATATTTTTTATGTATACGTTTGCGTGGACGTCCGATGAGTAGTTGGAGTGGTATGATTGAGAGAGTGGCTTGCGTGCAGCGAAAGTTTCCAAGTAGTAGGAATAAAAGAGAGCATGTATGAGAGCAATTATAAATGTGGATGAAGCGAAAGTTGCTTGTTTGGAGGCGACTGATTTCGGGATGATAAAAATAGTTTGTGCCACACCCTTACTTGAGTACATGGCGTGATTGTATATGTATGTATGTATGTATTTTTTATGTAAATATATAAAAATATTTTATATTTATTTACTCTAAATATCATTTATAACAGTTTTTCTTGATAAAAACGTAGGTTTACTTCATCGAAACGTCAATTATTAATAAATATTAGCACAGAACTATAATCGTAAAGCCGTTTTATTTTAATATAATGAGTTCTGTATGCTTAATTTTAGTTACTGCTTTTCTTTTTCGCCGGATTGAAAAAAAAATTGTCCAAATCGCAGTTGGCCGTTGCTCGTATCTCAAATGTCGCTCGTATTTCAAAACAAAACTTCGCTCGTTCGACAGCTCGTATCTCAAATCACTGTATTATTATTATTATTTCTATATTTCATATGATTTTAAGTGAAAATTTACAAAATTTTCTATGATTTTATGTGAAATTTACAAGATTTCATATGATTTTAAATGTAAAAAAATTAATGTAAATATTTACATCGATAATCATAGTAATCTTATTATATTTTATATTAAAAAAAAAAAATTAAATAAATTAAATAAATTAAATTAAAATTAAAAAAAAATTATAAAATTACAATGTAATGTAGTAATTTTACTACATTTTTTGTTGTAATAATTATGAATTAGTACAAATTTACTTAAAAATTGACTAAAATTACAATGTAACACATTTTTTGATATAATATTTATGAATTATTGCAAATTTATTAAAAAATTATAAAAATGCAATGAAACAAAATTAAAAGTATATGGGTAAACCCATATATATAGACCACTTTGACATTTCTCGGAAAGTTGCGGCAACACAATATCTTTAATAAAATTATAATTTATGTGGGCACAAGAAGAAACTTTCCTGAAAATGTGATGAAAATCGAATAAATAATGTAGACACAATAAATTTAAAAAAAAAATGTGATTTTTTTCTCGATAAGTTGGCAACACTGTATTTTGTTAAAATTGCATAATTTATTTAGGCACTAGAAGTTTTTTTTATGAAAACTTGATTAAAATCGGTTAAATAGTGGTCATAATGAATTTTTTAAAACTTTAATAATTTTTTTCTCGGAAAGTTGGCAACACTGGATATTAATAAAATTATATAATTAATGGGAGTATTAGGGAAATCTTTTCTGAAAATTTGATCAAAATCGGATAAATAATGTAGCCAATATGAATTTTTAAAAACTTTAGTAATTTTTTTCTCGGAAAGTTGGCAACACTGAAAATTTCATTAAATTCGGTTGAACCGTCTAGGAGGAGTTGCGGCCACAAAATTTTGACTTACGACCGAGCGAGCGAGCGAGCGAGCTGACGACGCACATCCATACACCCACTTATAAACTAAGTTCAGATTCGTCTGATCTAGGGACTATATGAAAGATTTCTATACAATTTTTTTTTTGTTTTTGCTAATGTTACAGACACCGTACCAAACGCTATACCACTGTTTCCTTGCAGTCAAAGTAATAAAAACAATTTTAATTATGTTTATATTGTATTTGACCATAATTTTTTTAATTTTTTGTCAACATGAGAATTAATTATTTAGTTACGCTGAGTAATTTTTGAATTGCGCGCGTCAGCAAAAAAAACAAAACACTAATATTACTTAACAATAACAATATATATATATATATATATATATATATATATATATATATATATATATATATATATATATATATATATAATATAATAATATATAACAATAACATTAGAAAAATATGGTTACGTGAATAGTTCTGTACAAAATTAGAATAATATTATAAATTATATTATTATTACCACTTTGACTGCTAGGAAAAAGTGGTATAGCGTTTGGTACGGTGTCTGTAACATTAGCAAAAAAACAAATTGTGTATAGAAATCCTTCATATAGCATCTAGATGACGAATCTGAACTTAGTTTATAAGTGGGTGTATGGATGTATAAGTCAAAATGTTGTGGCCGCAACTCCTCCTAGACGGTTCAACCGATTGTAATGAAATTTTCAGGATAAATTTGTCTAATGCCCAAGATAGGGTCATGTGGTTTTAGTTTTTTCCTGTAATGCCAACTTTCCCAGAAAAAAATTACTAAAGTTTTTAAAAATATATTATGGCCATGTTATTTAACCGATTTTACTCAAATTTTCACAAAAGATTCTCCTAGTATTCATATAATTTATGTAATTTTAACAAAATACAGTGTTGCCAACGTTCCGAGAAAAAAATTACTAAAAATTTTAAAAATTTATTATGACCGATTTTAATCAAATTTTTATAAAAGTTTCTCCTAGTACCTAAATAAATTATACAATTTTAACAAAATACAGTGTTGCCAACTTATCGAGAGAAAAAAAAATCACAAATTTTTTTAAAAATTCATTGTGGCTACATTATTTATTCGATTTTGATGAAATTTTCCTGAAACTTTCTCTTAGTGCTTACATAAATTATAATATTATTAAAATACAGTGTTGCCAACTTTCCGAGAAATGTCAAAGTGGTCTATATATATATATATATATATATATATATATATATATATATATATATATATATATATATATATATGGGTTTACCCATATACTTCTAATATTGTTTTTTTAATTTTCTGTCAACACGAGAATTAATTATTTAGTTACGCTGACTAATTTTTGATTCTCGCGCGTCAGCAAAAAAAACAAAACACTAATATTACTTAACAATAACATTAGAAAAATATGGTTACGTGCTATAGTTCTTGACAAAATTAGAATAATATTATAAATTATATTTATTATAGTTATTTATATATAATATAATATATATATATATATATATATATATATATATATATATATATATATATTATATTATATATTAATTACATAACCTCCCAAGAAACTGTACATTAATTTGCCAATTGGATATCAAATGATTTACGGAAAACCTTGAAGACTTAATTTTTATTTGAAGTTTTGTTGTAATATTTGAAATATGTTTTGAAAATTACTACATATTTCATACTGAATCACATACTGGATGCATAATTACCACTTTGACTGCAAGGAAAAAGTGGTATAGCGTTTGGTACAATGTCTGTAACATTTTCAAAAACAAAAATTTCCGAGAAAAAAATTACTAAAGTTTTTAAAAATTTATATTGGCTACATTATTTATCCGATTTTGATCAAATTTTCGGGAAAGATTTCCCTAATGCTTCTATTAATTATATAATTTTATTAATATTCAGTGTTGCCAACTTTCCGAGAAAAAAAATACTAAAGTTTTTAAAAATTCATATTGGTTACATTATTTATCCGATTTTGATCAAATTTTCAGAAAAGATTTCCTTAATGCTCCCATTAATTATATAATTTTATTAATATCCAGTGTTGCCAACTTTCCGAGAAAAAAATTATTAAAGTTTTAAAAAATTCATATTGGCTACATTATTTATCCGATTTTGATCAAATTTTCAGAAAAGATTTCTCTAATGCTCTCATTAATTATATAATTTTATTAATATCCAGTGTTGACAACTTTCCGAGAAAAAAATTACTAAAGTTTTAGACCATTATTTAACCGATTTTAATCAAATTTTTATATAAAAATTTTTAGTGTCTAAATAAATTATGCAATTTTAACGAAATACAGTGTTGCCAACTTATCGAGAGAAAAAAATCACATTTTTTTAAAATTCATTGTGACTACATTATTTATTCGATTTTCATTAAATTTTCCGTAAAGTTTCTTCTAGTGCCCACATAAATTATAATTTTATTAAACATATTGTGTTGCCAACTTTCCGAGAAATGTCAAAGTAGTCTATATATGGGTTTACCCATATCTACTTCTAATCTTGTTTATTTATTTATTTAGTTTTTCCCGTTATTGCAAAATTGCATAACCTCCCGAGAAACTGTTCATTAATTTGCCAATCCAATTGGATATCAAATGATTTACGGAAAACCTTGAAGACCTAATTTTTATTTGAAGTTTTGTTGTAATATTTGATATATGTTTGTAAATTACCACATATTTCATACTGAATCACACACTGGATGGCATATATATATATATATATATATATATATATATATATATATATATATATATATATATATATATACATATATGTATAATATATAATATAATATGAAAAATAAAAATATAACAAAACATATGACGGTTGTATAACATATATGACATGCATATTTCAATAATAATTAATGTTGCTATGTTTATTATCACCACATGTAAATAATTTTCAATTATTATATAGATAAGATTAGAAGTATATGGGTAAACCCATATATACAGGTGTTCGTTCGCCAGGCAAATACTTTTGATGGAAAAAATATATAAAATTGGTATTCCTATTTCTTAATTAGTATATTTATGGTATGGGTTTACCCATATCTACTTCTAATTTTGTTTTATTAGAAAATGAGGTTTGGAAAAATTTTTTTACTATACTAAAAAATATATATACAGAGTGTTCCCTCTCGTCATATATACAGATTAATTTTTTCTTTTAACTGATCTTTTTGAAATTTTGCACACAGCCATAATTTCATATTCTGAACAACTTTTCTGAAAAACATTATGCCGTATTATTGACGAAAAAGGCACTTTACCTGAATATAAAATAATTTTTTTACATTTTTCATGGCCGCCTTGATTTTTAAAAAACTAAAAATATGCTTAAAATTGTTTTTAGACAAGGCAGGGCGGAATCTCAAAACATGAAAATGAAATTCTTAAATTTTTTTGTCGATTACACCTATAGTGAACTCAATCCGGGGACACACTGTATAAATCGCATTTTAAAATATTTGATTTTTATTTACATTGTAAAACGCCTTTGAAGACATCCACACTAATGCCACAAATGTAATGCTTGTTGCATATGTCCATATTCCGCATAGATCATATAATATAATATAATATAATATAATATAATATAAAATAATATAAAATAATATAAAATAATATAAAATAATATAAAATAATATAAAATAATATAAAATAATATAAAATAATATAAAATAATATAAAATAATATATAATAATATAAAATAATATAATTAATATAATATATTAATGATCTATGATACTGCGCAATCTATGTAGAAATTAGTCAATGTGTCAATATTTTTGTACTGATAAAAAAACTAGTGAATAATAATAATAATTACAAAGAATCTATTTACAAATAAAATTAAACAACTTTTTATATAACAACTTTTTTACTATAGTCATGAACATTCCAGTTTAGTTAAAATTACGACATATAGAATCACCTAACCTCGAAATATTACTGTCAAATTTTTAGCAAATTATTGTACAAAAATGATTGGAAACGAAGATCAGTTACAGCCCTTTGTAAGGGAGGCGCATAATATTCAAAATTATGGCTCAACGGTAACTTAAAAACCTAGGATCTTATTTATTTACTTGTAAAGTTTGGTGGTGATATATGATTTTAATGATTGTTAATTTTTGTGTTATAGAATAGTCAAATTGAAGTGGATGAAACAATGCCGTTGGTTAGCGAAGAAGCGAAAACTCTGCCGCAATACATTGCAGCTTTAGCAGGTATTTTTATTACTTTCCAATTCTTGTAGTTCCGGAAATTACTTTTTCCAATTTTTGTAATTCCGAAGTTCGTTTTAATATTTGTCTCAATAGAGTTACGTTACATCTTACATCTTATTATTAAGTTCCTCAAAAGCCCATCCAATAATATGTTACATAAATTAGTAAATAAAGTTCGCCAGGTTCGATAATATTCAGAATACATCTTTCTGAAGTAAAATTCGGAGAAATACTTTTCGATAGGACAGAAAAAGTTCTAGAATTTCGTTTTAGTTTTAATTTGCTAGCATGTGTCCCGTTTGGGCGCTAGAATTTTTTTTTTAAATGTTTTTTAGAATTTTTAATAATTTTTCCTGCTAAATCAGAGTATGAGTTAGCGAGAAAAGTTACTTAGCTATTATGTAGCTAATTTATTTCTCTATTTTACTGAATTTTTTCTTCAAAATTTAGCTAGTAGTTATATGTAAATATGAAGAAAATATGGCAGTAGTTTTTTTCCAAAAACATTCAACCAATATTGAAAACAAATTTTCCAAATCAGTTTTAATCTCCGCACTAAAATTTTGCGATAAAATGTACTAAATTAACGATGTGTAAAGTTTGTAGTAAACTAAAGCTGTGTTTTATTTTAATCGAGGGAAAACAACTGGTGTACAAATTTATTAAATTATAGTGAAATCTATTAAAAATCTTGCAAATTTTATTTATTTATTTATTTTAATGTTAAGATGATATTATAATCATTTACATAAGTCAAATTATATGAAATACAAAATAGAACAAAAGTCCAACAATTACAGATTTCTTACAATATCAGAGAATTCTTGTATGTCAAATGGAGCATTTATGATAAGAATTTTTTTTATTTTAGTTTTAAATTGATTAATATTCAAGTTCCTAATTTCGTATAATCAACGTAAAATCAACGGAATAATGACTACAATCTCAACAATCATACGTGAAGTTTATAAAATCTGGTATAGAAAATTTAAAAGAACCACAACACGGACCAAGATCAGAATAATCTGAAGATGATTGAAAAGTCGAAACGCGTCATTGTTAAAAACAATAACGAACCTGATAGGGAATTTAATAATATTATAATTAATCATAACGCAGGTTCAGGACCAAAGAACAAAAGTTTATCTTTTGACATTAATATTAAAAGAAGTGATTTTTTTCATCGATTTTAATAGAATGAGATTCGGAATAATAATAATAACTTGGGAATTCCGTGACCCTAAAAGGGTCACGTTTGAAGTCGAAAATAGTAATTAAACATAAACATAATAAAAATAAATAAATAAACAAATAATAATAATAATAAAATATCAATTGCACTATTATATATTACTCAAAAGCAACACTTCCACCAGTAACTTCATACAGCGCTGTCATTTGACATTTGCAGGTTAGCATTAAACATAATTTTTGCGAAGCAAGATGAAATCGTAGAAAGATGAAACTTGCCTATTCTCAAATAGGAAATGAACCAATTAAAATACATTCTTTATGTAAATTTAGAAATGTATGTAATTATATCAACAATATTATTACAAATCTAAAGAAATTTTAGCTATTTATCAGAAATCCCTGACAGCAAATTTACTAAAAAAATTATAATATTTCTACATATATACTTTTCAACACCGTTGGTAATATATCAAATTACATAATGTTTGTAATCTGATATTATGTATTTTTAAACAATTTTGAATAAAATTATAGCAGTTGAGTAATTATACCTACAAATAGTCATAGTTTGTAGGTAAAATTATATAATTTGTTTTTTTAGAGTGTAGTTTTCAATAGATACTTAAACAATAAAATTATTATAATACGTACTGTTTTTATTTTATTTTTGAAATATACAATATTTAATATGCATAATATTTATGTGCGTTAATTTTTATTGAATTTTTTAAATATAATATCAAAATTAATTTAAATCTTTCTCGTATGCGATAAGTTTGACTATCATTTTTTTTATATTTTTTTTTCCACATATTATTATCACTTCCATCAAAATCGGTTTAGGAGATGATGCTGGACAAACATTTGACAATTAGGGAGATTAATGTTGCAGCAACACTCTAGCATTTCCGCATTAAAATTTTCTGTTCACTTTCATAAAAATGTACTAAACGATATGTAAAGTTTGAAGTAAATCGATTCCCCCTTTCGTAAAACAGTGTTTAATTTTATTAGAATGGGTTTAAGGAAAGTTGTTAATAATAATATATTTCTTGTTACAGCAACACTCGGTGCGCTAGCAACCGGTACAGTTCTCGGTTTCACATCACCCACCGAACATGCCTATAAACAAGACGCCATTATCGGAAGCGCTAATATCACCGAAGAAGATTTCAAATGGGTCGGTTCCCTTGCACCACTCGGCTGCGTCATTATGTGCATTCCAGTTGGCTTTATTATGGACTACATTGGACGGAAAATGACAATGTTGGGCATGGTATTGGTATTTACAATCGGATGGGCTCTGATCATCTGGGCGGAAAATGTTGGTATGCTTCAAACTGGTAGATTCTTTACTGGTATGGCTGGTGGTACATTTTGCGTTGCTGCGCCAGTATATACTAGCGAAATTGCACAAAAAGAGATTCGTGGGAGTCTTGGGAGTTATTTCCAATTGATGATTACGGTTGGTATATTAGTGGTATATATTGTCGGAAAGTATTTCGATCCAACTATTGTTGCAATTGTTTGTGGTATTATACCGTTTATCTTCGGATTAGCTTTCGTTTTTATGCCCGAAAGTCCAATGTTCGCTTTGAAAAAAGGCAAGGAAGCTACAGCACGTAAAAATCTACAATGGTTGCGTGGAAATAATTATAATATTGATGGTGAAATACAAGAAATGCAAATGCTGCTTGATGAAGACGCAAGGAATCCAATCTCGTTGGCTGAATCATGGCGTAAGTTGGCGACGAAAAAAGCATTTATGATATCATTTGGTCTGATGTTTTTCCAGCAATTTAGCGGCATTAATGCTGTGATATTTTATACATCGAATATATTCGATAGTGCTGGTTCTTCCATAGATTCCAAAGATGCGTCAATTATTGTTGGTGCAATGCAATGCATTGCGACTTTAATCTCGTCTTTTGTTATTGATCGATTGGGTAGACGCATTTTATTGCTGGTTTCCGCAAGTATAATGGCTGTTTGTGGATTATTGCTGGCGATTTTTTTCACACTACAAGAACGAAAAATTTTAACCGATGATGAGATTAAAGATATTGGATTTCTGCCAATTATATCTTTATCGGTATTTGTTATTGTTTTTTCACTGGGTTTTGGGCCGATTCCGTGGATGATCAGTTCGGAAGTTTCCCCCAGAGAAGTGAAGACGTATATTGCTTCCGGTGCTGGAACGTTTAATTGGTTTTTGGCGTTTTTAGTTACGTTATTTTTTCCGCAAATTAGCGGTGATATTGGATTCGATATAACGTTTTATTTATTTACCGGTGTATGCGTATTTGGTACGGTGTTTGTGCTATTTTTTGTTCTAGAAACGAAAGGTAAGTCTTTGGAACAAATTCAGAAAGAATTGGAGGGTGGTAGTGGTAGACCGATTTCTTCGAGTGATGGTATTGTTAATAAAGGTTTTACTACGTAATTTCGTTCGATTTTCAAATTAGTTTTATTAGTTTTATTTTTTTTATTGCACCAAATATACATTTTTCCCAGTGATGTCGAGAAAAAAATACTAAAGTTTTTTAAAAATTTATTGCGGCTACATTATTTATCCGATTTTGATCAAATTTTCAGAAAAGATTCCTTTAGTGCCTGCATAGATTATATAATTTTAATAAAATACAGTCTTTTCAATTTTCCGAGCAAAAAAATTACTAAAGTTTTTGTAAAAATTGTTTCTGTTTCTTCTCAGATACAAATAATTCTCTATACAAATAATTCTATTGCTCAATAAGTGTACTTAAAGATAGAAAAAAAAAAGATTTTGTATTTTGTCGTCATTTGACGCAAATCTATTAACAATGTTTGTATAAAAACACGATTTTACTAAATCAATAATAAGTATATTTATGTTACGAGGATGCGAAATTGCGAGAAGCCATCTTTTTAGATTATATTTTGGTTTTTGACGACAGACCTAAAACCAATCAACCCAATTAATCGATATTTTTACTTATACGTAAATAAAAAATACGTCAGCCAGCAGCAGAAACCTTTTTATGGTTTCAAAAGATAATTGTATGTGTAATTTAATCAATGTAAATATTTTGTACAGAGATAGATTTTTATATCGTGAATATTATTGTAATATAATTATATATTTTATTTATACATATATATATATATGTATATATATTGTGTATGAAAAATGTTCCTTAATTTTTATATAATAATAGGAAAATAAAAATATTTTATTTAATTTCATTTATAAATAATATTTATTTCTCTCCTTATATAACTCCTAAGAAAACAAATTAAAACAAGTTTTTTACAAAAAATTTGTTGTTATAGAAATACTGATGTTAGAAATATTATTGTTATATTATGGTTGTTTTATATTAAATTGTAGCTAAACGCACCCCCCTAACCGATGAATAATGAGATTTTTCTGTGAAATTACTGTACAAAAAGTATTTTCATCATTTTGATATCAATTTGACAAATTTTTTTACACGAAATTCAATAATAATAATTCAATAAATTCAGTAAATCTGAACACAATATTATTATTATGTTTAACTCGATTTAATTATAATTAGTTTAGTTTGAAATACAATAAAAAATGATTTTAAATAGACATGAACTCTTTCTGCTGGCATAACTTAAAAATATAAGAAAATAAACATAGTTTTATTGAATAAATAAAATTCTAACTTTATTTTGTTTATTTTCTTTAGTAATTTATATTCATTTCAGTTACATTTCAATTGTAAATAAAGTTTTTTCATATCATTTCATATATTTATTTATTTTCATATCTGTCATAGCTGGCTTTGACAGTTGTACGATAAAAAGACGAATTTACACGAAGATGACACGAAGGTACACGAGTATTAATTTCAAATAATACAAAATTTTATTTAAATACGATAATTTTCTCAGCATATAATCTATTTTAAGTAATAAAACTCAAAAACTTTCAATAATTATTTATTTTCATATCTGTCATAGTCAGTTATATATATATCACGTTGATGGCAAGGTCTGATTGTTACAGCAAACTCATTTCTTGTGTTGTTTATGCTAAATATTTTAAACACTGCTTCAAATCGCTCATTGATAACATAAAGGAGAAGGGGAAACAACACATAGATAAGGAAGTAAAATATTTAGTGATATTTAGTCACTTGCTGTATATGTGTGATAAGATATTACGAAGTTATATTTATTAAATTGTTACTAAACATTATTATACGTAATGGAAATTTCTAAAGAAGCTGCATTAAAATTACAATGTGATGAATGCCAAAACTACTTATCATGTGGCCCAGTTTATCTTTGCCATGACAAGAAAGCTATTTGCGGACGATGCTCTGTTCCGGAGACAAACGCCACAAGAAATGAGCATTTCGAAACAATTGCTCAGTATATCAAATTTCCATGCAAATATCAAGACAACGGATGCAATGCGAAATTGCCATTTTCTTATAATGGACAAGCGCATGAAAATGTCTGCGAATACCGTCCACTTATTTGTCCAATTGCTGAATCTGGTGCTTGTGATTGGATTGGTACTCGTGACAAATTATTGGAACATTCTCGTTTAAAACATCCACAGCAGGTAGTTGAAAATCCATTTACACTTACACACGACATTACAAAATCATCGCAACAAAATTTCTTACTCGTTGCATTTAATGTTTTGTTTTTATTGCATACAAAAGTGTGCATTACTACAAGGAAAATATACCATGCTGTTCGGTGTTTGGGCAAACCAGAAAAAGCGTCAAATTACGAATATACATTAGATATTAAACGCGAGAAACGTTCACAATCCGATTGGGGTTATGCTCTACCCGAAGAACTTCGTGTGATACAAGAAGATACGTCAGTTGTGAACAGTATAAATAGTTTAATAGAATTTTTTAAAGGATTTGATAATACTACATTTACAATTAGAGTGAAACAATTGCGTGAAGATTGTGAAATAGATATTACGGAAATATGTGTTAATAATAATTGTAGTGCGAAAATAACCAAATATACATATCGTGATAGCAACGGCTGGTTTTGTGAAAAATGCCAACCTGCACATGAAATTTGTGAAAATAATGCCAGTGGTTGTTTTTATAAGGATATTTGGAATAAAAATAAAAAACATGATTATTATTATTGTGAACAAAGTAATTTTTGTTGTTTATGTGATAAAAATATATCAAACAATACATTACCAAATCATTATGTTCCTGCACATGGGAACATTATATTTAATTTAAATACAAAAGTACATGTTACTTTTGAAAATGAATATGAATATTTTATTATTAACAGTGATCTTGGTCATTTGTTTTGTAGATACAACATGTTTAATCGTTATTATTACATGTATTTGTATACCCCATTACACAGTGAGGAATTACATAAATATAATTGTTCAGTGAAATTAATAAATCCAATTAGTAATTACAGTGTTACCAAATTAATGGATATAGAATATAATGATTACTTTGATTGGAAAGTAAAAATTAACAGAAGAACTTTTGAATCTAATTGGTCTGTATTTTTAATTTTTGTAATTAATTTTTATAAAATACATTAATGTAGTAGCATTACTATTACAAATAAATTTTACTTTCATCAATAATTTAAAAATAATTTTTACATAAGTAGTTTTAAAATTTTTTCTTCTTTATTATTATAAATAGTTTTAAAAATTATATTAAGCAATTAAAAAAGTATGTTAAAACTAGAACTGTGCGATCATAGAAATTTGTATTCAATCGCTGATCTTTCTTTTTTTCTTGAGCAAGCAAGTCTTTGAATTCCAGCATTGTATTGATCAATTTACAAATTAACTCAGTCTAATGATCTCATTAATCAAATGATTTGATCAGAACAATTGTACGAACAAATTGACCATACAATCGGATCGATCAAACGATTAGATTGATTAAACGAAAACAGATCGATTCTGATCGATTATCGCTTTTATTGTGATCGTTTGGATCGATCTTTTAATCAGGTCGATTATTTTTCGCAGCCTTAGTTAAGACTTTTATTTATCTAGAGTGAAAAAATACGTGTTTCCTTTTTTTTTTTAATGTTTAGATTATGTTTATCATGTTTATGTTACTATGAGGATATTGCAATTGATTGTGTTCAAATTTTTGTATTGTATATCTATTAAAACTAAATAAAGTATTATTATTATTATCAAACTTAATAATATTTTGTTTTAAAATTATTAAACAGTAATGCATGTTTCTTTTCTATTCTTTTATTATTAGAAATTATATAATTTTAACAAAATACAGTGTTGCAAATTTTCCGAAAAAAAAATTACAAAATTTTCAGTAATACATTATGACCATGTTATTTAACCGATTTTAATCAAATGTTTGACAGCAGATTCTCCTGGTGTCCACCTAAATTATGTAATTTTAGCAAAATACAGTGTATATATATATATATATATATATATATATATATATATATATATATATATATATATATATATATATACAGAGCGAGTGTAATATCTGGAACTATCGCAATAAATCTTTTATTAAACGTTTTTGAAAAAAATCCTCGAACACGTCCATTTTTATCATAAATGAGACATATTTTACTGTAATCGTCACTTAAAAATTGTCTTTTGTTTTTGAGTTATGAAGTAAGCGATAATTTTTTTAAATGGAAACCTATATTTTTTATTATTGATTTTGGTAGTACTTTTTATTCCGTTTCCAACCATATAAAATTTTAAATATGTTACATTTGTAAAAAATTGAGAAAAATAATTTTAAAGTTTAAATATTAAAAACTAATTAAATTGGCAAAATGAATCTAGTTATTAGTGTATAAAACAAAAAACATTAGCTACAACTGTCAGAATTATACAATTTATAAATGTCAAAATAAAATAAGTGTTATTATTTATTATAAAAAATATAAACTATAGGCAATAAAATAATTATCCTTTTCAACATTATATCTTTGATTACATAGTCAAAGAATTAAAAAAGCACTATTAAATTATCTAATTAACAATATATTTAAATATTTGCAATATTTTTTATCAACGCAAAAATTTAGTAATAGATAATTTTGCTACTAGATGGGGTTAGTGATCATACTTTCTTGACGTTTCAATTGCAACAACAAAAATTCTATTTATCGACATATAATTATTAATTAATTAATATTAATTAAAAAAGCATTATTAAATTACCTAATTAACAATATATTTAAATATTTGGCAATATTTCTTATCAATGCAAAAATTTAATAGTTGATCATAGCACAACACAACAGTTGACGTTTCAGCTGCAACAACAAAAATTGTATTTATTCGACAAATCATGTTTATATTAACAAAATTATGTCGTTTATGTCGAAACTATGACAATATCTATTCGACTTTGCATCATATCGATACGGATAATTTAACATTAGCCGAGAAATTAAATCGTATTACACCTGATATTGTAAGTGAGGTTAGGTTCAGTTTTATTTACTTATTGATTTGAATTTAATATACAATATTATAGGTGGAAAACAATGTGAATTTACCAAATGGCGTATGCATGAATTGTATCAGGGAATTGAATAATTCGTACAGATTTATAACGAAGTGTTTGGAATCTCGAGAGATATTTCAACGATTTTTGGAGCAGTTAGAAAATGTACAAGCAATTAATTATCAAGAAATTCTAATGAAAATAATAAATTTAGATGAAACGAATTGTAATTCGAGAAGTATTGTAACTGTGAAAGATGAAAATGAAACTGGATATTTAAATGAAGAAATTGATGATTCCAAATTAAATCTGGTAAATTTTGATGGTATATGTTTGCTAGTGGACGCGTCCGATGAGGTAATTGGAGTTGTAGATATGATTGAAAATTGATTTCTCGATTTAAGGCCATTTCAAGGCAAACAAAAGGCTATATTCAGACAGGTGGTGGGAATTCCAAAAAAGAATAATTTTACATTCGATTTATTCGTTTAATACTACATATTTATGGTAACTAATTATTAGAAAAATTAGCTAATTTATGTGCAATTAATAATTTAGTAAATATTTATATTCAGACAGAATTAGCATATAAAAAAATTTATCAAATATTTAATTATCAATATTTTCTTTGTTTATTATTATTATTTTGATTTTCAAAAAATATATACCGGGTGTATACTTGGTTTATGCAATATAGGAAAAACAATGTTATTTTTTTAACAACGCAATTCCTGCTTCCCCGTTAGTTATAGAGAAAAAATATAAGAAACAAAAATTGTTTACAATTAAAAACTACATTATTTACGCTTAAAATAATTGCGATATTGCGTCGCAGTAATTAATTATTAATTAAGTAAATATTAACAGTTTTCGGCAATATCAGACAGCCATGGACTAAACGTGAATGTATTTTGTTTACAAATGACAATACACTGACATTTGTGAACAAAATACATTCTCGTTTTGTCCATGGCTGTCTGATATTGCTGAAAACTGATAATATTTATTTAATTAATAATTAATTACTGAGACGTAATATCACAATTATTTTAAGCGTAAATAATGTAGTTTTTAATTCTAAATAATTTTTGTCAGTTATAATTTTTCTCTAAAACTAACGGGGAGGCAGGAATTACGATATTAAAAAAATAACATTGTTTTTCCTATATTGCATAAACCAAGTATACACCCGGTATGTTGTTAATTATAATAAAGATTAATCATATTTTTTTTTCAAATAAAATACATACATACATACATACACAATCACGCCATGAATCCAAATCAGGGTGTGTCACAAACTCTTTTTATCATCCCGAAATCAGTCGCCTCCAAACATTCCTATCAAGCGCAAGCAACTTTCGCACTTTCATCCACATTCATAATTCCTCCTCTCATCGCATGCTCTTTTACTCCTACTACTTGGAAACTTTAGCTCACGCAAGCCACTCTCTCAATCATACCACTCCAACTACTCATCGGACGACCACTTGCAAACGTATACCATCAAAATCAATGTTAGTGTATATATTATATTCTTAATTTATTTATTAGGTTATCGAAGAAGATATTCTAGCAAATCTTAAAAAGGAAGACATTGAAGAAAGTTCCAATGATACAACTGATGATAATCAAACTGACGAATCTGAACCGAAAACTGCAGAGCATAGTTATTCGTCTGGCTTCGATTTTGTCGAATGTGATGATAAAAACGCTAATGTATTTATTACAACACAAGAAGATCACAATGATTCAATTAATATAAATAACGAATCTAAATATATCAAATTGGTAAATGATATGAAAACTGACGAATCTGAACCGAAAACTGCAGGGCATAGTTATTCGTCTCGCTTCGATTTTGTTGAATGTGATGATAAAAACGCTAATGTATTTATTACAACACAAGATCACAGTGATTCAATTAATATACATAACGAATATGAATCTATCGAAGTAAATGACGAATCTGAACCTACTCATATCGATAAACCATATCAATGCACCATATGTGGTAGAACCACTGTATCTAAATCAACTTTAAAACAACATATGCGTATACACACCAATGAAAAACCATACAAGTGTGAAACATGTAGTAAAGCTTTTAATAATTCCTCCGCTCTCACACAACACATTCGTATTCATGCAAACGAGAAACAATACAAATGCAAAGCATGTGATAAAGCTTTCAATCAACTTAGCGGTCTTAAATTACACATTTTAATCCATTCGAATGAGAAACGATACAAATGCGAGATATGTGATAAAGCTTTTTATCAATCTTCTAATTTGAAACAACATATTCGCATTCATACCAATGAAAAACAATATAAATGTGAAATATGTGAGAAAGTTTTTAATCAACTTAGTGGTCTTAAAATACATACGCGTATTCATAATGAGAAACGATATAAATGCGAGATATGTGATAAAGCTTTTCATCAAGTTTCTAATTTAAAACAACATATTCGCATTCATGCAAATCGTAAAACAATAAAATATTGAAACATGTAAGAGAAAAAAGGTTAAAAAATCTAAATCTAGTTACTTATTGTTACCTAGTAACTAGTTACTATATTCTGTTATTTATTGTAAATGACAATTTTTTATATCAGTTTTCCTGATGAAGACGGACGTTGAGTTCGTCGAAACGTTGATTATTAATAAATATTACTACAGAACTTTAACCTAAAGTAGTTTTATTTGAATAAAATAAGTTCTGAATGATATTTTTATTATATTGATTTTCATTTATTTTTTTCCTAGTGTTCATTTAACAGCAAAATTATTAACTACTAAATTTTTATAATGGAAAATATTGCAAATATTTAATATATTCTTAATTAATTCATTTAGTAATTCTTTTAATTAATAATTATAGTAAAAATACAATTATATAAATAAATATATTTATATATTTGTATTTTTTACTATAATTATTAATTAAAATCATTATTAAATTAATTGATAACAATAGTTTTTTTTTTTTTATAAATTAAATTTAAATTTAAGAAATCTGGTAAATTAATTTATACAGCTTTTATTTATTTATTTATTTTAAGTTTCTATTATAATATTAAATAAATTAATATTTTAATTATATTTATTTTATATAAAGTAAAAAGTGTGTATGTAACTTGTGAGCTTTTAACAGACTTTATAAGCTTTTTCACATATTTTACAATCAATATTTTATGTTATATATATATATATATATATATTTTTTTTTAAATTTTTATTAATATAAAATTATTTAATATTATTAGACTTTTAAATTGCTATATAAGATAAAAATATAAATCTTAAATTATGTTGTTTTGATTTGCGTGAGCTTTTAATAGACTTAATAAAGCTTTTTCACATATTTTGCATTTACAATCATTGTGGCCTACATTATTTGTACGATTTTAATCAAATTTTTACAGAAGATACCACTTAGCGTGCTATATAAATTATATAATTTTAGTAAAATACAGTGTTGCCAACTTTCCGAGAGAAAAATTATTAAACTTTTTCACATATTTTGCATTTACAAACATTTCGGCCTACATTAATTGTCCGATTTTAATCAAATTTTTACAGAAGATACCACTTAGCGTGCTATATAAATTATATAATTTTAATAAAATACAGTCTTGCCAACTTTCCGTGAAAAAAATTACTAAACTTTTTTACATATTTTGCATTTATAAACTTTACGGCCCACATTATTTGTCCGATTCTAATCAAATTTCTACAGAAGATACGCCACTTAGCGTACTATATAAATTAATATAATTTATTTTAGTAAAATACAGTGTTGCCAACTTTCCGAGAAAAAAATCACTAAACTTTTTAATAATTTCTGTTATAGAATTGGAATAAAAATATAAACAAACTTTTATTTATAATAAAAATTCTTTAATATTATCATCAGACTTTTACTTATATAGTTATAAAATTACAAAATATAAAAAAAAATCTTAGGTTATGTTGATTATTTGATTTTATTTGGTAAATCCGATTCTTCGTCTCGGACAATGCAGACTATACCACAGATGATGAGGGACATCCCAGTCCACCAGAGTAACGTGGTGACTTCCTGGAAGAGTACGATGCCGAATAGCGCCTGCGCAAATTAATGTAATGTTTTATTCACATATAAATGTAATAATGTAAATGTTTCCAAAGAAGCCCGTTTGAGTATATAGAATGCAGTTTTGGCGCCTACGGTAATGTATGGTAGTGAATGTTGGGTTTGCAAAAGCATAAACGGAAAATGACTGCTGTGCGAAATGAGATATTTACGAATGGGGTAGCTGGGTGTAAATATAGGAGAGATCGGGTACGAAATACGATTAGTGTATGATAAGTGTGAAATTCGAAAAAAATGTTGTAGCGAAAGTTGGTGTTAGTTAGTTAAGATGGTTCGGATATGTTGAGCGAATGCATCTAATGAACGTTTGGTTAAAAAGATTTATTAGAATGATTTTGATGGTATACGTTTGCAGGTGGACGTCCGATGAGTAGTTGGAGTGGTATGATTGAATGATTGAGAGAGTGGCTTGCGTGCAACGAAAGTTTCCAAGTAGTAGGAATAGAAGAGCATGTATGAGAGGAATTATGAATGTGGATGAAATTGCGAAAGTTGCTTGTTTGGATAGGAATGTTTGGAGGCGACTGATTTCGGAATGATAAAAAGAGTTTGTGCCACTCCCTGATTTGGGTAAATGGCGTGATTAAGTATGTATGTACGTATGTACAAATTTTAAGTATGATTTTTAGTAATTTTTCGTTGATTTTATACGAAATTTTGAAGAATTTTACGAAGATTTTGAGCTAATTCATTTAATTTGTACAAATTTTAAGTATGATTGTTGAGATTGTAGTGATTTTTCGTTGATTTTATACGAAATTTCTAAGATCGAAAGGATTTTACTCAAGATTTTCCATGATTTTAAGAAAATCTTTCATTGATTTTGAAGAATTTCACTTAGACTTTATTTAATTTGTACATTAGATTTTGAAAAATTTTACAGTTATGTAATTGATTTAGCTTCAAACTTTACATGCTGTGTTAATTTGTGGCACATTTTATCGAATGTAAATCGGAAAATTTTAGTACGAAAATGAAACATTTACAATGATTAAAACTGATTTTGGAAAATTTGTTTTCAATATTGTTGAATAATTAAGAAAGTAAGCAATTTTACTTAATTCATGTGATTATTATGAATTATATTAAAAAATTACAGAGAATTTTGTGGTAGAAATACAGAATATTTATGGATAAAATGAAATTACAGAATTTTTACCACTATTTTTCTATAATTTCATACATACATACATACACAATCACGCCATGTACCCAAAAGGGTGTGGCACAAACTCTTTTCATCATGCCGAGAAATCAATCGCCTCCAAACATTCCTATCCAAACAAGCAACTTTCGCTTCATCCACGTTCATAATTCCTCCTCTCATACATGCTCTTTTATTCCTACTACTTGGAAACTTTCGCTGCAAGCAAGCCACTCTCTCAATCATACCACCACTCCAACTACTCATCGGACGTCCACGCAAACGAATACCATCAAAATCATTCAAATAAATGTTTTGAACAGCAAACGTTCATTAGACGCATTCGCTCAACATGTCCGAACCAGATATTAACTGACTAACACCAACTTTTGATAAATTTTTTTCGAATTTCACACTCATCATTCACTAATCGTATTTCGTACCCCGATCTCTCCTATATTTACACCCAGCTACCCCACGTAAAAATCTCATTTCGCACACCAGTCATTTTCCGTTTATGCTTTTGCAACCAATTCCAGCAACATTCACTACCATACATCAACGTAGGCACACCGAAAACTGCATTGTATATATTATATCAATAACTCGATTATTGAGAATATTATTGTAAAAATTGTAAAAATTTCATTTCATTAAAAAAAAAACACTTAAATATATTGTGGGCCCACCGGGATATTCCCGGTGGGCCGTTGGGCGAATCCGGCACTGGAATACAAACCGAAAAAATGTAATTGGTAGCTGTGCTAAGTACAGTTGTCGACAATGTTGATTGTGATTCTTGCAGCGCTTTTACGAAAAATGTCCAAACAATTGCGTTACAGACAATCATTAGAATTAGGAATACGGCACGTAACAGCCATGAGTCCTAAAAACGAGAAAGAAAAATTACTATTATTATTATAAGGATGGAAAAGAAACTTAAAAACAAAAAAAAAAAGGCCAAACATTTTGCATAACCTGACGTGCATTTGCATTTGACATAGTTAAATATTCGGAAACAAAATCCTTAATAAACTAAGTTCAGATTCGTCTGATCTAGAGGCTATAATAGGATTTCTATACACAATTTTTGTTATTTTGCTAATGTTACAGACACCGTGCCAAACGCTATACCACTTTTTCTTTGCAGTCAAAGTGGTAATCATTAGAAAAATCTTAAAAATTTCGTTTAGTGATTATTATTATTATTATTATTATTGTACAAAATTTTAGTATATTTTAGACATATTTCCTCGTTTTATTGAATTATTAACTGAACATTTATTGTGTAATTTTCCGAACAGTCACTTACAATATAAATAAAATCCTTAGAATCTCGCTTAAAATCATGTGAAAATCTTTACAATCTCGCTTAAAACCATGTAAGTTCTTACAATCTTCCTTAAAATCCTTAAAATCTCGCTTAAAATCATGTGAAAATCTTTACAATCTCGCTTAAAACCATGTAAATCCTTACAATCTTCTTTAAAATCCTTAAAATCTCGCTTAAAATCTTGTGAAAATCTTTACAATCTCGCTTAAAACCATGTAAATCCTTACAATCTTCCTTAAAATCCTTAAAATCTCGCTTAAAATCATGTGAAAATCTTTACAATCTCGCTTAAAACCATGTAAGTTCTTACAATCTTTCTTAAAATCATTAGAATCTCGCTTAAAATCATGTGAAAGTATTTACAATCTCGCTTAAAACCTTGTTAAATCCTTACAATCTTCCTTAAAATTCTTAGCCCCGTATTCTCATCTCAATTTTTCGTGAAAAAGTGCTTTTATCATTTATTTCAAAATAACTTTTTGCTTATGTTTTTGATCAAATGTAAATAGTTTTTTTATTTTTGATCTAATTATTATATTTAGTATTATAAAATTTAAATAAACTATTTTAAAATGCTTAATAAATGATTTTAAGTGAACATCAAAAGTACTTTTGGCAAAAATCACTTTTATAAATGAGGTGAGAATATGAGCCTTAGAATCTCGCTTAAAATCATGTGGAAATCTTTACAATCTCGCTTAAAACCATCTAAATTCTTACAATATTCTTTAAAATTCTTAAAATCTCCCTTAAAATCATGTAAAAATCTTTACAATCTCGCTTAAAACCATGTGAAAATCTTTACAATCTCGCTTAAAACCATGTAAGTTCTTACAATCTTCCTTAAAATCTCGCTTAAAATCATGTAAAATCTTTACAATCTCGCTTAAAACCATGTAAATCCTTACAATCTTCCTTAAAATCCTTAGAATCTCGCTTAAAATCATGTGAAAATCTTTACAATCTCGCTTAAAACCATGTAAGTTCTTACAATCTACCTTAAAATCCTTAGAATCTCGCTTAAAATCATGTGAAAATCTTTACAATCTCGCTTAAAACCATGTAAATCCTTACAATCTTCCTTAAAATCCTTAGAATCTCGCTTAAAATCATGTGAAAATCTTTACAATCTCGCTTAAAACCGTGTAAGTTCTTACAATCTTCCTTAAAATCCTTAGAATCTCGCTTAAAATCATCTAAAATCTTTACAATCTCGCTTAAAACCATGTAAGTTCTTACAATCTTCCTTAAAATTCTTAGAATCTCGCTTAAAATCATGTGAAAATCTTTACAATCTCGCTTAAAACCATGTAAGTTCTTACAATCTTCCTTAAAATCCTTAAAATCTGGCTTAAAATCATGTGAAAATCTTTACAATCTCGCTTAAAACCATGTAAGTTCTTACAATCTACCTTAAAATCCTTAAAATCTCGCTTAAAATCATGTGAAAATCTTTACAATCTCGCTTAAAACCATGTAAGTTTTTACAATCTTCCTTAAAATCCTTAGAATCTCGCTTAAAACCATGTATATCCATAGAATCTCGCTTAAAATCATGTAAAAATCTTTACAATCTCGCTTAAAACCATGTAAATCCTTAGAATCTCGCTTAAAATCGTGTAAAAATCTTTACAAAATACTAACCTCAAATATCGTTTCACCTGACAGCTTACCAAATAAACTCGCCAACGAGGCAGACAAACCCGATATTACGGCATAATGCATCTTAATTAGCTCTAAAACATATTTATAAACTATATTAGTGCAATGTACATAGATATATACGACAAGTAATTATTTTTTACAATTATATCGAGAGAAAAAATCGTTAATTACCTTTAATTAAATCATAGAAACTTAGAAAGAAACAGAAATTATCTATTTAATAAATTGTAATCTGTTAAATTTTGCTGATAACATTTTTGACATATCACTTACGAATTATAAATAAACGTCAAATTTAGTGACAAATAAAAGTCACTAGAATTGTAAAAGTCTAAAAATCAATTTTTATTTAAAGCCATTCGTAATATATTTGAAAAATACAAACTATTTAAATATTATAGTTATATAATAACACGAATTGAAATGTTTTATTTTTGACATCTCACTATGAATTAAACGTCAAATTTAGTGACAAATAAAAGTCACTAGAATTGTAAAAGTCTATAAATCAATTTTTATTTTCAAGCCGTTCGTAATTATGTAATTATATTTGAAAAGATAATAAAATCATTGAAATGTTTTGTTATTTTTGTCATAACACTTATGAATGAAACGTCAAATATAGTTGCGAGTAAAAGTCCCTAGAATTGAAAATAAACATGGTTTTTTTTATATAAATCAATTTTTATTTAAAGCCATTCGTAATATATTTAAAAAATACAAACTATGTAAATATTATAGTTATATAATAACACAAATTGAAATGATTGGTTATTTTTGACATCTCACTATGAATTAAACGTCAAATTTAGTGGCGAATAAAAGTCACTAGAATTTAAATCAAACAGATTTTTTTATTTTATATAAATCATATAAATTAATTTTCATTATAAGCCGTTTGTAAATTGTAATATATTTAAAAAATGCAAACTCTGTAGTTATATAATAACACGAATTGAAATGTTTTGTTATTTTGACATCTCACAATGAATAAACGGAATAAACGTCAAATTTAGTGGCGAATAAAAGTCACTAGAATTTGGTTTTATTTTTTTTATATAAATCAATTTTTATTTTACGTAATATATTTAAAAAACTAAAAATTGCTGTAATTTTATTAATAATTTATGGTCAATTTATATATATATATATATATATATATAATATTATAAAAATATATATTCTTGCATATGATTGATTTATAACAATATTTATCAATTAATAATTAAAACTGTTTTATATATATATATATATATATATATATATATATATATATATATATATATATATATATAAAGTGCCTAATGTTTATTCTAAATTAAATAATAAAATAAAATAAAATAAAATCATAAGCGTAATTCTATCCACGCTGGTAGGACTGCAATTTCATCTAGAAACAAAGTTTGACAGTATGGCTGTCAGTTGACGTGAAACAATTGCCTGTGGTGTGCGTGTGTGTGTGTCCGTGTTGAAAAACATCTGAACATCTGTAGTGTAGTTTCTTCCGAATATTTTGTTGTCAAATATTATATCTATTCGGACAAATGACAATCGACAATCGTCAATTGTTTTCCGGACAATATGTGTGTGCAATAGTTTTAAAGTGTGGTTAAGAAAACTGTGCTACACGACATACGCGGATGGAGTACGTTTAGCTTTAGGAAGTTTCTCTCTAAACGCAGGTAACTTGATTGTGTTTTGTTTTTTTGGATATTATTTCACACTTAATTAGTTTAATTAGTGGTTTTTATTAATCATGGGTTAATTAAACTAGGTTTTAATTTGATAATTAGTAGTTAAATATTGAAATAGGTTTTTTTTTTGACAAGTTTTCTAACCTAGTAATGAATTTTTAGTTGTTAACATATGTAGTAATAATAATAATATATTATGTTGAGTGGTGCTAATGGGGGTATATATTGTAAATTTAGGTGTTTTTGGGCATAAATTGAGGTTTTTTTTGGGTTCTTGGGTTTTAAAAACTTTAATAACTTAATTTAGTTGTTGAGTTGAGGTGCTAATACGGATATATATTGTAAATTTCGGTGTTTTTGGGCATAAATTGACGTTTTCTTAAGTTTTTGGGTTTTGAAAATTTTAATAACTCAATTTAGTTGTTGAGTTGAGGTGCTAATACAGATATATATTGTAATTTTTTGGAGTTTTTCAGCATAAATTGACGTTTTCTTGCGATATTAAACTTTTAAAATCTTAGTTATTGTGTTATTAAAGTTTTTAAAAGATTAAAATCACAAGAAAACGTCAATAATTAAGTTGAGTTATTAAAGTTTTTCAAAGTTTAATATCAAATCAAACCCAATAAAACGTCAATTTATGCTCAAAAATTTACTGGAAATCAAGAAACCGTCAATTTATCCTGAAAAACTCAACAACCAAGTTGAGTTATTAAAGTTTTTATAAGTTTAATATCACAACCAAAAAAAAAACGTCATTTTACGTTGAAAAACGTCGAAATTTACAATATGTATCCGTATTAGCACCTTCAACTGAACAACTAAGTTGAGTTATTAAAGTTTTTGAAACCCAAAAACTCAAAAAAACGTCAATTTATGCTGAAATACGCTTAAATTTACTTACAATATATTATATAGTAATTTTTTTTAGCATAAATTTCATATAAATTTTGATGTTGAAACTTTTAATTTTCAGGATAAATTGACGTATTATATAATTTATGTAGACTCTTCTGTAGAAATTTGATTAAAATCGGATAAATAATGTAGCTAAAATGAATTTTTAAAACACTTTAGTAATTTTTTTCTCGGAAAGTTAGCAACACTGTATTTTATTAAAATTATATAATTTATTTAGGCTCTAGAGGAATCTATTCTGAAAATTTGATGAAAATTGGATACATAATGTAGCTAAAATGAATTTTTTAAAAACTTTAGTAATTTTTTCTCTCGGAAAGTTAGCAACACTGTATATTTATTTAGGCACTAGGAGAAACTTTTATGAAAATTTGATTAAAATCGGTCATAATAAATTTTTAAAAACTTTAGTAAGTTTTTTCTCGGAAAGTTGGCAACACTGGATATTAATAAAATTATATAATTTATGTAGGCACTAGAGGAATCTTTTTTGAAAATTTGATGAAAATCGTATATATAATGTAGCCACAATGAATTTTCAAAAAACTTTAGTAAAATTTTACTAAAGTTTTTTAAAAATTTATTATGGCTACATTATATATCCGATTTTCATCAAATTTTCACAAAAGATTCTCCTAGTTCCAATATAAATTATATAATTTTAATAAAATACAATGTTGCCAATTTTCCAAAAAAAAAAATTCCTAAAGTTTTTAATAAAATTCATTTCGACCACATTATTATAGTTATTCGATTTTAATCAAATTTGTACTTAGATACTTAGTGTGGCGTCTACTATAAGATAATGTCAAAGTGATCTATATATGGGTTTACCCATATCTACTTCAAATTTTGTTAAAATTATTTAAAATATTCTAAACATTCAAAATGTTTTAGTGTTTGTATAATATTATAAGGAGTTATGTTTACAAACATTTCAAATAATTATTGCATAAGAAATTATTAATAGAATATCTTTAGTATAAATATATATATATATATATATATATATATATATATATATATATATGTAAATATATCCTATATAAATAGGTCAACGTCTAATGTATAAAATTAATCAACCTATTTTAAAATCAATCAATATATATATATATATATATATATATATATATATTTATATATTTAGATCTACTGATTTTGAATTTCCATACGAAATAGAAACAAGATTAGAAGTAGATATGGGTAAACCCATATATAGACCACTTAGACATTTCTCGGAAAGTTGGCAACACTGTATTTTAATAATATTATAATTTATGTGTGCACTAGAAGAAACTTTCCTGAAAATTTGATCAAAATCGAATAAATAATGTAGCCACAATGAATTTTTAAAAAATTTTGTGTTTTTTTTCTCGATAAGTTGGCAACACTGTATTTTGTTAAAATTACATAATTTATTTAGGCACTAAAAAAAACTTTTATGAAAATTTGATTAAAATCGGTTAAATAAAATGGTCATAATGAATTTTTAAAAATTTTACTAATTTTTTTTTAGAAAGTTGGTAACACTGTATTTTGTTGAAATTATCTAATTTATATGGATATTAGAAGAATCTTTTGTGAAAATTTGAACAAAATCGGTTAAACAACATGGCCGTAATAAATTTTTAAAAATTTTAGTAATTTTTTTCTCGGAAAGCTGGCAACACTATTTTATTAAAATTACGAAATTTATGTGGACACTAGGAGAATTTTTCCTGAAAATTTGATCAACATTGGATAAGTAATGTAGCCAGTATGAATTTTTAAAAACTTTAGTAATTTTTTTCTCGGAAAGTTGGCATCACTGGAAAAAACCAAAACCACATGATCATCTTGGGCACTAGACAAATTTATTTGTATTTGTAATTTGGCCAAAAAAAAGAAAAAAAAGTGTTTTTTTTTTGGAAAAAAAATTTTTTTTTTTATTTTCCAAAATACAAATATTAAGTAAATCTAAGTCAATACATATTTTTTTTTTTTTGGAAATTTGTAACTAATTTAAAAATTAGTTCATTATGTGACACGACAAATCATTTAGTAAAAATGTTAAATAAGTAAATAAATTAATAATTAATTATTATAATTATATATATATCATAATCTTGTAAAAAACAGTCATAACCTTATAAAAAATACTCATAATCTTGTGAAAAACTTTATAATCTTGTAAAAAACTGTCATAACCTTGTGAAAAACAGTCATAACCTTGTGAAAAACAGTCATAATCTTGTGAAATCAGTCATAATCTTGTAAAAAACAGTCGTAACCTCACAAAAAACAGTCATAATCTTGTGAAAAACTTTATATATATATATATATATATATATATATATATATATATATATATATGTATATATAAATTAATAATTAATTATTATAATTAATCAGTTATAATTAATTATCATTTTGTAAATAATAATTGATTAAATCGTATTATATTTTATCAATTCTGTATTTTCGCGTTCTAATGTTTACAATAAAATTTAACGTGGGCTGATTTTATATGTGTGTGTGTGTGTGTACACTGTAAATTATTTTAGTCAAGTTTATAAATAACTATATATATATACAGGAAAACGTGGGTTTAAACTAAATATATACGAACGAACTATGTTTAAATATTATGAAACATTTATCCAAAAAAAGTTATAATATAAATATTATAATATTTATTTATTTCATATATATATATATATATATATAGGGTGTTCGTTCGCTTGGTTGATATAGGGCAATAACATGGGATTTCGATAATATGCAGAATACTTCTTTCTGAAGTAAAATTCGGAGAAATACTTAGAATATTTTTCGATAAGGAATAAAAAGTTCTATAATTTGGTTTTAGTTTTAATTTGCTAGCATGTGCCGTTTGGGCGCTAGAATTTTTTTTTAAATGTTTTTTAGAATTTTTAATAATTTTTCTTGCTAAATGATTTAGGGAAAAAAGTTACTTAGCTATTATCTAGCTAATTTTTTTCTCTATTTTTCTGAATTTTTTCAGATTTTTTTGAGCAAATTTTGAAAAAAGTTATATTTTGATTTTTTTCAAAATAAGATTTTTTTCGAAAATTTGCACGGAAAAATCTGAAAAAATTCAGTAAAATAGAGAAAAAAATTAGCTACATAAACTAAGTTCAGATTCGTCATCTAGAGACTATATTAAGAATTTTTATACACAATTTTTAGTTTTTTTGCTAATGTTACAGACACCGTACCAAACGCTATACCACTTTTCCTTGCAGTCAAAGTGGTAAAAACGTGGGTTTAAACTAAATATATACGAACTATATGTTTAAATATATTAAATATTTGTCTAAAAATAATAATAATATAAATATTTATAATATTATAATAACATTTATAATATTTATACATACATACATACACAATCACGCCATGTACCCAAATAAGGGTGTGGCACAAACTCTTTTCATCTATCCCGAGAAATCAGTCGCCTCCAAACACTCCTATCCAAACAAGCAACTTTCGCTTCATCCACATTCCACAATTCCTCCTCTCATACATGTTCTTCTATTCCTACTACTTGGAAACTTTCGCTGCACGCAAGCTACTCTCTCAATCATCTATCACCACTCCAACTACTCATCGGACGTCCACTTGCAAACTTATACCATCAAAATCATTCAAATAAATCTATTAAATAGCAAACGTTCATTAGACATTCGCTCAACATGGCTCCGAACCATCTTAACTGACTAACACCAACTTCTGCTACAACAATAATATAATATTGTAATATTTATTAATAGGAATATTTGGAAAGAAAACTAATTTCGGTGATAATGGAGAAGAGAGTTTGTGCCACACCATTATATTATGTACATAATAAAATATTATAATATTATAATATTTATAATATTTATTATAATATTTATTAATAGGAATGTTTGGAAAGAAAACTAATTTCGGTGATAGTGGACAAAAGAGTTTGTGCCACACCGTTATATTAGGTACATAATAAAATATTATAATATTATAATATTTATAATATTTATTATAATATTTATTAATAGGAATGTTTGGAAAGAAAACTAATTTCGGTGATAGTGGAGAAAAGCGTTTGTGCCACACCGTTATATTAGGTACATAATATAATATTATAATATTTATAATATTTATTATAATATTTATTAATAGGAATGTTTGGAAAGAAAAACTACTGGAGTTATTGAAGTTTTTCAAAAAAGTTCAATTTCTCATCAAAACTAATTTCGCTGATAGTGGAGAAGAGTGTTTGTGCCACACCGTTATACATGGCGTGTATTGTCTATAGCTATATATATATATATATATAAAATAAAACTCATTTGTTTTCTAATGAATCATTCAGCTAATCTAGTGACACATGATGATTAAATAGAAATAAAAAAAAAAAAAAAAAAACTAGAAATAACTTAACCTAAAAATCTCAGCTTTGCGTGTCTCATTTTCTATTGAATATATAATTAAAGTTAGAAATTTTTTTTATAAAAGTTGACCCTAAAATTGACATAGTGTTACAATTAAGGGTTAAAGACCTGTTTTTCGCTAGCGAAATAATCGATATTATATATATACGAGGTGTTCGTTTAGTGAAATAATCGATATTATATATACGGGGTGTTCGTTTAGCAGGTTGATATATATATATATATATATACATAGACGTTCGTTTAGCAGGTTGATATATATATATAAATATATATATATATATATAGGACATTAGCAATGGGAAATCCGATAAAATACGAAAAATACTTCTTTCTCGAGTTAAATTTCTAGAGAAACTATCAATAGAAGAAATATTTGAAGATATAAAAAAAGAATGAAAATGATTCAATGCGCAATAAAATTATATATATATATATATATATATATATATATATATATATATGTATATATATATATTATAAGACGTACGCCCATGACAGTACATAGACGTGCATATGGGGCACAGTAATTTAATATCTAAAAGAAAAAATAAAATATTCCTAAATAGAAACCAACAAAATTTCAATTAAATACATGCTATGGCCCAAAAATCATCTAAATATATATATATATATATATATATATATATATATATATATATATATATATATTTAGTAATTAAATATGTAATTAAAACGCAAAAAAATGAATTAAAATTTCTGATAAATATTCAAATTTAGTAACTTAATAGCATGTTTAACTATGTGATTAAGTTATCAAAACAAACATGTTAACTTGTTAACTTAATCATGTGTTTAACTAAGTTAATAAAATGTTAAAACATTGATTAAACAAATAAGAACGTATAAAAGTGAATTAAAATTCTTGATAAAAATTCAAATTTAGTAACTTAATCACATGATTAACTATACGATTAAATTGTTAAAATATACTTAATTATCTTGTTAACTTAATCATGTAATTAACTGAGTTATTAAATTGTTAAAACATTGCTTAAAACAATAAACACGTTAAAAAAGTGAATTAAAATTACTATATATATATATATTATTATTTCTATATATATATGTATATATATATATATATATATATATATATATATATATTTATATATATATATATATATATATATATATATATATATATATATATAATATATTACAAGACGTACGCCCATGATAGTACATAGGCGTGCATACGGAGCAGTTTAGCTTTAAATATTATTATTATTACCACTTTGACTGCAAGGAAAAAGTGGTATAGCGTTTGGTACGGTGTCTGTGACATTAGAAAAAAAAAATTGTGTATAGAAACTTTTCATATAGCCTCTAGATCAGACGAATCTGAACTTAGTTTATAAGTGGGTGTATGGATGTGCGTCGTTAGCTCGCTCGCTCGCTCGTAAGTCAAAATTTTGTGGCCGCAACTCCTCCTAGACGGTTCAACCGATTTTAATGAAATTTTCAGGATAAATTTGTCTAGTGCTCAAGATAGGGTCATGTGATTTTATTTTTTTCCAGTGATGCCAACTTTTCGAGAAAAAAATTACTAGAGTTTTTAAAAATTCATACTGGCTACATTATTTATCCGATTTTGATCAAATTTTCAGAAAAGATTTCCCTAATGCTCTCATTGATTATATAATTTTATTAATATCCAATGTTGCCAATTATCCGAGAAAAAAATTACTAAAGTTTTAAAAAATTTATTATGGCCATGTTATTTAACCGATTTTACTTAAATTTTTACAAAAGATTCTCCTAGTATTTATATAATTTATGTAATTTTAACAAAATACAGTGTTGCCAACTTTCCGCGAAAGAAAATTACTAAAATTCATTGTAGCTACATCATTTATTCGATTTTGTTCGAAATTTTCCTCAAAATTTCTGCTAGTGTCCACATAAATTATAATATTATTGTAAATACAGTGTTGCCAACTTTCCGAGAAATAATGTCAAAGTGGTCTATATATGAGTTTACCCTTATACTTCTAATCTTGTTATTATATTAATTAACTTCCATACATACATACACAATCACGATGCCATGTACCCCCAAATAAGGGTGTGGCACAAACTCTTTTCATCTATCCCGAGAAATCAGTCGCCACCAAACATATTCCTATCCAGCACAAGCAACTTTTGCACTTTCATCCACATTTATAATTCCACTCTCATACATGCTCTTCTATTCCTACTACTTGTAAACTTTCGCTCACGCAAGCCACTCTCTCAATCATACCACTCCAACTACTCATCAGTCGTCCACCTACAAACCTATACCATATCAAAATCATTCAAATAAATCTTTTGAACAGCAAACGTTCATTAGACATTCGCTTAACATGTCTGAACCATCTTAACTGACTAACACCAACTTCTGCTTTTTACATAAATAAATATTATTATTATTAACTATTTATCTTCCTCCGTAGGACTTTTACTAAATCATGGAGCACTGGGAGCTGGTGCAGGAGATGCCCCACGTCGAGCAGATGTCGACGCAGGAGCGTCTCCAGCTGGCGCGACGCCGCCGTGGCCATCAGCTGAAGATCTGGACGGCAAAGGAGAAGGAATACCAACGTGGTAAACCAAATCAGAAGTGGGAGCAGCAGAAGTCAGCGAAACGAAATATCTATTTCAATGATAGTGTGGTGCTGCTGGAAGCGGCTGCTAGGAATGATATTGATGAAGGTAGGTTGTTGGTTGGGGTGTTTGTTTGACTGTTCGGTATAAATTAATTGATGAGATAGAGACTTGAAACTAAGAAATATGTAGATTTAGAACTCTGGATGATGATAATTACAATATAAACTAAATTTCGTGTTTGTTTGTTTGTTTGACTGTTCGGTATAAATAAATCAACGAAACGAAATATCTATTTCAATGATAGTGTCGTGCTGCTGGAGGCGGCTGCTAGGAATGATATTGATGAAGGTAGGTTTGTTGGTTTGGTTGTTTGTTTGTTTGACTGTTCGGTATAAATTTAAGATTGGATTTTAATTAACTGTGTGATGAGATAGAGAGGGACTTGAAACTAAGAAATATAATAGTTCAGATGACTGGATGATTTTTGTTTGTTTACTTGTTTGTTTGACTGTTCGGTATAAATATTACGATTGATTTTTAAATTAATTGTGTGATGAGATAGAGAGACTTGAAACTAAGAAATATATAGATTTAGAACTCTGGATGACGATAATGTACAATATTAACTCAATTTTGTGTTTGTTTGTTTGTTTGTTTGACTGTTCGGTATAAATTTTTGCAAATCGATTTATAAACTAACTGGTGCGATGAGAGCTAGAGAGACTTGAAACTTAAAAACATAGCTCTCAGAACTATGCAAAAAAAAAATTACTAAAATTTTGAAAAATTTATTCTGGCTACATTATTTATCTGATTTTGTTCATATTTTCACAAAAGATTCCTCTTGTGCCCACATACATTATATAAATTTAATGAAATACAGTGTTGCCAACTTTCCGAGAAAAAAATTACCAAGATTTTTAATAATTCGTTATGGTTATACTTTATTTACATACATACATACACAATCACGCCATGTACCCAAAAGGGTGTGGCACAAACTCTTTTCATCTATCCCGAGAAATCAGTCGCCTCCAAACATTCCTATCCAGCACAAGCAACTTTCGCTTCATTCACATTCATAAATCCTCCTCTCATACATGCTCTTCTATTCCTACTACTTGGAAACTTTCGCTCACGCAAAACACTCTCAATCATACCACTCCAGCTACTCATCGGACGTCCACGCAAACGAATATCTTCAAAATCATTCAAATACATCTTTTTAACCAGACGTTCATTAGACATACGCTCAACATGTCCGAACCATCTTAACTGACTAACACCAACTTTTGCTACAACATTCTTTTCAATTTCACACTCATCATACACTAATCTGTATTTCGTACCCGATCTCTCCTAGTTACACCACATACCCCATTCGTAAATATCTCATTTCGCACAGCAGTCATTTTTCGTTTATGCTTTTGCAACCAAACCCAACATTCACTACCATACATCAATGTAGGCACTAAAACTGCATTATATATATACTCAGACGAGCTTCTTTGGAAACATTTGATTTTAATCAAATTTTTACAAAACATTTTCTTGGTGACTGCATAAATTATACCTATAATTTCAACAAAATACAGTGTTGCCAACTTTCCGAGAAAAAATTCCAAAAATTTTTTAAATTAAATTTTGACTTTACATTTTGAATATATATATATATATAAAATTTAATTTTTGAATAATGCTGTTTTTCCCTCGGGAACTTTCGGTGAAAAAAACATATATAAAATTTGTATTTCTATTTCTTATTATATAACTGTCTATATATGGGTTTACCCATGTATCTAATTCTTAATCTTGTTTTCAAAATTATTTATTATTTATTACTCATGTTTGTGAAATAATTCTGAATATTATACGTTTTTTTGTAAACAATATTTGTTTTTAAAATTACATAGAAGTTGAGTAATTAATTACCTATGATGATTATGATTTATAGATAAATTACATCATTTTTTTTACAGTGTAGTAATCTAACATTACTCATTAATAATATTTCTCAAATTTCATTTTATTAATATTTATTTGTAAATATATAATAATTTATTGTTATTAATTACGTAATCAAGTGATGTGATAATTTTTTTTATTAGATTTTGTGGTAATTTATTATTATAATTATTTGTGTAAATATATATATATATATATATATATATATATATATATATATATAATTTATATATTATTATAATTAACATCAGATACGTCATTTGAATATTATTACTACTGACGTAAAAATCAATTTGTATTTATCAAATTAATATATATAATATATATATATATATATATATATATATATATATATATATATATAAATATATAAAATAATAAATAATTGTAAATAATTTTTATACAATTTTTTTATTTAGTGATATAAAATATAAAAATTGCTATATCTTATATATATATATATACGGGGTGTTCGTTCGTCAAGTTCGTAGGCTTATATGGGTGTTTAACATGCAGTTTCGATAATTTGCGATATACTTCTTTCTCGAGTAAAATTCGGAGAAATACTTAGAATACTTTTTGATAGACAATAAAAAGTTCTATAATTTGGTTTTAGTTTTAATTTGCTAGCATGTGCCCCGTTTGGGCGCTAGAATTTTTTTTTTTATTTTTTGGTTTATATTTTTTTTCTCGAAAACTATGAGGTGTAGGAAAATAAGCATGGTATGGAAAAATGCGGAATAATGAGTACGATAATTGAGTGAAGAAACTATTATTCTAGAATGCATGGTTTAGTAGAAAAAAATTAAAAACTGAATTTTTGAAAATATCTCAAGGGGGTAACCTTTGGGTTTTTTTTCAAAATAAGATTTTTTTCAAAATTTGCTTAAAAAAATATTTTTCTACTAAACGATTCACTCAAAAATAATAATTTCTTCACTCAATTATAGTAATTATACCACTTGTGAAAATTTAGTGTACAAATTTGTTCAAATCTTGGTAAAATTATAATAAAATCTATAAAATTATGGTAAAATCCGTAAAATTATAGTTAAAATCATGTAAAATCAACAAAAACTCTTCTAGAATTCTTAAAATCGCTTACAATTTCACTTAAAATCATGTAAAATTAACAAAAACTCTTCTAGAATTCTTAAAATCGCTTGTAATTTCACTTAAAATCATGTAAAATCGCATACAAACTCGCTTAAAATCATGTAAAATTAACGAAAATTCATGTAGAATTCTTAAAATCGCTTACAATTTCACTTAAAATCATGTAAAATCGCTTACAAACTCGCTTAAAATCATGTAAAATCAACAGAAAACTCATGTAGAATTCTTAAAATCGCTTAAAAACTTGTAAAATAGACGAAACCTCATATAGAAATCTTAAAATCGCTTACAATTTCACTTAAAATCATGTAAAATCTCTTAGAAATCTCTTAGAATAGAAATATTAATTTCTTCTATTTATATATATATATATATAAATGGGTTTACCCATATACTTCTAATCTTGTTAAAAGATATTACAACGTCATAATGTTAAAATAAATTCGTTCCAATTTTTTTTTTCAAAAAATTCAAAAAAAAAAAGAAAATTAATTACTTAATATCTCTAACAAAAGCTTGTAGCTTAAAAAAGCTCCGTTTTTAATTAATAAAACATTAATATTCTGTTCAGTAATTAATGATTATATTTTTAAATGTCAGGTTAAAAAAAATATGGCTGACCTACACTGTTAAAAATAATTGTAATATATATAAAAAACAGTCATAACCTTGTGAAAAACAGTCATAACCTTGTGAAAAACAGACATAACCTTGTGAAAAACAGACATAACCTTGTCAAAAACAGACATAACCTTGTCAAAAACAGACATAATCTTGTGAAAAACTTCATAATCTTGTGAAAAATTACATAATTTTGTGAAAAACAGACATAATCTTGTGAAAAACAGACATAACCTTGTGAAAAACAGTCATGACCTTATAAAAAACAGTCATAACCTTGTAAAAAACAGTCATAACCTTGTGAAAAACAAACATAATCTTGTGAAAAACAGACATAATCTTGTGAAAAACTACACAATCTTGTAAAAAACAGTCATAACCTTGTAAAAAACAGTCATAACCTTGTGAAAAACAAACATAATCTTGTGAAAAACAGACATAATCTTGTGAAAAACTTCACAATCTTGTAAAAAACAGTCATAACCTTGTAAAAAACAGTCATAACCTTGTAAAAAACAGTCATAACCTTGTGAAAAACAGACATAATCTTGTGAAAAACAGACATAACCTTGTAAAAAACAGTCATAACCTTGTGAAAAACAGACATAATCTTGTGAAAAACAGACATAACCTTGTAAAAAACAGTCATAACCTTGTAAAAAACAGTCATAACCTTGTGAAAAACAAACATAATCTTGTGAAAAACAGACATAACCTTGTGAAAAACAGTCATGACCTTATAAAAAACAGTCATAACCTTGTAAAAAACAGTCATAACCTTGTGAAAAACAGACATAATCTTGTGAAAAACAGACATAATCTTGTGAAAAACTACACAATCTTGTAAAAAACAGTCATAACCTTGTAAAAAACAGTCATAACCTTGTGAAAAACAAACATAATCTTGTGAAAAACAGTCATAACCTTGTGAAAAACAGACATAACCTTGTGAAAAACAGTCATAACCTTGTGAAAAACAAACATAATCTTGTGAAAAACAGACATAATCTTGTGAAAAACTTCATAATCTTGTAAAAAAACAGTCATAACCTTGTAAAAACCAGTCATAATCTTGTGAAAAACATATATATTATTGAACATAATTAATATTAAAATATCAGAATTTTGTAATTTTTATTTCGATAATTGACAAAATATTACAGTTTTTTTGTACATTTTTTTTAGTAATATTAATAATTATATTTTAATTTCAACATAAATAAGATTAGAAGTATATGGGTAAACCCATATATAGACCATTTTGACACAATGAACTCTATCCAATATTGGCTTTTATTTCACTGCTTTGACATTATCACATAAGTGATAAGAAATAGGAATAAATTTTTTTTACTAAAAGTTGGCAACAATGTATTTTACTAATATATAATATTATAGGCGCTAAGGGTGTCTTTTGTAAAAAATTTGATTAAAATCGGATAAATAATGTGGGTTAAAAAATTATTAATTTTTTTTTTGAAAATTATTTCTCCGAATTTTAGTACCCAAGATAAGGTCATGTAGTTTAATTTTTTTCCAGTGATGCCAACTTTCCGAGAAAAAAATTACTAAAGTTTTTAAAAATTCATATTGGCTACATTATTTATCCGATTTTGATCAAATTTTCAGCAAAGATTTCTCAATGCTCCCAATATTTACATAATTTTATTAATATTCAGTGTTGCCAACTTTCCGAGAAAAAAATTACTAAAGTTTTAGAAAATTTTATTATGGCCATGTTATTCAACGGATTTTACTCAAATTTTCACAAAAAATTCTTCTAGTATTCATATAATTTATGTAATTTTTACAAAATACAGTGTTGCCAACTTTCCGAGAAAAATAATTACTAAGATTTTTAAAAATTTATTATGACCACTTTATTTAACCGATTTTAATCAAATTTTTATAAAAGATTCTCCTAGTGCCTAAATAAATTATGCAATTTTAACAAAATACAGTGTTGCCAACTTATTGAGAGGAAAAAAATCACAATGTTTTTTCAAAAATTCATAGTAGCTACATTATTTATTCGATTTTGATCAAATTTTCCGTAAAGTTTTACCTAGTGCCCACATAAATTATAATATTATATTAAAATACAGTGTTGCCAACTTTCCGAGAAATGTCAAAGTGGTCTATATGAGTCGTATAGATGCAAAACTCACTATTTGGTAAATTTTATGTTCTAATTAATATTAATTTATGTTCTTATTAAATAAGTAATGCCATCTAGTAACAAGATTTTATTATCAAAATACAATTACACTTAGCTATAACACTTTTTTTGCAAATATCTTAGAACATAAAATTTAAAAAATAGTGAGTTTTGCAACTATACGACTCATATTATCGATATCCCATGTTATTTGTTCTATATCAACCTGGCGAACGAACACCCCGTATATATATTTTAATATGCATTATATTATTATATATAAAAAAGTGTTGTTATCTGTGTTGCTAACTTCATATCAGTTTATTATTATCATTTATACTATATATATATATATATATATATATATATATATATATATATATATATATATATATTCTTAGGATTATTATTAAGTGTTTAAAACTTGTGCAAAGATATCTTAGATAAGATAAAATTTTTGATAAATTTATCTGATGAATTAATTATAATCCAAGGTTTTAGCTGATAATTTTCTCGTAAAATTAAAACTATTTCGAGTTTTTCTTTATCATAGCTTTAACTGGAAGAAAAACGTGCTATAGTATTCGGTGTATGATGAGTGTGAAATTGAAAAAAAAGTTGGTGTTAGTCAGTTAAGATGGTTTGGACATGTTGAGCGAATGTCTAATGAACGTTTGCTGTTAAAAAGATTTATTTGAATGATTTTTGATGGTATACGTTTGCAGGTGGATGTCCGATGAGTAGTTGGAGTGGTATGATTGAGAGAGAGTGGCTTGCGTGCAGCGAAAGATTCCAAGTAGTAGGAATAAAAGAGCATGTATGAGAGGAGGAATTGTGGAATGTGGATCAAAGTGCGAAAGTTGCTTGTTTGGATAGGAATGTTTGGAGGCGACTGATTTCTGGATGATGAAAAGAGTTTGTGCCACACCCTTATTTGGGTACATGGCGTGATTGTGTATGTATGTATTCGGTGTACGGTGTCTGTAACATTTAAATATATAGAAATACTTTATATAGCCCGGCTAGATGACGAATCTGAACTTAGTTTATGAGAGTTTGTTCGCTCAATCAAGTAAATTTTAATGGAATTTTGCACGCTAGGTTTACTTAGTGTCCAAGTTGGTTATGTAGTTTTATTTTTTTCGGTGTTGCCAACTTTTCCGAGAGAGAAAGTTTTTAAAAATTTATTATGGCTTTATTATTTATTCGATTTTAATCAAATTTTTAGAAAAGATTCTACTATTGTCCAGATAAATTATTATATAATTTTATTAAATACAGTGTTGCCAACTTCTCGAGAAAAAATTACTAAAGTTTTTAAAGATTTATTATGGTTGTATTATTTATCCGATTTTACTCAAATTTTCACAAAAGATTCTCCTAGTATTCATGTAATTTATGTAATTTTAACAAAATACAGTGTTGCCAATTTTCCGAGAAAAAATGTACTAAAATTTTTAAAAATTTATTATGGTTGTATTATTTAACCGATTTTAATCAAATTTTCACAAAAGATTCTCCTAGTATTCATATAATTTATGTAATTTTAACAAAATACAGTGTTGCCAACTTTCCTAGAAAAAATGTACTAAATTTTTAAAAATTTATTATGACTGTATTATTTAACCGATTTTAATAAAATTTTCACAAAAGATTCTCCCAGTATTCATATAATTTATGTAATTTTAACAAAATACAGTGTTGCCAACTTTCCGAGAAGAAATGTACTAAAATTTTTAAAAATTTATTATGACTGTATTATTTAACCAATTTTAATCAAATTTTCACAAAAGATTCTCCTAGTATTCATATAATTTATGTAATTTTAACAAAATACAGTGTTGCCAACTTTCCGAGAAAAAATGTACTAAAATTTTTAAAAATTTATTATGACTATTATTTAACTAATTTTAATCAAATTTTCACAAAAGATTCTCTTAGTATTCATATAATTTATGTAATTTTAACAAAATACAGTGTTGCCAACTTTCCGAGAAAATAATTTACTAAAATTTTTAAAAATTTATTATGACTATTATTTAACCAATTTTAATCAAATTTTCACAAAAGATTCTTCTAGTATTCATATAATTTATGTAATTTTAACAAAATACAGTGTTGCCAACTTTCCGAGAAAAAATGTACTAAAATTTTTAAAAATTTATTATGACTATTATTTAACCGATTTTAATCAAATTTTCACAAAAGATTCTTCTAGTGCCTCCCCCGTAGATAAATTATATAATTTTACTAATATACAGTATTGCCAACCTAAATACGGTCCTGTATCCATCACACAAAGTTATCAAAATTTATTATGACTCTATTATTTAACCAATTTTAATCAAATTTTCACAAAAGATTCTCCTAGTATTCATATAATTTATGTAATTTTGACAAAATACACTGTTGCCAACTTTCCGAGAAAAAATGTATTAAAATTTTTAAAAATTTATTATGACTGTATTATTTAACCAATTTTACTCAAATTTTCACAAAAGATTTTCCTAGTATTCATATAATTTATGTAATTTTAACAAAATACAGTGTTGCCAATTTTCCGAGAAAAATGTACTAAAATTTTTAAAAATTTATTATGACTGTATTATTTAACCGATTTTAATAAAATTTCTACAAAAGATTTTTCTAGTGCCCCCCTTTAGATAAATTATATAATTTTATTAATATACAGTATTACCAACCTAAATACGGTCCTGTATCAACACATAAAGTTATCAACAGTTATTTAACTGATTTTAATCAAATTTCTACAAAACATTCTTCTAGTGCCTCCCCCTAGATAAATTACATAATTTTACTAATATACAGTATTGCCAACCTAAATACGGTCCTGTATCCATTACACAATGTTAGCAACAGAGCGTATAAGAGGATTTTTCAAAGCGAAATCAGGACATAAAAAAGATTGGCTGATAAAAAAGAAAGAAAAGAAAAAAAGGAAATAGAAAGAAAGAAGTGTAATAGGAAATTGTGTATTTCCTCTTGTGTTGGTATCAATGCTATTCTACTTTATCGGCATCTATAGAACAATTGAAGTGAACTATAGAAGTGAAGTGTTGCCAACTGAGACGGAACGAGAAACTATGTAGGCAATTATATGTATACGATGTGTCTAAGAAAATTATGTACAATTTTTTTTTTGTATTGTATAAGTTATTATTAAATTGTGATTTTTATCCGGTCCGCGAAGGTTTTTGAAAAATACTTTCTTTTCACGCGAAATTTTTTGATTTTCAAAAATGTATAATCGAAAATTGAAAAAACAAGATTAGAAGTGAATATGGGTAAACCCATATATAGACTACTTTGATATTTCTCGGAAAGTTGGCACACAATATCTTTAATAAAATTATAATTTATGTCGGCACTAGCAGAATCTTTCCGGAAAATTTAATGAAAATCGAATAGATAATGTAGTCACAATGAATTTAAAAAAAAATGTGATTTTTTTTCCTCGATAAGTTGGCAACACTGTATTTTCTTAAAATTGCATAATTTATTTAGGTACTAGGAGAATCTTTTATGAAAATTTGATTAAAATCGGTTAAATAACATGGCCATAATAAATTTTTAAAAACTTTAGTAATTTTTTTCTTGGAAAAAACCAAAACCACATGATCATCTTGGGTATTAGACAAATTTATCCTGAAAATTTCATTAAAATCGGTTAAACCGTCTAGGAGGAGTTGCGGCCACAAAATTTTTACTTACGATCGAGCGATCGAGCGAGCTGACGACGCACATCCATACACCCACTTATAAATTAAGTTCAGATTCGTCATCTACAGGCTATATGAAGGATTTCTATACATTTTTGTTTTGTTTTTGAAAATGTTACAGACACCGTACCAAACGCTATACCATTTTTTCCTTGCAGTTAAAGTGGTAAAAATAGTGTTATTACACTTAAAATCATATAAAATCCTTACAATTTCACTTAAAATCTATAAAATCAACGAAAAATCATATAAAATCTTTATAATTGCGCTTAAAATCATGTAAAATTCTTACAATTTCACTTAAAATCATATAAAATCTTTACAATTTTATTTAAAATCATATAAAATCCATAAAATCGCGCTTAAAATCATGTAAAATCCTTAGAATCGCGCTTAAAAGTCATGTGAAATCTTTACAATTGCGCTTAAAATCATATAAAATCTTTACAATTTCAGTTAAAATCATGAAAAATCTTTACAATTTCATTTAAAATCATGGTAAATCCATTCAATTTCACTTAAAATCTTTACAATCGCGCTTAAAATCTATAAAATCAACGAAAATCATATAAAATCGATATAATTGCGCTTAAAATCTTGTAAAATTTTTACAATTTCACTTAAAATCGTGGTAAAATCCATATAATTTAACTTAAAATCATATAAAATCCTTACAATCTCACTTAAACTTATGTAGAATTTTTACAATCTCAATAATTTTTCTTGCCAAACCAGAATGAGTTAGAAAAAAAAGTTTCCTAGCTAATTTTTTTCTCTATTTTACTGAGTTTTTTTCCGATTTTTTTGAGCAAAAAAGTTTACACCTTACAATTTCACTTAAAATATGTCTTAAGTCTCATTATTTTGATAAATTATTACCGATATTAATAATATATGCATACATACATACACAATCACCAAGCCATGTACCCCCAAATAAGGGTGTGGCACAAACTCTTTTCATCTATCCCGAGAAATCAGTCGCCTCCAAACATATTCCTATCCAGCACAAGCAACTAACGCACACACATCCACATTCATAATTCCACTCTCATACATGCTCACTTCTATTCCTACTACTTGTAAACTTTCGCTGCACGCAAGCCACTCTCTCAATCATCTACCACCACTCCAACTACTCATCGGACTTCCACATACCATCAAAATCATTCAAATGCATCTTTTGAACAGCAAACGTTCATTAGACGCATTCGCTCAACATGACTCCGAACCATGTTAACTGACTAACACCAACTTTTACTACAACATTTTTTTTCAATTAATATATACAAGCTGTAATATTATATATAATTTAATAAGTTATACTAACACAATATATGTAATTTTACATTAATTATATGCAAGAAAGTAAGCAATTATGTATGATTATTATGAATTATGTTTAAAAAACATACATACATACATACATACACAATCACGCCATGTACCCAAATAAGGGTGTGGCACAAACTTTTTTCATCATTCCGAAATCATCAGTCGCCTCCAAACATATTCCCATCCAGCACAAGCAACTTTTGCTTCATCTACATTTATAATTCCTCTCATACATGCTCTTTTATTCCTACTACTTGGAAACTTTCACTCACACAAGCCACTCTCAATCATACCACCACTCCAACTACTCATCGGACGTCCACCTGCAAACGTATACCATTAAAATCATTCAAATATATCTTTTTAATCAAACGTTTATTAGACTCATTCGCTCAACATGGCCGAACCATCTTAACTGACTAACACCAACTTTTTTTTCTGTTGTTTAAAAAACAACAGAATATTTTCTAATTATAGATTTTTTTTATAGTAAAACTATATTACAGTTTTTCTATAATTTCGCTGTTTTTTTTTACAGTGTATTATTAATACAGAACTATTCCAAACCAGTGTTTTATTTTAATATAATGAGATTCAGAAATGATTTTTTTTATTATTATTATGTTATACAATATTTAATTAATTAGATATATATATATATATATATATATATATATATATATATATATATATATATATATATATATATATATAAGTACATAATAAGTTGTATTGTTTAAATAAATTATAAATAAATTATTTATTTATTTAATTATTAATGTATTCGTGTATATAATTTCAAGAATGCGGAACTTGTTTACGTTTAATGCAATACTTTATGTATTATAGAACACGGTACGGCACGGCACGGCACGGCACGGCACGGCACGGCACGGCACGTAAATGTAAAATAATAGATTAAATATTTTTTTTAGATGTTTTATATACAGGGTGTTCGTTTGACAGGTTAATATAGGCCAATAACATGGGATATCCCGATAATATGCAGAATACTTCTTTCTGAAGTTAAATTCGGAGAAATACTTTTCGATAGAGAATAAAAAGTTCTAGAATTTGGTTTTAGTTTTAATTTGCCAGTATGTGCCCCCCGTTTGGGCACTAGAATTTTTTTTAAAATGTTTATTTAGAATTTACAATAATTTTTCCTGCTAATTTAATGTATGAGTTAGAGAAAAAAGTTACTTAGCTATTATATAGCTATTTTTTTTCTCTCTATTTTATTGATTTTTTGCAGATTTTTTTGAGCAAATTTTGAATAAAGTTATATTTTCCAAAAATTCAAAATGCTTTACGTGAATTTTTGGCTGTTGTTTTAATCATAATTTAAAATTGAATTTCTCTATCTTTTTCTTCTTATAACTGCGCTGAAAATCATGTAAAATTCTTACAATTTCACTTAAAATTATGGTAAAATTCATACAATTTCACTTAAAATTATATAAAATCTTTAAAATTACGCTTAAAATCATGTAAAATCCTTAGAATCGTGCTTAAAAGTCATGTGAAATCCTTACAATCGCGCTTAAAATCTATAAAATCATAGAAAATCTTTATAATTGCGCTTAGAATCATGTAAAATCCTTACAGTTTCACTTAAAACTATGGTAAAATCCTTAGAATCGCGCTTAAAAGTCATGTGAAATCCTTACAATCGCGCTTAAAATCATGAAATTTCTTACAATTTTATTTAAAATCATGTAAAATCCTTACAATTTCATTTAAAATCATGGTAAAATTTTTACAATTTTACTTAAATCATATAAAATCCATAAAATCGCGCTTAAAATCATGTAAAATCTTTAGAATCGCGCTTAAAAGTCATGTGAAATCTTTACAATCGCGCTAAAAATCCATAAAATCCATGAAAAATTATGTAAAATTCTTACAATTTCACTTAAAACAAGATTAGAAGTATATGGGTAAACCCATATATAGACTACTTTGACATTTCTCGGTAAGTTGGCAACACTGTATTTTAATAATATTATAATTTATGTGGGCACTAGGAGAAATTGTGATTTTTTTCTAGATAAGTTGGCAACACCGTATTTTGTTAAAATTGCATAATTTATTTAAGCACTAGAAAAAACTTTTATGAAAATTTGATTAAAATCGGTTAAATAAAATGGTCATAATAATTTTTTAAAAATTTTACTATTTTTTTTCTTGGAAAGTTGGTAACACTGTATTTTGTTAAAATTACATAAATTATATGAATACTAGGAAAATCTTTTGTGAAAATTTGAGTGAAATCGGTTGAATAACATGGCCATAATAAAATTTTTAAAACTTTAGTAATTTTTTTCTCGGAAAGTTGGCAACACTGAATATTAATAAAATTATATAATTAATGGGAGCATTAGGGAAATCTTTTCTGAAAATTTAATCAAAATCGGATAAATCATGTAGCCAATATGAATTTTTAAAAACTTTAGTAATTTTTTTCTCGGAAAGTTGGCATCACTGGAAAAAACCGAAACCACATGACCATCTTGGGCACTAGACAAATTTATCCTGAAAATTTCATTAAAATCGGTTGAACCGTGTAGGAGGAGTTGCGGCCACAAAATTTTGACTGACTATCGAGCGAGCGAGCGAGCTGACGACGCACATCCATACACCCACTTATAAACTAAGTTCAGATTCGTCATCTGTATGAAGGATTTCTATACAATTTTTTTGTTTTTTTGAAAATGTTACAGACACCGTACCAAACGCTATACTACTTTTTCCTTGCAGTCAAAGTAGTAACAATATACTAATCTCTCTCTCTCTCTCTTTCTGTTCCAGTACGTCGTCTCCTAATGCGCGGCGTCAGCCCCGATTCCTCCAACGAAGACGGCCTGACCGCCCTCCACCAATGCTGCATTGACGATAACGAAGCAATGCTGCAGCTCCTGCTCGAATACGGAGCGGATGTGAATGCGGAGGATAGCGAAAGATGGACGCCGCTGCATGCTGCTGCCACCTGTGGCCATCTGCGGCTAGTACGGGTATTAGTCGGGAGGGGTGCTAATCTGCTGGCGGTGAATGCAGATGGAAATATGCCGTATGATATCTGTGAGGATGAGACGACGTTGGATTATATTGAGAGTGAGATGGCGCATAGGTAAGTGGTAGTGTAGTGGTAGTGGTAGTGGTAGTGGTAGTGGTAGTGTAGTAGTAGTAGTGTAGTAGTAGTAGTAGTAGTAGTAGTAGTAGTAGTAGTAGTAGTAGTAGTAGTAGAGAGATTGTAGTGTACTAGTAGAGAGAGGAGAAAGAGAGAGGAGAGAAAGAGAGGAGAGAAAGAGAGGAGAGAAAGAGAGAGGAGAGAAAAAGAGGAGAGAAAGAGAGAGGAGAGAAAGAGAGAGGTGAGGAAGAGAGAGGTGAGGAAGAGAGAGGTGAGGAAGAGAGAGGAGAGGAAGAGAGAGGTGAGGAAGAGAGAGGAGAGAGAAAGAGAGAGGTGAGGAAGAGAGAGGAGAGAGAAAGAGAGAGGTGAGGAAGAGAGAGGAGAGAGAAAGAGAGAGGTGAGGAAGAGAGAGGTGAGGAAGAGAGAGGTGAGGAAGAGAGAGGAGAGGAAGAGAGAGGTGAGGAAGAGAGAGAGGAGAGGAAGAGAGAGAGGAGAGGAAGAGAGAGAGGAGAGGAAGAGAGAGAGGAGAGGAAGAGAGAGGAGATAGAGAGAGAGAGAAAGAGACAAATAAAGAAAGAGACAAATAAAGAAAGAGACAAAGAAAGACAGAAAGAGAGAGAGAGAGAGAGAGAGAGAGAGAAAGAAAGAGAGAAAGAGACAAAGAAAGAGAGAAAGAAAGAAAGAAAGAAAGAGACAAAGAAAGAAAGAGACAAAGAAAGAGAGAAAGAGATAAAGAAAGAAAGAAAGAGAGAAAGAGACAAAGAAAGAAAGAAAGAGACAAAGAAAGAGACAAAGAAAGAAAGAAAGAAAGAGACAAAGAAAGAGACAAAGAAAGAAAGAAAGAAAGAGACAAAGAAAGAAAGAAAGAGACAAAGAAAGAAAGAGACAAAGAAAGAAAGAAAGAGACAGTACGTCGTCTCCTAATGCGTGGCGTCAGCCCCGATTCCTCCAACGAAGACGGCCTGACCGCTCTCCACCAATGCTGCATCGACGATAACGAAGCAATGCTACAGCTCCTTCTCGAATACGGTGCCGATGTGAATGCGGAGGATAGCGAAAGATGGACACCACTGCATGCTGCTGCCACCTGTGGCCATTTGCGGCTAGTGAGGGTGCTGGTGGGAAGGGGTGCTAATCTGCTGGCGGTGAATGCAGATGGAAATATGCCGTATGATATATGTGAGGATGAGACAACGTTGGATTATATTGAGAGTGAGATGGCGCATAGGTAAGTGGTAGGGGTGGTGGGGTGGTAGTGTAGTAGAAGAGAGACTGTAGTGTAGTAGTAGAGAGAGTGTTGTGTAGTAGTAGAGAGAGGAGAGAGAAAGAGAGAGAGAGAAAGAGGAAAGAAAGAGAGAGAGGAAAGAAAGAGAGAGGAGAGAAAGAGAGAAGAGAGAAAGATAGAGAGAGAGAGAGAGGGTGGAAAATAGGAGAAAGAGAGGGTGGAAAATAGGATTAAGAGAAAGAGAGAGAGGGTGGGAAAGAAGAGAGAGAAAGAAAGAAAGAGAAAAACAAAGAGAGAAAAAAGAATGAAAGAAATAGAGAGAGAGAGAGTAAGAGAGAAAGAAAGAAAAAAAGAAAGAAAGAGAGAAAAAAAGAAAGAAAGAGAGAAAGAGACAAAGAGAGAGAAAGAGAGAAAGAAAAAAAGAGACAAAGAAAGAAAGAAAGAAAGAGAATAAGAGAGAGAAATAGAGAGAAAGAGAGAGAGGAATTACATATACCGGGTGTTCGTTTGCGATATACTTCTTTCTTGAGTAAAATTCGGAGAAATACTTAGAATACTTTTCGATAGACAATAAAAAGTTCTATAATTTGGTTTTAGTTTTAATTTACTAGCATGTGCCGTTTGGGCATAGGAAAATAAGCATGATATGGAAAAATGCGAAATAATGAGTACGATAATTGAGTGAAGAAACCATTATTCTACGATGCATAATTTAGTAGAAAAAAACAAAAACTGAATTTTTGAAAATCTGTCAGGGGAATAACCTTCGAATTTTTTTCAAAATAAGATTTTTTTTCAAAATTTGCTCAAAAAAATCTGAAAAAATTCAATAAAATAAAGAAATAGAGAAAAAAATCATTATAATAATACAATTCCATCAAAACCCCTATTGTATCATCTTGTAAAAAATATTAAAACCTTACAAAAAAACATCAAAAATCTTGCGAAAAATTTCATAGATGTGTGAAAAATATCAAAAAAAACTTGTTATCTTGCGCAAAATATCAAAATCTTACGAAAAACATCTATAAATCTTGTAAAAAAATCTCATAGTCGTTGAGAAAAATTTCATAGCTGTGTGAAAAATATCAAAAAACAAATCTTGTAATCTTGCGCAAAATATTAAAATCTTACGAAAAATATCAATAAATCTTGTGAAAAATCTCATAGTCTTGAGAAAAATGTCATAGCTGTGTGAAAAATATAAAAAAAAATCTTGTAATCTTGCGCAAAATATCGAAATCTTACGAAACACATCAAAAAAATCTTATGAAAAATTTCATAGTTATGCGAAAAATATCAAATTCTTACGAAAAACATCAAAAAATTTTGTGAAAAATATCAAAATCTTGTGAAAAATATCAAAATTTTCTGGAATATATATATATATTATACGCATTGCAGTAGCTTTAATTAGCGTATTTTCATTATATATTTACATTACGAGACGACGTAATGTTATGCCCCATCATAGCGTATATATATATATATATAAATAATGGGTTGGCATGTATATATATATATATATATATATATATATATATGTAGATACGTTATATGTATA